>UYYG01000179.1:0-46458 GCA_900625125.1 Dracunculus medinensis | reverse complement strand
TAACCAGTGAGGACCCTTAAAAGAAAAATATAATATCATAAATACCTTTTTTGCTTAGCGATATCACCAAAGGTTTTTTTTCGGACCAGCTTCGACTGTAGAAAATTTGGAAGATATATCAAATCCTTGAATGTTCCTTAAATTAAAATCGTGAATCCACTGTTTTTAAACTTCATTTATGCTCATTGCTAGTCTCGTTGTACTATTTGTCCAATAAAAATTCGTAAAGCATTCGTAAACCAAATATTCCTCAGATGATGTTTCATGTTCCATCACTGGAGCACTGAAAAAAAAAGTTTCATCAAACACATGGAACACATGGAATGATATATTACTACATAAACATAAGAAATGCTTACTCTTCTTATAGAAAACCATTTCACCAAAAATTCACCTTAGGCAATATTTTTAAGAAAAATTAATTATGTATATGTTTTATTCTTTATGTATAAAATCATTTCGAATATTATCAATATTTTATACTATTGGAATAAAACTTCCATCAAAAATTTGCAACGAAAAGCTACGGATCCATCTGCACTTCTATGGGACTATTTGGTGAAATTTTGTTTCATCCTTTAACGGTGGGTTTCCAAAAGCTTTTAGAATATAATGAAATGAATAAAAACTTTTTCAATTTTAGTTCCAATAATTCCGGAACATCTCTTACGTTTATCTCATCCGAACGTGAGCGATTTTCTATTCCATAAAGATGTGGGATCTGAGGAAAAAAGATACAAACGCGAGGATTACGATTCTTATCCGCTTTCATGGGATGATAATTCTTGGGAAATACCGTTTGATGATCAGAACACAGATATTGACTGGTCTAATAGTCCATTAAATCCAATCAAACAATTAACTACGAAGAAAATTTTGCGGCAAAAAGGTAAAATTATTTTTCTTAGTTTTATTAATTCTTATTTCATTTTCACATTCAATATAAATTGAATTAAATATACGCAAATTTTTAAAGTAATAAAGTAATAAAAAAAAATAAAACATAATTTTAAAAATTAAACAAAATTAAAAAAATTAAATAAAATTTTATAATAAAATTTTTTCTTGAAACCTTCTAAAGCTCGCTCGAATTCAGGTTATAGATTAGTATTTTAAGGCTAAAATCTTTTTTGAGCAGGAAAATTTAAAAAATTGGCTTAAAAGTCTTGTTCCAAATCCTTTTTTTTTTTAATCTTGTAAGCGCACACCCATCATTTCTTGTTATACTCGTTCCTCTATAGATAAATCTACTATAGACAAGGGATAGACAAGCCAGTATCATCCAGATTTTTGGACGAGCTTACCCTTGTCCAAAAACCTTAGTGTCGACATTCCGACATTCTTCTTCGTTAGGCGAACCGATGAAGAAAAGTGCGTAGACAGATTCGAATCCAACGTTCGATTCTTGGTGACAGTTGTTTTACCACCGAATCACCGATATACATTGTTATAGCTCTAAAGAAATAAAGTAAAAATGCTAATATAAATATTTTTTTACAGGATCGAATCAAAGAAAAAATAAATATACAAAATCCACATCAACGATAACGACAACGCCAACGCCAACGCCAATTAGTGACAGTGAAAAAAAAGAAGCGACTGAACAAACACGTCACGACACTCTCACTGAAGAAAATGTTCAAGTTGGTTTGATGTTCGGCTCAAAAGCTCTTGTCCAACTCATAGTAAATCCGTGGATTGGTCCACTCACAAATAGGTACAAATTTTAAATTTTAAAAGATTTCCGAAAATTCATAGATTGAGCTGAAACCTTAAGCTTAAACCTAAGTTTAAACCTAAACCAAAAAATTGACCATCTATTTATTTTATTAATTTTTGAAAAAAATTTAAAAAAACAAGGAAGTAAATTTTTAGAATTGGTTATACAATTCCTATGTTTACTGGTTTTTGCATAATGTTTCTTTCAACTTTATTATTTGCATTCGGAAATTCATTCGGCGTATTATGGTTGGCCAGAGCATTACAAGGTGTTGGATCCGCTTGTACCAGTACATCAGGTTTCCTTTTTTGCATAGGCAGTATTTTTATAAAGCAAACGTCAAGAAGTACTTTATCAATATAACTGTAATTGATTTGCTAAGATTCGCTGAAAAAATTACTCCTTGATTTTATTTAATTATTTTCGAAATAAATTTTATTCCTTTAATTCAAAATATGAATATAAATGTAAATAAATATAAATAAAAATTCATTTATTTAAGCCAGATTACTTATAAAATTTTGCTAAAATTCTATGCATGAAATTTTATGAAATTTTGAAAACACTGATAGAAATGAATGAATTTGCCAGGAATGGGAATGCTTGCACAAGCTTATCCGGATGATGCGGAGCGCGGAAGTGCTATGGGTATTGCGTTGGGTGGACTTGCTCTAGGAGTTCTTATTGGACCACCTTATGGCGGCATACTTTATCAATATAGCGGAAAAGAACTGCCTTTTCTCCTACTAGCATTTGTTGCTCTTTTTGATGGATGTAAAATTACTCCTTGATTTTATTTAATTATTTTCGAAATAAAATCTAATTTTTCTTCAAATATTGCTAAATTTCTCGTTTTTCTCGTTTTTAATGTTGTCTATTAAAGGAAGATCGTTATATTAGAAAATGATAAAGTACGGATGAATCCTCTCTCTTTTCTTTCCTTCAACCTCTCTCCCAAAATTTAAATTTTAATGAAGTTTATTCTCATCAAGAAACTGGATGTGTGAGTCTAAAAGCCTTAGTCGGAATAATATACCACTCAACCTATTATTCTTATGAAGGTTCGGCGAATTGTTACTAAAAAGATGCTTTCAGACCGAACTTTGATTTTTTGCAGGCTAATCTGCTAATAGCTATTTTTTTTACCTTAAAGCGATTTATTTATTTGTTGTTTGTTGATATTATTTAGCACTTCAATTTCTAATTCTTCAACCTCACGTTGATCGAGGTGAACCTGAAGGAAAAGCCCTCAAACAGCTGATTAGTGATCCATATATTGTAATTGCTGCAGGTTTTTCTTATCATAATTATTAGCATCAATGTGTGTTATTTATAGTCAATTTTTTAACATACTTAAGCGACTTTTAAGCGGTTTATCAATACAAATATTATTTTTTTAATCACATTTATCAGCTATAAAATAAATAAAAATAAAGTAAATATTTTTCATGCTCTATCACTATTGGAAATCTTGGTATTGCGATGTTAGAACCATCATTGCCATTGTGGATGATGGACAGCTGGCATGCTAGTTCATTTGAGCGTGGAGCTGCTTTTCTACCAGCAAGTGTATCTTATCTTCTTGGAACAAATATTTTTGGACCACTTGCACATAAAATTGGACGGTACGTTCCTTTTAAGCTAAATAATAGCTGTATAAATAATAATGCGAAACTATTGCTGAGCGGAGAAATAATTATAAATAATTATAAAGTAAAATAGGTGCATAATTTTCAGGTGGCTAAGTGGTTTCATTGGACTCATAATTATTGGAATCTGTTTAATCATGGTAAGTGATTCCAATTTGATATTGGACAATTGCGTTAAAATTTATCCTCTCGAAAGATTCTTTAGAATAATAAAGATAGAAGCATTCTTATTAAAAAAAAAACACATTTTAAATAGATTTTTATAAAATAAAATAAATATTTTAATATTTAAAATATTTTTAATAATTAAAATATTTTTATAAAATAAATATTTTCATTTTGTGAATTCCTTTTTCATTAATATTTATCATTGTATATTTCAGATTCCACTCGCTCGAGATGTTTATGGGCTAATCGCACCTAATTTTTTTATGGGATTTTCTATAGGTTGGATTTGTTACTAATAATGTGCAATTTTAAAGGGATGTTTTATTAGAATTTTCGAGAGATTTATCAATTAGATTTATCAATTAACAAATTATCAAAAATGTTAAAAATACGAAATTAGGCATTAATTATCGCTGAACGATAGGTAAAAAAAAAACAATGAAGCTATTCGTTATTAATAAAGTCTTTAATCAAAAATAAGAGTAATAAGAGTCAGTTGTTAAAGTCAAAAAAAGATATTGATATTACCTTCAGTTATTTTTCCATCGCTTCAAAATTATCAGAAACCTTCCAAGAAAATCTTAATAAGCATTTTTCACTTGATCGTTTTCCAGGAATGATTGATGCATCGATGTTTCCATTGATGGGCCATTTGGTTGATTTAAGACATGTCGGCGTTTACGGATCGATTTATGCGATCGCTGATGCTGCATTCTGTTTCGCATTTGCTTTAGGACCATTTTTCTCTGGTCCACTTGTTCGAATTTTTGGATTTGCAACGTAAAACTTTTATCTTTTCAATTAAAGATTTTTAAAAATATGCAAAATCGTAAAAAAATTGCTAAATTCAAAATTTAAGGAAATTTTTAAGGAATTTTCAGCATGTTGCGTATTATCGCTGTGATTAATTTCGTATATGCACCATTTATGTATTTATTAAAAAATCCACCAGCAACAAATATAATTCGTGACGTATGATTTATTATTTATAAGTTGTTTTTTTTAAGCTATGGAAAATGATTTCCGAAATTTATCAAAATTTTATTAAAAATTTACGAATTCAGTGAACCATTTAATAAAATTAAAGGCTATTATTGACCATGGAATAAGCGATGCGATTGCCAATGGACAATATCAAACAATAGCTGGCAAGAATCAAGAGAAATCGGAACGATATCAATATGATTATTAATTAGAAAAATAAATTTTTTACGAATTTTTTATGTATGATAAATTAATGATTGCGGTGCACTTTAAGGATTGATTATGCGAAAAAGATATTCATGAAATATGTAAAAAAAAAACTGCATAAAAATATCCAATATTCCTCTCCTTCATCTAAAAAAACACCATTTAAAAAAAAAAACATTTTTTTTCTAAAAGTACTCACCAGCTCATGATTGACTAATTGCATTGGCTATGAAGATTAGGCTTAGAAACTATTTATTCATACTTTCATATTCATATTTATTTAAACTATTTATTCATAGTATAAACTATAGCATCAGATAGATTTTGAAAAAAAAGGAATAAGGAATTTCTAACTTTCAATATCTTTTGACAATTTCCTGCTAGACTTTTTTGAAATTTTATGTTATATTTTTTCACAATTTTTTTTTTCTTTTTATCGTCAAACACTTTAGGGAGTAGAACCTCAAAATTGACGCTCCGAATTGACCAACAACCCACTGAACCATTCTAATTTCATTTTGCTTTTTTCTGCTAGGAGACAACGCTACCCAATGGAGAGGCGCGTCAGTGGATTTGGACCCAAGCCTTGATTCTCAATAGAAATTGTTTTGCCACTGAATTACTAATGCCTGAAATTAATTAAGATTAATTAATTGGCAATAGATTTTATCAATTAAATGCTTACCAATATTGTAAGAATATTTTATTGAAAAAAAGTTCTTTTATCACTTTTATCGAAAGAGTTGCCAATTTCAATTTATTAAAATTTATGAATTTTTTTAAAGAAAATTTTAGAAATGAACCAACTATTCAAAAATTGTATTTTTAATTAGGAATATTATAGATTTATTTATTCGAGTTGTACATAAGTGGTACCACTGGTAGTTCACTTTTAATTTAAGGTTTATTCTAAAATAATCAAAAAATCAACGGTCGAACTCGCAGTGCTTGACGGGTGATGAAGCATTCTAACATAACACTTGGTCTTTATACAAATTATACGATCGAGAATCTCCTTTGAAATTCGACTATTAAAATTCGACTAATATTGAATAAATAATATAAATATTAAATATTTTATTGAATTTGAATTACGTAGAATATATATTGAATTGCCAAATATTGAATTTGAAAATAAATATGCATGGAATAATTTCATATTTTTTTTTCGTTCATTAAAAAAAGATAATTGCGCAAACGCAGTAATTTTTTATATTTGCTATCTCAAGGAAACGAATTCAAAAGCTCCGATTATATTCATATTATATTATATTATTATATATGAATTATATTCATTAATATTATTCGATAATTATCACTTGGTTTCTTAACAGAATAACGGATCAACTTGATAAAAATTGTTAAAAATACCCCCACAATATTGTTTTATTGTTTTTAATATTATATAATTTTTTAATAAATGAATGTTTTTCTTGAATGTTATAGGTTTTAATTAATGAATAAATTAGTAACAGGAATAATTATGATAGATTAAATGAAATTTCAAAATTTAAAATGAATATTTGAATGATAAATGATAAATGATATTAGACAAAAATAAAATTATAATAAAAAACCTTCTTATCATTTGTGTATTATTTAATTTTTGCAATTGTTGGATGGATGTTTCAATATTTTTTTAAGAAAAAAATCAAACATTTGTTATCACAAAAATGAAAACAAAATTTTCTAAAACAGTCGTATTTTTATAAATTGTTTGTAAAGCCGTCTATAAAATATTGTTTCTCTCAAAATTTTCATTTTAAAATTCTCAAAATTTTGCTCTGATTTCATTTAAATATTTAATAAATCAATAAATTTAATAAATTTGAACTATTCAATTATATGTAAAGAGGAACAAATGACGACGAAATTCATCGAAATATTAAGAAAATATAAAAATAACCGAAAAATACTATTGTTAATCGTTTATATAGCTTTATTCCTTGATAATATGCTTCTCACAACAGTAAGTCAGTTTTTTTTGATACTTATTTATTTATTAAATTATATTTATTTTAAAAAAAATTATTCAAAAGTTTAATATTGAAACTATTAAGCATGAATAATTTTGAAGATAGAGGCAATATAGTATAGTAACATGTTTTTTGCAAAGAGTATTGGCTTACTAGGCAAAAGCAGTTTTTTGCCAGTGAGTTCTGCCATAATGAAAGAAATAGATATGGATGGCTAGCAATACCCACATGATTTTTTGGCTTACTCTTGCAAGTCGAAATCGAATCCTACAGCATCAATTCATTCCGTTGAGAATTGAGAATCCACTCTATTACATTTGTTTTGATTAAGCATTTTCTAAATTGCCTTATAAATTGTCTTATAAAAATTTTTACGAATAATTAAAGAGTGAAAATTTTTTTCACTTTTTTTTTGTTTTCAGTTCCAGTAATTCCAAAATATCTTTTGCATATTTCTCATTCGAATATAAGCGACATTTTCTTAAGCGAGAAACTTTCATTATATTCCGAAATGAAAGAGAAGCATTCGTTGGACGATTCGGTAGAAATACTACTCAATAATTCGAATGAAGGTGATAAATCGACAAATAATCCAGAAATAAAAAACGGAATAAGAATATCGACGAACAATTTTCATTCTTTCCAATTTAATTCATGAAACTATCTATTATCACCTTTTGAATCTTTTTTGAACCGATTAGAGCGTATTAAGTATTTGTACTCAGCTCAGACTAATAGGAAATCTCTATGAGCTGAAAGAAATATCGAATTACTTCGGATTTACAAATAGCATAAACTAAATTATAGGACTATCGGTTACAAATGAATAAATGTTGAATCATTTGAATTATTTTTAAATCAAATATTTTCTTTAGGCATACAAATGAATCAAAAGAAAAAAATTTTCTATAGGCCAATTATTAACAAAAGCCAAGAAATTATTAACGAGCAACTTCAAGAATGGCACGAAATCTTCGTCGAAGCAAATAGTAAAATGGGATTTATGTTTGGTTCGAAAGCTCTTGTTCAAATTTTGGTGAATCCCTTGATTGGTCCGCTTACAAATCGGTAAAAATTTTCGATTCTGAAAGGATTTTCCATTTTATTGTCGATATTACAAAGCTTAATTTTTATAAATATTACTTTAAAAAAAAATTTCATTTAGTTGATTAATCAATTTTTTGATAATTTTATGATAATGAATATTAAAAAATTGCGAAATGCTTTAAAATATTTGCTTGCAAGAAGTATTTTAGTTATTTTAGGATTGGATATACAGTTCCTATGTTTACTGGTTTTTGTATAATGTTTCTTTCAACCTTAATATTTACATTCGGTGAATCAATTGTTATATTATGGTTTGCGAGAGCATTACAAGGTGTTGGATCCGCTTGCACCAGTATATCAGGTTTTTTTATTTTGCCTATACTATTTGCTATAATTAATAGGTTTCACTAATTGTTCACTAATCAATAGATATCCTTTAGCCAGACATTCATTTTGCGTTAGAAGTTGAGGCGGATGAGGAATGATCTACCATTATCCGAATTTCGCTTTTAATGAACTTGGCATCTTGTTCAATGATTATAAACAAAATCCATAGCCTCAGTCGATTCCACTAAGTTAACCAAAAACACCAATTTAAAATTTTTTAAAGAAATTTATGCTAATTTATATAGTTTTAATTTGCAATATTTGTATAATATGAAAATATTATAAATTAATAAATTTTTCAGGAATGGGAATGCTTGCACAAGCTTATCCAGATGATGCAGAACGTGGTAGCGCGATGGGCATTGCGCTAGGTGGACTAGCGCTAGGAGTTCTCGTTGGACCACCATACGGTGGCCTACTCTATCAATTGAGTGGAAAAAAGCTTCCTTTTCTCCTTCTAGCTCTTCTTGCTCTTATTGATGGAAGTAATTCGCACTCACATCTCTTCTAATATCTTGTACCATTATTTGTCTAGGCTGACAGAGTTAAACCTTTCCAAGTCTCCTAATCCGCTTGCTGTTAGATGGAAAGTATTTTTTAGATAGAGATTCATTTTGGGAAACAAATAGAGGTGAACGATAATAATTTAATAAAATAGAAGGCTGCATTTTCCACCGCCTAAGACCATTCATTGGATCGCCTATGCCTTCTCCTTACCATACCAGTTCTGACTGGTCTTCAAACGGAGGTTCTTAGCGAGTGGCAAAAATTATCAAAAGCTATGAGGAATTCACAATATTAATATAGTTGGTATGGGCGAAAGTGGTTGTATGTGAGATTTCATTCGCTCGCCAGGTAGGGAATAAACCCACAAAGCTTATCATCATTTAAAATCCATGTAAAATCTGCCTCTAATTCTAAAATCTCCTCGCATCGCTTGCTGGTTTGGCTGATTTTATTAGCAACTAGGAGTAAGATGTTTCTCAACTTCTCGATCCCATTCTTGAAAGTAAATAAAGTCATTCCTTTTCGTTTATCTAAGCCGACATAATACTCCTATGCGTTCGAATTAACTCCTAACCGTACCAATCAAGATGATTGATCTTTCGCGCTTTTGACGCCATCCACCATAGGGTCTAGCAAATTTGCATTAACTCTTATTATGTGGCCGATATAAAGAAATAACTAAAGCAACGCAAATGACTTTGTGATAACAAAATGATTGTGATGACAGCCTCTAACTAACGATCGTTAATTTTGCAATTATTTTAAAATAAAACCTAATAAAGTCATATTTGTTGATGAAATCATTTAGCACTTCAACTTCTATTTCTTCGGCCTCACTTTGATCGAAGTGAACGCACAAGAGGAACAGACATTAAAAAATTGATAACTGATCCATATATAGCAATTGCAACAGGTTTTTCTTACCATCTTAATTAATTAGTGAAACCAGTACTTTGTGATATTCAAGTCTATGTGACTGATAGTTTTAGAAAACTTATCAAATTTTATCTTATCAAATATAATGAAGATAGAAAATATTTATATGTGCTATCACTATTGGGAATCTTGGCATTGCGATGCTAGAAGCAACATTACCTCTATGGATGATGTACAGCTGGCGGGCTAATTCATTTGAACAAGGTGCTGCTTTCCTACCAACAAGCATATCTTATCTACTCGGTACAAATATTTTTGGACCACTCGCGTATAAAATTGGACGGTACGATTTTTTTTCAATTAAAATTTTGTTGAGATCACAAAATAAGCGATGCCTCTAAAGCAGATTTTTTTTCCTGAAATAATTTTCAGGTGGCTAAGTAGTTTCATTGGACTAGCAATTACTGGAATCTGTTTGATCGTGGTAAAGTGCTCAATAAACTTTTCATGAATAAATTTTGGCAAAAAAGAGGATTATTCCAATATTAATAAAGAAACATTCTTCCTTTTTTAACCATATTAATTGGGCATATTTTAGATTCCATCCGTTAGCAACATTTTTGAATTAATCGCGCCCAATTCACTCATAGGTTTATCGATAGGTATTGAATTTTTCTCATATTTTTTTCCACATTTGATAAGATAAATTAGTTATTTAATTATGATAATTCGCTATTGATAATAATTGTAGTTATGACATATCCTTACTGATAATTCTGTTGACAATGGTAATTCTCATTTTTTCAAAGGAATGATTGATGCATCTATGTTTCCACTTATGGGTTATTTAGTCGATATAAGACATATTGGCGTGTATGGTTCGATATACGCAATTGCTGACACTGCAGTTTGTTTTGCATATATTTTAGGACCATTTTCTTCCGGTCCACTTCTTCGACTTTTCGAATTTTCAACGTATAATTTGAAAATTTTCGAAATAAAATCGCAAAAATTTATGAATTTTTTAAAATATTATTAAATCTAAAACTATTATTATTTAATTAATTATTTATATTTATATTTATTATAATTATTAATTTTTTATAATTATTTATTAATTATTTATTATAATTATTAATTATTTTTTCAGTATGCTATATATTTTTGCTGCGATTTATTTCATATATGCACCGTTAATGTTTTTATTACGGAATCCAACTTCTTCAATGAATGCATTGCTATAGTTAATGAGGCGAAAATTGAATAACTCATCAACTATTATTTCGAAGCATTTTCAGAGATGTTTTTCCTTTCGTCTAATGGCTTAATTTCTAAACCTATTTGCTAATTTGCTAATTTGTATACACTTTTCTTTGGAATTCTCCGCGATATTAATATTTTTTAAAAAATAATATCATTGTTATAATTATATATAAGAATGTCTAAGAATGTCTTCATTGGTATCCTAAAGGATCCTTTTTTATAAAAGAGAAATTTTTCTATAAGACTTTATTTTTTTTTAATACTGTAAATAGATTAGATTAATGTAAAAAATAAATAAATAATTATTGATTGGAAGCAGTGGGATGATGCTCGCGTACCACGCATTAATTATATTAGAATGACTTTGATCCGGCTGCTTTCTCAGGACAGTAGAATAAACACTGATCACCGCACATATTAATGAAAATCTTTATTCGCCACCTCAAACTAATTAAATCAATTAATACATAGAAAGGACAAATAATATTAAATAATATTCGATTTGAATTTAATCCAGAGATAACTATTTCAAAACGAATAAGAAATGCTTAACAACATAAGGGATGTAATAAATAACAAAATGTATGATATTGAACATTGGGACGCAACCGCTCGGTTCCTTGATGGCCCCGAAAATGAGGCAAGAAGAAGGATTTGCTTGAGAAGAATATACATATACAATGTATAATTGACCTTTATCTTTTATTGACATATGTGGAGGTAAAGAATTGAATGAATTAATGAAAGGTTTCATTTAGCGGGTCGGTGACATCATTTTGAATTAATAATTTTGAATCAATAGAAAACATCGCATTTCGCGACAAACACCATTCACCATTCACCATTATTTTCATTTTTTCTTCAACCATCTCACCAAGAAAAAAACAACAAATCACCTTTCCTTTAACTACCAAAGTCATTTCGAAATTGAAACATAGATAAGCCGTCAGCATTATCCACTCTCATCCTACTCTAATCAAAGGCAATAATATTCCTAACAGAACCAACAAGGTTCTCGATATTTCTTCTAGAATTATGGCACCAAAGTATTATGCAATTTGTATATTATATAATGAATAAATAAAATATTTGCAGCAATCTTTAAGAATTTTCTTTCTATCTTTATCAATAAAACTCAATTTAAATATATTCATTTATAAATAAAAGAAATAAATTTTCGTTATATTAACTTAAATTTCTTAAAAATGTCACAATTAAGTCACAATGGCTTAAGATCAAAAATTCTAAATTAAAGTAGAATTTCCGTAGAAAATTCATAAATAAATAAAAATAAAGTAGAAAATTTTTTCCTTATTTTTGAAAATCTTAATTCCTCATTTTCCAAGTGTTTTTTTTAATAATTAGCATAATTAAAAAAATTTTTTTTCTATTGCAAACTGGGTAAAACATAATTGCTTTATTGATAAATAATAAAATTAATAACTATAACTTATAAAAGAAAATTATCAGAAAATTATTAAAAAATAATAGAATTATTATCAAAATTATCACGTAATTGAAATGAAACGTTTAAACGTTTTATCAATGTGATAAAACTATTCATTCTAATCAATCAAAATTTGCTTGAATAAAAATTATAGTTGCACTGAAAAATTTTTAAATCATTTATGACCAATTTTAAATTTTTACATTTTAATAATTTAAATCTTTCAGAGAAAATTATAGAAAGTAAAAAAATCATTTAATTTAGAAAATATTAATGAATTATATCATTTGTTAAGAAATAAGTGATTAATGGAACTATACTTGTATATGTATTCAGATTGCAATGTGGATAAATAGCTTTATTTGCAACATTTTGATATTCACATTTCCAGCGAGCAACCAAAGGACCACATTCACTTATCGCTTTTCCATAGCGATAATCTACTGCATATTGCGTAAAACTGAAAAGTTAACACTGAATTATTAATAGAAAAGGAAAAATAAATGAGAAAAAAACTTTTTTGAGGAAAAAATTTATTAAGCTAGAAGAAAAAGATTGGCTCAAATAATTCACCTTGGCTCAAATATCACCTCCATTAAAATTACTATCAAAGAACGCCGCATACCGTGTGATGGATGCCGTCAAAAGTGAGGAGCGCTAACTAAAAGACCTCGACTGTCAGGAAAAATTTTGAACATATAGGAGGACCAGCGATATATGGATTTAGACGATGGGACAAAGAATGGCTTCTATTCTGTCAGCGTCGAATCGAATAGCATGGAGATGTCTCCAGCCTAACCAGTAATAATAAGAACTGTTAGAAGAAGAAGAAGAAAGCCTGGGACTTGAATTTCTAAACAACTCTCTAAGAATTTGGAAATCCTTTGTCCTAAAAGTCAGTAAATCAAATCAGAACGAAAAAAATAGTTTTTATAATTAAAATTTTTTTTCCTAAAAGATAGCTTTGAAGATTACAGGCAAAGATGCTTTCGATCATTTTCGATTTCAATTTCCATATCATTTCAGAAAATCATTAGTTCAGGACTTGAACTATTCAAAACTCTCGTCATACATTCATTTGATTCGAGTATTGCTAAAAAAAATTTTTTTTTAAAGATTCCTCACCATTACTGATTAAACTCTCTCCACTGGCTTGTCACATTGGACAAATATGCCAGGAACTCCCTTGGAGATAGAAATATAGATGAGCATTGCCCTGATTTTTGGTCAGATTTACTCCTGCAGGGAGTCGAGCCTCAACATCAGCGCTCCGAATTTAGCAACAACCCACTGAACTATTCTATCCCCATTGCTAAAAAGATTTGGGATTTAATTAATTATTTTAGATTTCTTCTAAATAAATTTTTTAAATTTAAAAAATATTTTAAAATCTAATTTTTAAAATCTAATTAAAATCTAATTTTAAAATCTAATTTCAACATTTACATTTCAAATATAAAAATTATATATGCAAATCATAAAAATCTAAAAATTCCTCGTTGATTGGGCGCTATTCAGTGAATTATTAAAATTATAAACTTTGTAATCCAGTGCTGCAGGCGAATTGCATTTGAGCATTATATCTCGCGAATTGCTCGGCTTGCTGACGAGTAATGCCAGTTTCCTTATAAATTTTTTCAATAATTAGACCCCTTATATCAACGGTACACGATCTATAGCTGGTGAGATCCATAAAGAACGTTTGAAAATATTCGAATTCCCTTCGAAATTCCCTTCGTAATTTATAAGAAACTTGTATTGGATTCTCAAATGGATGCATATACTTTGAAGCTTTGCTTTTTTTTCGCATTTATTTATGCTTAACTATGAAAAATATTTAAAAAAATTTTTGAATTGGAGCAAAATTAGCGCCTAATGATAGACAAACTAAACTGCACAGTTAGGAGTTTTGGGTTAAATGGTAATGGTTAAATGGTATGTTATTTTTTTGGCTTTTTGTTTATATGATAAAATGATTAATCACTGAAATGATTGAATGATAAGGAAGCAAGCAGGAAATAGATGGGAATAAATAACTGCAAACATGCGAATAATTCATTTTTTCTCTTTTTTGCAAAAAAAAATGTTTCAACAATAGTTTGCAATTGTTGAAGATTATTCCAATCCAATGTTGCTAAAAAATTTCGTATTTCATTTAATTCGACAAAAAAAAATTATATTACATTATTACTTTATAAAAAGAAAAAAATGCCTACATTATTGTATAAAATATAAAATTTTATTCATTTGTATTGAATTTTTAAATATTTTAAATATTAAAATTTTTTATCAGTAAAAACTATTGTCCCATAAGCGAAACCATTGCTTTCGAATTTCTCAGATATTTCCTACGTAAATGATGAATTACTGCATGAAATGCTTATCACTTGAAGATTCTAAAAAAAAATTTCGCTTTTTCACATTCACTTGAACTCGCAAAAGAAAAAGAACAAATTTGAACGCTAGCAGAGTTCGAGAACTTATAGCGTACGTACAAGTAGTTCCACATATTTCGACGTCATGCACCGAATATTTGAGTTTGAACGAAGGTGCTTAAAATTAAGTTGGCACAAGCTTGAAATAAAAATTTCTTGAAAAAATCATTTTCAGATTAGAGTTTGGAGCGTTTGGTGTTGTTCCCAATGCCTTTTAGAATTGTATTCATGTATTGGCTCATATGAATATGAAGTTTGATGGCGTTGATGCCTGATAGGATTCTCCACATTGTGGAGAAGCAAGTTATTGGACATTAGTTGGACGATGTTGTTCCTTTTCTTATGTTAGTCAGCCACTCTAGGTGAATCTGAGGATCTTGAATACATGTTTTGTTGGCTTTGATTTCCAGCATAATGGATACCTATTTCGCGAAGACAACCTGGATCTGACGAACCATATGCCGAGAGAAGAGTCGTGAATGAATTTTGAAAACCTACGTTATCATTGATTCTAATATCTAGTATTCGCGGACTTGCAAAAAACATCGTCAAAACATCTAAGCATTCCCGAAAACCCCCTCATATCCCCTTCTCACTAGTGGACTTATGCATTTTTCCTTATTATTTTCGAAAGTCATAAATTCAAATATTCATAGAATCCGTTTTATTTCCTTCTTCCTCTTAATGTCTAAACTAGAATAAACGAATTCTCTCCATTTGTGTTCCTCTTTTTCTCGAATTATTTCCAGAGTAAAATTAGGCAAACGAAGATAGAAAAAGTGTATGAATCCCATTCGAATTTTAGAAAATTTGAAAAAAACTTTTACAATTGGATTTAAAATTCAATTAACACAAGTTACAAGTTATTGTCACCCAACTGATAAAGTCGATAACTGATAAATTTAACAAGCATAACGAGAGAAATTAAATATACACCATTCACTTATCACCACTTATATATCACCATTTATTCCCAAATTTTCACCGAATCTGCTATGACATCTAATTAAATCGCGAAAATCGCATACATGAAAAACTGTCACCTCACTCTATGACTGAAATAACTGAAAAAAAATCAAACTATAAAGCATTTTTGTTCTTCGAATAAACTTCCAATGAATTCCATTCGTTATACATAAATATGAATTAAACAAGAAAAGAACCACAAAGTAAGAAATTATTTTATTATAAATAAAATTTATAAAAAGTAGAAGTTATTTTGTTATAAAAAAAAAGTTAGAAACTTATAAATATAAAAAATTTGAACTAAAAAAATAACTGTATTATTCTTCTAATGTTTAATCAATTAAAATAATAATTTTATTGATAAAAGAATGATAAAATAAATTTACCGATGATGAGTATAGATAAAATTATCATAATTTACAATGATTATGAAAAGATTTCAAAATAATGCAGTGAATTGGAAATGAATTCTCGAAATGACTATTGGCATTATCACCAACTGATAAGGCGAAAATTCCATATGCCATATCAATTATACCATTAGTAACACCTTCTTTTATCAGTAGCAGAACAACTTTATTATCATCATTTTGCATGGAAAGCAAAATAAAAATCCAAATTCATATGGAAAAAATAAATATTTATTATCAAGCCAATACATACATAATAGAACAAAAAAGCGAAAAGTATTGAAAATCAAAACATTAGAAAATAGATGAAAAAATCTCACACTATTCCTTAAAATACTTTCAATAAAGCACAACTTAATTTCTTACCAAATGTTTTGGACAAAATATCGCATTTTCCCCTCCTCTTTCCCCTCTGCCCCTTCCTCCCACCCTCCCCATTGCTTAGTCTATTGTAAAAATTCGAAGAAAAAGAGATAAATCCATGCGAATCGGTAATTTAAAAACTCTTTGCTTTTATATTTTAGCGATTAGCGATAGGAAATGAAACCATTCGCATTTTTTCGCTTTTGTATTTTTATAATTTATAGGGTTAAAAAGAAAATAATTTATACAATTGAGAATAAAACAACCAAATACAATAGAACCATTAATAATCGCGAATTTTTGTTATAAAATTGAAAATATCATTCGCTCGCTATTTAGCGATTAATCGGTGCTAAAACAACTCCGCCTGGCCCTGCAAGAGTTGTTTTTCCCTCCAAATAATTGTCAACCTGAAAGAAGAAATTTTCGATTAAATCTGCTTTTGTTAAAATTCATAATATCCATAATATCTATAGTGCATTAAAATTTAAGAAATAAGCAAAATTCAGAAAAAATTTATTACATGACGAGCTGCCTGCCGACCTTCGTGGATAGCCCAAACAACTAACGATTGTCCACGACGACAATCGCCAGCGGCAAAAACATTTTTTAATTTGGTATTATATTTGTCATTGGTTTGAATATTCCAACGCTCATCGGTCACCAAATTCAGCTGGTCGATTACCATCTGCAAGAAATGAAATTTGTATTGATTTTGTCATTAATTTCATATGAACAATATACAATATACCCTTTAAGAAAATAAATTTGATTTATTGAGGATCAAATATTACGTAATAAGAGAATCATATTAGACAGTATTGTAATGAAATAATTTACAATTTACAATAATTTACAATTTTTTTTTTACTTCGAAAATCATTTATCACATCTGATTTGCTTATCACCACGGATCACTACAGTAAGAAATTGTACTTCCATCACAGGCATAAGAAAAAAGTTAAAATAAAAAATAATCATGTGGATAGGTGAGCAAACCAAGCAATCAGTCTAAATTCATATTTTCATTTCATAAACGATGAATGAATAAGAATCGAGTACGACCTGATATAATAATGCTACATAAAATTAATAGAAAAATAAATGGCACTAGACTGACCTTTTCTGGTCCAACGAAGCCCATAGCAAGTATACATAGATCACACTGATAAGTTTTTTCGGTGCCATCAATCTCAATCATTCGTCTTTCTTTATTTACGAACTGGAAACGAACTTCTACTGTTTGCAAACCAGTTAAAACTTTTATGCCAGCAGCATTTTGATTACAAATAAATTTCTGAAAAACCATTCAAAACAAAATTCAACATCAAAAAAATATTCATTTAAACTGAACTGAAGTTCATTTTATTTTAAATTTATTTTAAATTATATTAAATTTCAATTTTACATTTTAATCACAAGGATTTTATTGTTATATTATATTATAAATTGTAATTTATATTTAAAAATGAAAATAAGTGCCTTGGTGGATATAGCGAAGATTCGTGGATCACTTCCAGCTTTTTTCTGATATTCATCATGCCCATAATCAGTTCTAAATATTGTAGGCCATTCCGGCCACGGATTATTTGACGCTCGTTCATTTGGAGGACGAGACATTAATTCGAAGGCATTAATGCTTTTGGCTCCCTAAAAAACTTTGCGATTTTAAATTTCATAAGAAATATTTTTTTAAAACGAAAAATGAATTTATGAAAAAATGAAATGGAACAAGTGAAATTATGAACAATCAAAAATTTACTAATCGTATGCATGTAGCAATACAATCCGTTGCAGTATCACCACCACCCAAAATGATAACTCGTTTATCTTTAGCATCAAGACCCTCCCAAGAAATGTTATCGCCCGCGAGTCGTCTTTGACTTTTCTCGAGAAAATCCATTGCGAAACAAATACCTTTCGCATCTCGATTTTCAATTGGTAAATCTCGTGGAATCGTTGAACCAGTACAAATCAACACTGCATCATTCTCCTGTTTAAAGATAAAAAACATATATAAATATCAAAATTACAAAATAACAAAAGAAATAAAAATTAATCTTTCAAGATTTAAAAAAAAAAAAACACGAAAACTTATGATAGTATTAATGAATGAGAAATTCCAGCGATTTCTTTCTAGAATAATAGGATTTCTTTTGCATAATTATTACACAATAATTATTAATAATATTATGATAATTTTTTGATAAAACAGACGATGACTTATTTTTTTCTTGTGATTGTTTTACAAACTTTGAAGCTGAGTTTGATCGAAATGAAAAAAATGACTCCAAATCACAGAGCACGAACAGACTAAAAGGAACAATTATTGAGCTTAGCTTATAAAATATTATGATATGATTATTGAAAAATTATTGCTATACGTTACCTTAATCAGCAATTCAGCACTAACGTCTTTTCCAATCTCAGTATTTGTTAAAAATTTCACGCCTTCTTCCTCCATTAATTTTACTCGACGATCAATTACCACTTTGTCGAGTTTCATTGTTGGAATGCCATATCTTCAAAGAAAGCATAATTAATGGCTGTTGCTGAAAAGAAATATTTTATGGAATCAAACATTCACATTTTGGTCCCTTTTTTTCAAAAAAATTTTGAAAGACAAGGATGATTTATTATATAATGAATTACCTAAGGAGACCACCAATTCGATTTTTTCGTTCATATACTACAACAGTATGTCCGACTTTATTAAGCTGAGCCGCGGCTGCCATACCTATATTAAATTATAAGCAAATAAATAAAAAGTCAATCTTCATAAAGGTAGAAAAAAAAAGGATTACCAGCTGGCCCACTACCAATAATAGCAACTCTTTTTCCAGTACAGACGGTAGGTTTTTGTGCAACTATCCAACCTTCCAGGAATGCATAATCAATTATCGCACATTCAATATTCTTGATAGTGACAGCTGGTGAACTAATCGCTAAACAACATGCAGCCTGAAACAACTTTCCAGCAATTCTTAAAAATTTTACATTTAAAATATAAATTATTAATTTATATAAATATAAATTTTATATTTAAAAAATTTAAGATAATTGAAATTTACAAAATCCGTTGTCGAACCAATTGTATTTCAAGCTTTAAATTTACAGAAAATATATATCAAATAAATAATCACCAATAAACTAAACCAATATAATTTTTAATTTTTTAATTTTGCCAAAGATAAGCCATTAATGTTATAGTAATCAAGTTTATTAGTAAGTTAAAAAAAAATACAAACTTCACAAGGAGCTGGGCAGACTCGTCCCGTAAATTCCGGAAAATTATTGGTTTGTAAGAGATGTTCGAGCGCTTGCCGCCAGTTTTTTCGATAAACATAATCACACCATTTAGGAATGATATTACCGAGTGGACAACCTGAATATCCCTGACAAAATGCTACGCCACAATCCATACATCTTAAAATAATATAAAATTTATTTTAAAAAAATTGACAAAGAAAAATTTTCATCGCTTTATTTATTCGCAATATGGAAAATGAATACCCAACCGTGCAGCTTGTTTTCGAATATTCGATCTGACAGCATTATAATCCGTAATCTCATTCCAATCATTAAGACGCTGATCAACTGGTCGATATATCACTTTTTGACGACGATATTTGACAAAACCTCTAAAAATATTATCGATATGTGAATTTAAAATCTTTACGAAATTATTTATAAAGAAAATGTAATCTAAAATATAAAATGAAGTAACATTTACGAAAAAATGAAAAGAAAAATGAAAAATGAAAGAAAATGAAAGAAAATGAAAAATTAAAAGAAAATCTCATCATTAAAAATTGAAAAAAATTTTTAAAATTTAACAATAATATTCCGTTTTTTTCCGTCTAATAAATTAGCCTATTAACTCAAACTACTCGAATATTTGAGAAATACAGAAGCGTACTTTTTTCATTGATTTTCATTTCTAAGTAAGATGGACCATATTTTACCTTTAACGAATAGCCAGAATTTTTCCTTGAATCTCTTAAGAAAAAAAAAGCAAAAAAAGCAAACAAAAGCTAACCTTAGTTTATCTAATGATTCTGGTTTTTTGAACGATTTTGGAAGATATAAATTTTCGATATCATTTACTGAATCTTTCTCGATGAATGTATCATCGAAATCTGAATAAGCTGCATCTGATTTATCATCATCGTCAACATCATTCAATGCTTCTATTGCATCTTGCACGTCTTCCTCTTCTTCAAATCCTTCGTAGTCTTCACGTCGAACATTTTTCGAAATTTTTCGTCTACGATGTTGCTGAAAATTTAAAATAAAAAATTATGAAAGAAAATAATAAAAATAATAAATAAAAATATAAAATATATATAAAAATATATAAAATAAATTAAAAATAAAGAAACAAAAAAGATATGATAACTTTTCAAGATAATAAAATTTTTCTTCAAAAAGTATCTAAAAAAAAAAAAATTTGCAAAGGATAAAATGAAAATCCATGAAAAAACCGGGAAGGAATTCATAGAATTTACCTTTGCTACCGATAACCGATTTCGCCCATTATTATTCATAACCTAAAATAAAAGTTATCTAGAAAATTTGTAAAAGTATTTCTTTTAAATAGTATTACCTATAAAAAGCTATAACAAAAAACTTTTCTTTTTTTTGACAACATTTCTAGTTCGCTTCACTAATTTATCAGACTAGAAAAATTTTAGATAATATAACTTAGAGTTAGGAATAGCACTTCAAAATGACATTAACAACCCAATCAGCGATTCTGCTCGCAATATAATGTAACTGCAATATAACTTAAAAATCAGTTTGTTAAGAAAAAAAAGGAAAAGAAGAAATATGGGCAAACGTTTTTCTTACGACGAATTGGTTCAATTGAAATTTGCATATCCATTGATAACGAGCGAGCGCGAGGAATAATTGACTGATCATCAACAACATTATCTTCTTCATCCTATAAAATAAGTAATTAATTTATAGCCGATTTAATAAAACACATCGATTAGTACGAAATATGAAATATTAAAAAATGGCTTAAAGCATAAAGTTAAAATTTTTTAATAAATAGCTAAAAAAAATTTTCCGTAAAGTAATTTCCCTAAAGTAAAAATTTATAAGACCTTAGCAAGTGCTAAGCTCTGAGCTGATTCGCGTTGTTTTTCCAGTTGCTTTGATTCCACTTCACGAGCTTTTTCAATCGCTTGTTCACTTAGAACAGCTTTATAATCTTTCGGAAACACCTAAATGACAAGAGAAAAAATTTAAATTAAAATATAAGAATTGAATAATAATAATAAATATAATAAAAATAATAAATAATAAATATCAAAAAATAAATGACATTTTCAATCAAAAAGTAAAATTATTTCCTCTAAGGAAAATAGAGATTTAACAAATTTCAGTACTTTAATAAATTTCATATGTTCGCTTTGCCAATGATCCAATATATTCTTGCCAAGTACAGAACCTGTTTCACGAACAAATATCTTAATTTGCTCTTTTAGCCAAGAAAAATCTTTAGCAGTTGGCTCATCTAAATCGATAGTACCAGTATTCATCATTTTATCTGCCTTGTCATCTCTACAATTAATAAGAAATAATTTAATAAATAATTGAATTATAATCAGTGATAATCAGAGATTATTTATCCTTCTTCTTATAACATTCTTACCAACATAATTGTTATATTTGTTGGTTGTCCACTGATGGTTATGATACTTCCAAGATACTTATGAGATACTTCCAAATCTTCTTGAGGCCCTAACAATAGTCCTCCTTCGTTTTCAATAGTACATCACTAGAGATCACCTATGCAACCAGAGTAAATGCCACGTCAGTTCGACTCATTGTTTTAACTAATCATTTTTGCCACCAAACAGACGTGCTTGAATGCGCAAAAGGAAAAATGAAATTGAAGAAAAATATGTTAAAATAATAGAAGAAAAAATTATAACATATACTTACCCATTATAAACATATGCTAAACCACCTGACATAGCTGCTGCAAAATTTTTACCAATACTTCCAAGAATAATAACATATCCACCAGTCATATATTCACATCCATGATCACCAACTCCTTCTATAACAGCTAATGCACCAGAATTCCGCACCGCAAAACGTTCACCACCCAAACCGCGAATATACGCTACACCTATAAAAAAAAAAAATTATTTTATTATACTTTGCCTGATATTAAAGTATATTAAATATTACAATAATATATTATATAAAAAATAATTCATTTATTTATTCATTTACTCATTTATTTCATTTCATTTTTCACCGCTGTTCTTCCTTTTTAGAAAAGAAAAATAAATTTTAAAAAATTCAATAAATCATCAAAATTGAGGAGAACCAATCAAAAGCTGGACGAAAGAGATTCAGCCAGAAGAGATTTCTAGGTGCTTCAACGTTATGGACTTAGACAATTGAAAATGAGAGTTTCTTATAATCTCAAATATAGCGACTGAATCGAATCGAACGCCTTGCTAAGCGATATTAATTATGAAAATTCTTAAGAGAAGAAGTAAAGCATTAAATCGTCACTTCCCTCATTTTGCATTCACTTTTTTTTATAATTAAAAAAGAAAAGTTCAAGTACCAGATGTTGCTCCATACAAAGCTACATTTCCTATTATAGCATTATCTTCCGATTTAAATTTTGCTGAGCGTGGAGGATAAATAACTAATTTTCCACCCGAAAGACCCTAAAAATATCAAAATATACCGCCTCATAATTCTTCTGAATCATTAAAGAAATGTCAATTTCATGAAAAATGGATCATGAATGTCAATTTTGGCATTAAATACCTTAGCTCTCAATTTTAAAACTACCTAAATATCAAATCAAATCATACATGAAATTTAAATGGGTTTATAATAAATAAATAAGGTAGAATTAATATTAATACCTTGCCAACGTAATCATTTGCATCACCTTCCAAATAAAGAGATATTCCATGAGCTAGAAAAGCACCAAAACTTTGACCAGCATGACCTTTGAGCTCGATTCTAATCGAGCGACCATTAGGCAATCCTTGTTCACCAAATTTATGTGAAACCTTAATTTCAATTTATTTTTAAAATTTTATTAATAATTATTAATTTATTTATTATTAATTTATTAATTTATTATTAATTATTTCAGCGATTTTCCGTAGTCCATATGAGAATATTATAACAAAGAAATAATAAAAAATAAACCATATAACTAAGTCGAGTACCAAATGCACGATCAACATTTTTAATTGTAAAACCAATTACATCAATTTTTTCAATCTCTTGATTAAGAACCTTCTCAGCTTTTGCAATAATTTCTTTTTCCAATTGATTTAATTCAATTATCTGAAAAATAGATTAAATTAACAAATTTAAATATTCAAATTAAAAAAAACTAAAAGTTAGAGCTAGGTGGAACTAAGTGGGAACTAATTTTGATGCAAAAGAATCTGAAATAGTATTCGGGCGCTCTGGCGCTCACAATATCACAAGTATCGCTTATGACATCTCTAGTCGAATTTTTTTGGATAAAAAAAAATTCAATGTGGAAAGTTATCACGTTCATCAGCAGATGCAAAAAATAGAGTTCAATTTCTTATCAATGACAATAAAAATTATAAAATAAAAAACCTGTTTAACAGTGCCTCCTTCTATACTATGATTTGGATACATTTTTTTGGCATTCCGAAGAAGATTAGCGAATTGCAGTTTCGTTGATTTTTTGTTGATTGGATTTGGATTTGCATAAAGTAAGTCAACGCGACCAATTGCTTCCTTTTAATAAAATTTATCTAGTCTTATGCGATATTAAAATAAATAATAATATCCATGAACAACAACTAATCTTAAATAAAAATAGCTATCCGATAATAAATATGATAAAGAGATTAGAAAATCTATTCTTCAAATTTCCTCTATGGTTAAATAAAATTACTAGAGAATTTTTTCAGTTTTTTCTTTTCCAAAACAAGTTTCTTTATAGAATTAAAAAAAAATACAAGAAAAATACTTGTAATGTCCGTAAGCCAAGTTTTGCTAAAAAATAACGAACTTCTTCTGCAACCATAAACATATAATTAACAACATATTCCGGCTTTCCGGAAAATTTCGCTCGTAAAACGGGATCCTAAATAAATATTTCAATAATATTAAATAATATTAATATTAAATATATATTAAAATAATTTTAATAAAAAAAAAAATGAATATACTTGTGTCGCTATTCCCACCGGACATGTATTTAAATGACATTTTCGCATCATCGTACAACCGAGTGCTATTAGTGGCGCTGTTGACATACCAAATTCATCACTTCCAAGTAATGCAGCGACCATTACATCACGACCTGATACATTTTATTTGCATTTATCGAGAAAAATACAAGGATTTCATTTTTTATAATATAATTATATAATTTATATTAATTATACAATTGCATAATTATATATTAATTATATAATTTAATAAATTTTACTATATTTACTATATTTATTACTATATTACAACTTTAAATCAAAATTAATAAATAAGTTAAATTAAAATATTATACTTCTTTTAATTTAAATTTCACAAATAAGAATATAATATGATATACAAGTTCTTTATTTTTTTTTAAAGCCCACAACATTAACCAAGGAATTTCTTGGCGATAAAAGTACAGGAAAGTCGCAGCATCACTCGGATTTTTGGGCAGATTTACTTCTGCAGGAAGTAAAATTCCAGCATCGGCACTTTGAATTGAGCAACAATCCGTTAAGCCATTCCCACTCCCACATAAATATGGTACAAATTTATAAAATATAAGCATAAAATGCATGCATTTGATTCTTACTGCTTGATAATAGAGAGTGACGATGAATATTTAATAATTATTCTAATAGCATAAATTTAGCATAAATTTTGCAAAAAAATATCTTCATAAATACCTGTTCGAATTTGGCCATCAACTTGAAGAATAACTCGAGATCGCAAATTATTCATCGTTAAAACTTGATGCGTTTCAGCGATACCTAATTCCCATGGCAAGCCAGCATGTTTTATTCCAGTCCAACTTAAACGATAAAAATAGAAAAAAAATGAAATATGATTTATTATATATATTTTCTAAATTTATTCCTATGATGAAAAAAGATAAGCGATTAACCTCGAAGCTCCTGTTCCACCATCGTGTCCCGATATCGTTATATGATCAGCTTTACCTTTAACGACACCAGAGGCTACGATGCCCACTCCAGCTTCCGAAACTAATTTAACACTAATCCGCGCGTTAGGATTAGAATGTCTAAGATCGTAGATCAACTGAGAGAGGTCTTCAATACTATATATATCATGATGTGGTGGCGGTGATATTAGACCAACGCCAGGTGTTGATTTTCTCGTTTCAGCGATTTCGACCGTCACTTTATGACCTGGAAGCTCACCGCCTTCACCTGGCTTTGCACCTTGAGCTATTTTGATTTGCAGATCATCTGCATTGGCAAGATAAGCACTATTAACTCCGAAACGAGCTGAAGCTACCTGCGAATAGATATTTTTATAATTTTTGTCAAAAAATGAGATGATTTATATACGACTTATTCAACAAATAAAGAAGAAAAGATGAAATTAGCTGATGCATTAATATGAAAGGCTAAAGAATTTCAAATGCTTTTTCGATCAAAATTTTTATTAATTCTTATGAAAATCGACAAAATATTTCTTAAATTTACCAATTACCACTCACCATAAATCACCTTTAGCCTTATTCTAGGACAGTATTATAATCTCATAAAAATTTCTACTCGAATAAATTTGATATAAATTCGAAAAAAAATACTTGTTTGATTGCAGAACGCATATTATAATCATGAGGTTGACCATCCTTATATCGCTCAGGCTTTTCTCCACCTTCTCCAGTATTCGATTTACCACCAATCCTATTCATTGCAATAGCTAAAGTGGTATGTGTTTCCCATGAGATACTTCCAAATGACATAGCTCCTATAAAATTGTTTGCTTAAAAAATTAACAACCTAAATTCCATATTGGAAAAATGCGATCTATCTATAAAGCGTATTCTCAAATAACATCGAAATTCTATTCAAATATGAATATTACTAACAACAATAATGGTACCAACAATTAGTATCACCTATAATGTAATTTAATAATTTAAAATGATATTAATATTAACATTAAGATCATAACCATTAGAATTTGACAGACTCCAACTCAACTTCAACTTGGTAAGCCTATTAAAGAAAACATCAAAAATGTCGCCATAGACTCACTTTGGAATGGATAAACATGTTTGTCCCAAAACCCACCTGTAACTCTATACCCAATTGAATCTATGGTGAAAGGGTCAAATACACTTGTCCATATCTCTCGACGCGCGTGATACTCCGGTGGTACATGCGATAAGTATACAATCCGGGCTTAAAGCGATCCCAAGGCTGGTAAATAATTGCTCGGAACATATCAAGGGAAACAGCTCTCTGCACATGTGGCGAGGTTTTAGCCGTATCAGCGTGGAACGTCTAAACGCTTATGGACGTTGCAAGCCAAGCGATTACTGTCCACACCCTGTCTAAGTATCGTGTGGATATCGCTTGTCGGAGGACCGTCTTCCTCACTTTGGGTCTCGAGCAATTATTAATCCTGGTTCAGAAAAGAGATATAGGCTATATCACTATGATGCTTCGAATAACTAGGGACGAAATGGCGTAGCGATTGTCATATCTGACAAGGCCCATTCCGCTTTGATTGAGTGGAAACCCGTAAACGACCGTATGGCCTACACCCGTTTCAAAGGTAAGTTTTGCAATATCTCGGTCATCAGTTTTGCAATATCTCGGTCCCAACTCTGTCTGCAGATGACCGTGATAAAGATAAGTTCTATGCGGAACTTCAACTGCTAACAAAGTCTCTACCGAAACATGACATCATCATAATCGGGGGAGACTGGAATGCTCGCGTAAGTCATAATGGAGCTGCGATGACCTCAACAATTGGTAAAATATGGCATCGGAGACCAGTATGCCAATAGGGAATGTCTTTTTCGTTATGCCGAAGAGCATGAACCTTTTGTTACTTGTTTCCGGCGTTATAGAAAACAACTAGTCACGTTGAACTTCACGGACAATCAACCAGACTGATTATACCTTAGTCAGTCGCCGTTGGAAGAGATTTCCGTACTAGATAGTTGTTCCTATCGCGGAGATGAAACGAGCAATCTTCATGGATCTGACCATGTTATGGTTCGAGCCAAGATCCGCATAAAATTGACAACTCACAGAACAGCATTCCCCAAGTTCCTTCAACTATCTCAAGCTAAAAAATTCGGGAACAGTGAGTGCATTTCAAACCGAATTATTGAAGCATCTCAAATACAAACAAAATGATACAAATATCAATGATAAATATCTCAAAATGATACAAATATCAATGATTTTTCTGGAACGGCAAATGAATACTGGTCCAAACTAAAGGAATGTCTCCGAAAATCAGCCACCTCCACGCTAGGGTATACTAGTAGGAAGTTCGCCAGTTGAGAAGCAATTATCAAATTGTCTGAAAAAGCTGCCAAAGCACGAATGTCAGATGATCCTGACTATCGTGTGCTTCGAAGATTTGCAACGAAAGCAGCAAGGAGGGACAGAAATCACTATTGGAGTGATGGCCTCAAGAATGGAGGGGACGGCTCGATTAGGCGACAATAGGAAACTATTCTGTCTTCTTCATAAAGCAACTATGACTCAGGGAACGATCACTGATGGTAAAATACAGCAGTGGCGTATTGATCAAAAGGATCGCCTCATAAAATGGAAAGAATTCTTTGAGACCAAATTTAACCATGAAGCGCTATATGTTGCCCCTGATATAGCTGATACGTTTGCCGAAGCATATGCTTGCTCCAACAGAAGAAGAAATTGCGAGCCTCCAACAGAAGAAGAAATAATTCCAGTTATCCATAAGCTTAAGGCCAACAAAACTCCAGGAGAAGATGGTCTTCGGGCTGAGCTTTTCAAATGCTGTCCATCGTTCTTCTTAACACACCTTCAACAAATATACTCTTTAGTATGGAAAAAAGAAATATTACCAAATAATTGGAGCAAATCAATTCTGCTCCCAATTGTCAAGGTGATAGGACATACTACGACAATTATAGAGGAATCAGCCTATTAGACCAGCAAAAATTTTTGCTTCCCCTACTATTCAACAGACTTATGTAGAGGTCAGCAGGATGTGCCCTAATCAAGCTGGTTTCAGACCGTGATCCGTTCGATCTTGCTATATGGTTTTAAGATACCACATGATCGCATCCACCTTCGTTCAAATACCACTTGCATAAATAATTTTATCGCCGCCTTCGCTGGTTAGGGCTCATTCTCCATCGTCCACCACAGGAGTTGACGCATATTTCGTTATTTGCTAAACCGTGTGATAGTTGGCGTCAAAAACGAGTGGGCCAATCAAGACTTGGACTGATACGGTGAGAAAAGATTTTGAACGTACAGGTGGACCAGCAATATATGGACTTAGACGATGGAAAAAGGAATAGCATCCATTACTGTCGACGATATCATCAGACCGCGCCGCTTGGAAGTGTCTTACCCTTGTAGCTATTGGAGCCAGCCTAACCAGTAATGAAAGCTGTTAGAAGAAGAGTTTGTCCCAATAGCAGCAAGAAATTATTTTTAATAACAGGTTCACTCTTCAAAACAGAAGAATATGATGCATGCTGCTTCCCCTCTCAGGACCATCGATAATTTACTTGATCTTTCAATCGTTTTTAATTTATATATCCCCTCAGGCTTTTAATTCATATGCTTTCACCTCTATTCTATTTCTTTCTATAGAAAAAAAGCAATAAAGAGAAATACAAACCGGTAACAAATCTTTTAACTATATTACTAGCTTCTTCAACTTCAGACAAAGGAATTTGAAGATTTCGACTCGTCTTAATTTCCAATTGTCCACGAATTGTACATAGGCGTTGTGCCATATTTGATGCTGCTGAAAATTCTTGATAGCTCCTTTTATCGTTCAAACGTACCGCTGCCTAAAAAATAATTTTCATTTTTACGCGTATATTATTAAAAGCGCCATATTTCTTAATTATATTTTTAAATCTCAAAAGAAAAAAGAAAAAACAAAGAAATATGAAAAACCTGAAGTTTAGCAATATTGAATGGTTCGTTAATATGGCGTTCACCTCCATCTCGCCAATGATATGTCCCATGACTAATTAGTGTTTTACTATCACCTATAATTCGGAAATTTATCATCAATAAATATATTTTTAAAAATGAACAAAAAAAATTGAATGAAAAATTGAAAAACAAACCATAATTATATTTCTCTTCGACGGCAGGATAAGCATTTCGATGGCGTTTTAGAGATTCCGTTGCAAGTATATCAAATGTAGCACCGCCAAGACGTGAAATAGTATTTGTAAAACAACGATCAACAACTTCTTGTGATAATCCAACAGCTTCAAAAATCTGTGCACCCTATGAAATTTCAAAATAGAAGTTTTTTATATTTTATATATTATATATTTTCAAATATTTTGCCTCAAAATACAATGAATATAATTACTTACTTTATAACTATGCAACGTACTTATACCCATCTTTGCCATTACTTTAAAAATTCCTCGTTCGATTGCAGCCGTGTAACCTTGATAAATCTAAATTCATTCTATTTTAATATTAAAATAGAAAAATTCTCCTAGACTATCATTTGATAAATAAAATTATGAAAATGGATGTAATTCCGACAATAAAAATGATTTTAATAATTTAAAATTTGGATTCAACTTCTTATCCAAGTAGTACCATGCATTACTCCCTGGTTTTATATTCTTCATTGGCCTATAAACCGAAATCCATTCGTCAAATACAGATTCTCAGCAACCATTAATGATTTACCACTAAGCTATCTATCAATAAGTGAAATTAAACTTGAAAATTTTCGAAATTTATTCGAAATATTTTTTTATGACGAGAAAAAATATCTGCTGAATCATTAATAAATATTAATTATAAATTAATAATATTAATTATTTTTTATATTTTTAAATGTACGAAACCATAAGAATATGAAAGTTAAGAAGTGGAATTTTAACCTTAGCGTCAGTCAAAGTATCATCAATAAGACCCAAATTCCGCAGACGATGACATGTTTCATAAACGAGATAAGGACAAATTGCATCAGCTCCAAATCCTAGAAGAACACAAAAATCATGGATTTCTTTGACCTCACCTGATTCAATGATTATCGCCACCTGCAAAAAATTATGATTTGTTAAATATCTTTTGTAATATTTAATTATTACTTTATCTCTATCAAAATTTAATACGGAATTTTATAAAATAAAATTAACAAAACGAGCAAAAAAAATTATTGATAACTTTAATATTTCCTTTTTATTGCATATTTATGCAAATAATGAATTCTTTATTCAATATATAAGAATTTCAAAAAAGTTAAAACCTTCACTCGTAGTTTTTGCTTAAGTAGACATTGGTGCACCGCACCTAGGGCCAATAAAGAACTTATCGGAACAAAATCTTTATCAATCTTTCGATCTGATAAAATAATTAACTGATAGTCGTCGAGTGCAGCAGCACAAGCTTCACTGCATATACGATCCAATGACGGTACAAGACCCTATAATAAGTATTAATAACTATTAATAAAAAATATTAATATTAATAAATATTAATAAAGTGCTTAGAGACCATCTGTTTTGCAAGTCCAATCTTTTATCTTCTTTTAATAATACTTCTATAATCATTTCTAATGGCTTGTATAACACCATTAATTACTAAAATTGGAACTTTTTCGGCAGAGAGCCAATTAAGTATTGTAATATAGATGGATACCAGCGCTAACAGGTTCTCACTTATAATAATTTCTTTCCATTAAGAAAGAGGAAAGAAGAACCTGAACCACAATATTTGCTTTCAGTCCTAATCAAGCCCTTTCTACTTCATTGATAGCTAATATGAAAAATTTTTAGACAATAATTTTTCATATTAAATGATGGAAAAGATCAATAACCTTAGGTCCATGCCTTACAGGATAAACAATATCAATAACTTTAGAACGCCAATTTGCCACGGTTGTTTGTTTTAATACCTAAAAAATTTATAAAATAAGTTCTTAAAAAATAATAAAATTTATTTTTAGAATCAAAATTTACATAATTAGAAAAAAAGATAAAAGAAATATGAGACTTCAAGATCGATGAGTGAAAGAACGGGTTGTTCAAGCATTAATCGCGGAACAATTTCTTCATTTGGTTCCAATATATTTGGTTCGGGTCCTATAGGACAACGCAATGACATAACAATTTGTTCACGAAATGGATCAATTGGTGGATTTGTTACCTAAATAATATTAATCCATTTTTAATTTTATAGTTTTCCTATCTTTATTCAGAATAAATAAATAAGTACAGATAAAAATTATTAGAGATTTACTTGTGCAAATAACTGTTGAAAATAATAAAATAAAAGTGGACTATAATCGGAAATACAAGCTAGCGCAGCATCGTTACCCATCGAACCAAGTGCTTCTTTCCTTAATAGAAAAAATAACAAAATTACACTTTAAAAATTATCAATAATATTGTAAATTGATGTGAAAATAAAAGGAAAATGAAGAAAAAGCAGCGTTTCATAATTGATAATTTTATCAGCAAATATAGCAAAAAAATATTAATATTACAATAAATAAATAAAAATAAAAATATTATTAATATAAATAATAAAATGTGGCATTTGTAAAGAGAAATTTGAATAGAAGAAATAGTGTGATAAGCGCTTACCATTTCTATTTAGGCTAATTTCTTTTGGTTATTATAAATATTTGCTAGAGAGTCATATGCGATGGGAATGTATATGGATGAATAGCATAATCCGGAATTTCCAAGGTCAACTTTAATTTACTTATGTCCAAGTCAGATTCTGAACTACTTTCTCTCAAAATGATAATTTGAATCAATTATTTTACTATTTAGCTTAGCTCTGCTAAGATGAAAATTACAGATAGGCATCTATATGGATATATTTTTCTAATAGCGAAGCGAACTGCATTTTTGGTTTCGCTACCTTCAATGGCAACTTAAGTGAAGGGATATTTTGGCAAACAGTAGGAATAGATTTACCGACGCAAATTCCCTTCCTCCCCTCTCTCCAACAATACATATAACAAAGCTATAAAGATATATTTATTTCAAATTTATTTTAAGTTGATTTTAAGTCGAAAAGTATCGAAACTCTAAAAATTCGTAGAAAAAACTCACTGTTGAAGTACCATAGGTGCAATGATAAGCGCAAAAGTATCAGGCGTATATAAAAATGCTGTAAGACGACGATCAGAATCTAGGTGATAATCTTTTTCACGTTGTGCTTTATTTAAACGATAAGCTGGAATGGACTGCTTCGAAAGCTCTCTTGTTATTAACGATTCATGTGTTATTGCACCAGTAGCCAACTTAAATTTACCCCATTAAATTTGATTAACTATTAAAATAAATAAATTTAAAAAATATTTTTGGTAAACAGATGAAACTAATATAATAAAAAAGTTCTATTTTTTGTAAAATTAAATTAATTAATGTAAATAAGGTAAATTTTTAATAAATTAATAATTAATTTAATAAAAATATAACAATTAATAAAAATATAAAAAAATATAACAATTAATATTAACAATTAATTAATTGTTGTTTAATTAATTTACTGATTACTAAATCAATTAAATTAAATAATTAAATTACTGATTATTAAATTAATAATTAAAATGATTAATAAAACTGAATAATAAAAATATTAAATATATTAATGGAGAAGGAGAGAAAAAAAAAGCTAACAACATGCAATTCACGTAGTTGATTTAAATGAATTCGTTTGGAACATAATTTTTTATACGGTCTTAATGATGCAATTTTTAATTTCAGGTCATCGTCATCAATCAGTTTCTTTTCATATAAATCGATAAGTAGCATGCGACCGGGACGTAGATGTGCCTATAAATATTTTAATTATTAAATTTAATATTTTAAAATATTTATTTTAATTTTAATTTTATCAAGCAAAATTTTTCTCTTCTTCCAGTATTCACCATTATTTCACCGTTTGGCCGTCTCTACTAACTATTAAACCCTTAAGAATATAAATATAATATAAATAAATACAAGTCCTGGCGATCATTCTCAACAATATATTTACATAAAAAAGATAGAAAAGTATCGAATCACTATGATAGTTTAAGTAATACACCAATCGGCCATAAAGAATTATTTTTTGCAATACTACAAATATATTTATAAATATACTAATTTTAATATTTTATTCAAAGAATTTTTAAAATAACGAGCAAATATGCCACCACATATTTATTTAAAAATTTATACATTTTCTGAAATATTCTTCAGCTAACTGCACGCACCAATTTTGTTATCATTTCTCTTTCGCCAGAGGGCCATTTGGAGAGAGAGAGCGATTCCAGTGGCTCTTCGGCAACCACTCGGATTTCATTTAATAATAATAATAGTTTTATTCTTAACAAGCGATAGGAATCGAATTTATATTATTTATTTTCCGAAACCGAAACAATGATCAATTCAGCAAAAAATAATATTCAAAACTAATAAAATAAAATAAAATGCTTAAAATTTTTCGCTAAAATTTAATTTATTAAAATAAAAAAAATAACAAAAATAAATGGAAATAATTAAAACAATTAAACTAAAATTATGATATTTATTATTTTCATAAATTTTTAAATATACTAATGGAAAAAAGAAATAAATATACAATTATATACGAATATAGTTTAATTTAAATTTAATATAATTTATATAATTTAAATTAAAATTAAAACCATAAAATTAATTATTAAAAAAAATATTCTCTTTTTCAAAAAAAAATTTTTTTCTTTTTATAATTAGAAGAATCATTAAGTTTTAAATTTCTAGAATGAAAGATAAAGAATTTGATCTATTTTTTTCTTCTTCCTTTTTATATGCAATAATTAGTTTACCATTCGACAAAATATTAATTTATTATCCTTATATATATCTCAAAGTTATAACTCATTACTCCACTTTTAAATATTTCCATTATTATTATTATCATTATTGTTATTAATATTTATATTATCATTATTACTATAATCATTATTAAACTTTATTTATAAACCTTATTTAATATTATTATTACCATTATTGTTAATAATGTTTGTATTATCATCATTATTATCATTATCGTTATTATCACTATTAAACTTTATTTATAAAGCTTTATTTACATTAAAATTTGAACTAATAAAAAAAAATATATTATTGGTTGATATCGTAAATATTTCTATTACAAAATAAATCCGGAAAAAAATTCAAAAAAAACTAAAATTACTAGAAATTTTACAATTTCTTATAATTTCGATTAATTAAATGATAGTAATAATTTTGCTTTTTATTTTATTTAGCCTTTTGCAAAATAATTACTGATAATTATCAATAACTAGATAAAAAAGAATCGAAAAGATTTATATGCAAGTTGGACGATTACTTTTATTTCCATTTCAAAATTACTGATAATTATCGATAATAACTAGTGATAAGAAAGATTTTACATGAAAGATTCGAAAAGATTTGTAAGCAAATTCGACAATTAACTTTATTTCCATTTCAAATTATTGTAATTACCTTTTTTAGGAAAATTTTTTTGAAAAAAACTTTTTATTTCTATGTTTTTTTTTGAAATTATAAAAAACCAAGTAAAATTTCTTTTAATTTTAGTTTTTTTAATTTTTTTCGATTATTTCTCTTCGAATTTATTTTTTAATAGAAATATTTACTTTTTAAGTCTTTTTTTTAGTGAAAAAATTATTAAAAAGATTTTAAATTGTTGAAAATTGATTAAAACAAGTTAACAATTATTTTTAAAAAATTTTAAACTAACTTTTCAAAAACTTTTCAAAACTTTTTTATTCAAATTCCTTTTAATTATTAATTATTTTTTGCAATTTTTTTGTAAGAAAATTTTAATAATTAATGATTCTTTGTAATTTATACTTTTTTTATGAAAAAATTTCTGAATTTGAAAATTTTTAAAAATCTTTTTAAAAAAAAATTTTTTTGCAACCTTTTATTCTTGAAAAAAAATTATTTTCCAATTTATTTTCCAATTTATTTCTAATGGAGAAATTTGAAAAATAAAATGAAAAAAACTGATTTTATTTAAAAATAAATATCATTTGATAAATAAAAATTACAGCGATTACAATGATTATTAAATCGACAATAAATATTTTACTTATTGTAACAATAATAAGAATATTCGCTATTTCAGTAAGTTTTTTTTTTAATAATATTTCTGGTTAAAATTTGCACCACTAGCTTATCAAATTTTACCATTTGGGATGATATAAGTACAAGTGAATCACCATTATCACCAGAACTTTTGAAAGACAGGTCCTGTTGGGAACAGAATTCTCAATATCCACGATCCAAAATAATAACAACAACAGCCAACCTATCTTCTTTTCTAATTATTGAGAAAAAAAAGCAAACTGATTAGATAATTAGATAAATGAAAAATTGATCAATAAATGCTGAATTTCAGAAAAAATTTTTAAGGTAAATGGCGAAGAGGCAATTGATGAAATGACATTTAATGATAATATTAATGATAACGAAAATCTCAGTGAAATTAAAAAACGCCTTCGAGGTGAACCAGTTCGTTTTGGTAAACGTATTAGAGAACCAATACGTTTCGGTAAACGATTGTCGTTATCAGTACCATTAAGAATGTTATCACTGAAGGATTTTCTATATCGTCAAAATATTATTTGATAAATTTCAATTTAAATTCCAGAAATTCGCAAAAAAATAAAAGTTTTTCAAATGTTTAATGTTTGTTTCTGCATGAAAAATTTAAAAAAGAAAAAAAAAAACAAAACTATTACAAATAATATTAAATATTAATAAATAAATAAATATTAATAAATATAAATTTTAAAATAAAATTTAAAAATATTATCTAAATCGATAAGATTTGTTGAAAAATAATAGTCAAATAAAAATAATAATAAAATAATCATTTTTAATTGACAAAAAATGTACCACCAACAGTGAAGCAAACTATTATTTCGCACCAATTTTCCATAATTTTACTTCAATGACAAAATAAAAGAAAAGCGAAAAGATTATGCAAATATAAGAAAGATCGAGCTTTTTCTACCTTTTCGAGTTCATCAATCCTCGAAATCCGCCTTCATCAATTATTATTACCTTCCTTTCTATTATTATTATTATTATTACTACTATTTTTATTTCGACAAAATCAAATATTTCATTGTTACTGAAAGGTGGTGAAAATGAACATTTCGACGTTCTTTTTCGCCTTTATTCTTCTTAATTTTTTACAATTTACTTATGCTAAAGGTTTGTTTATAATTCTTTAATTATGTTTGAAAAAAAAAAAGATCCATCACTAGTTTTATTATCAATAAATTATCAGTTTCAATTAATAATCATCATTTTATGCTAATTTAATATTTAAATTTGATGGAAAAAATTCAAGAAAAAAAAACTGAAATAAGGCATAGAAGGCGTATTTATTCAGTTAGCGTAAAATATTTTATAAAAATATTCTATGTTTTTAATTTAAATTCAAATTTACAATGATATGATTATATTAATTTTAAGAATTTTAATGAAAATTTTTACACTTACTTATCATTTATCACTCATTCCAATAATCTTTACTTATCAATAATTTACAATTTTTTTTATTTTCACATCTAAAGAATTTCTAATTTAAATTCTAAGCTAATTTTTTTTTTTAATGAAAAATGAAAAAAAAAATTTTTTTTTAATTCAGTTGATGATGAATATAAGAAAAGACGACAACCGTTAGGAACGATGCGTTTTGGTAAACGACAATTTTCCGAAAACGACAATTTTTTATATTCGCCCGATTCCAATGAAAACGATGAATTTTTTGATGAGATATTAATGAATAAGAAAAACACTGCAACACATCCATTGGATACAATGCGTTTTGGTAAACGAATAATTTTTAGCGAAATTCCAACGACAATTTATGAAATGAAAGATGCAATTAACGATAAGCGAGATTCACCACTTGGAACGATGCGTTTTGGAAAATAAATAATTTTATGAATAATTTTACAATTATTATTATTTTTTTCTTTTTTAATATTTTAACAAATAAGAAATAAATTTTATTAAAGGAATTTTCATGCAAGAATTTTTTTTTCTTTTTTTCTATTTATTTCATTCTTCTAACGTACGAATTATTCAGATTAAAGCAGAAATGCAGAAATAATTAAATAAATTATCAATTTATCACTTTCACTGAACATTTTAATCACATCATTCGTCTTTTCCTTTTATTTATAAATAATTGTTATATAATAAATTCATATATATAATAACAATTATACACTACTGATAAGTAAAAAACTAGGGACTGATAAGTGATAAGTAACTGATAAGTAAAGATTATATTGTGATTAGAAGCATTAGGATGGTAAATAATATATGTATAATATGTATTATTGCATATATAACGAACTACTATCTTTTAAATGATCTAAAACCTAGTTTATAGTCCGTCACGCAAGAATTAGCATTTAATAACCTACCTTATCTCTTATATTTTGCTATTCTAGCAAAGAATGCCAAATTACAAATTTTGTGAATTCCGAAAAGGATTCACCAGCAAATAAATTTACTATAATATTACATTTAGAAAAAAATACATAAAAAGAAAAATTTAAAAATTATTTATAATTTAATTTAAAAATTGTTTTAATCTTAATTCATAGTTGAAATAATTTTTAAGTTCAACAAAGATAAAGAAATAAAAAATGAAATAACTGAGTCTTTTGTGATAACTTATCAATATCTTATCACTCGTCAACAATTATTGCTGAAAATATTCCTTATTATATTCTATTCTATTTTTGAGAAATTTTTTCATTTTTAAAAGGATATTGCGAAAAAAACAGCTAATGAAACAAAGTAATTTTAATAAATTCCACAATTTCATTTAAAAGGTAAATTTTACAAAATTTTCAATTTCACTTAAATTAAATGAATATTTATTCATTAGTTGAATTGATTTTTGACTCTAAACTATTGAAAATTTTGAATAAATTTATCTTAAAATTTTAAAAATTTAATTTTCGAAATCATTTTGATTAAATGATTCGAAATTTTAAATGGATTTTAAATAAATAAAAAATTTAATTATTTAAATAATTCAAAAATTTAAATATTCAAATAATTCGATAATTTGATCCAATAAAAATATAAATAAAATAATTCAACAATTTAAATATATAATTAATTCAAACCTTTAAATAAATAAAAATTAAATAAAAATTCTTTAATTTTAAATTTCTTAAAATTTTAAATTTATATTTTTAATTTAAAGCATATTAATTAATTGCACGCAACGAAAATTTTCTATCTCAGTTGAACACCGAATGTCCACGTAATTTCGTCATTTTAAAACTGCATTTGTTTTTTCAGTTATTATTCTATATCGGAAATAAATAAATATAATTCAATAAAGGAATTAAAGAAATTAAAGAAACCATTAAATTTTTAAAATATTCTTAAATATTCTTAATTTAATTTTTAAAAGTCATATTTTATCCCTTTGGACGAAACTTGAATAAAACCAAAAATCAAAACCAAATCAATCATCATCAAAAACCAAAAATAAAAACTGAATCACCGAAAGGACACCGAATCACCGAAGGAACATTTGGCACAAATCTATTCGTTTTAAACTTGCAGCAGCGATAGATTAAATGGTAAAAAAATGAATCCAAAAAGATTTAAAGGAATTTAATTTGAAAATTTTTTTCATAATAAAATATTTTCGTAATTTTACGATAAAATTTTACACCAAAAATTTTCTTGTTCTATTTCGTGGTAGCGACACATATTATTTCTGAATTATTTGGTTATTAAGAAAGAAAATAAGAGAGAATATATTTTGTTGCAGCACCGTTCCAGTGGTGCATATGGATTCTTCGCATTTCATAACAATCAGATTTACGCTAATCAGAAGACATTTCCTCGAATACAACTTATTTGCCTGTGGAACGCATATATCATTTGCCTTTTTCGAAATTATCAACGAATTATTAATGAATTTAAAATTTAATCAAATTTATTATTATTTAAAATTTATTAAATTTAGTTCTAAAATTTATTATTTAAAATATATTATATTAATTTTAATGAAATATTTCAAATAAAAATATATGCAGCATACTATAATACAAATCTTTTACTAATTATATTTAGCAAGCAATCTCCATTAAGTACCAATGATTGTTACTAAATATGATCGACTTATTGCAGACATATATATATTACATATTATAATTGTTACTATAAATCAGCTATTTTCAACTTTATGTTCATAAGAATAGAATGGAATTCATTGTTTAATTAAAGCAATGATTTTTGAAAATATTAACTAAAAAAAAATCCCTTTTCTATAATAAAAAAAAATCGTCAACAAAAGAATAATAAATAGAAAAATAATTAATTCTTTTTATTTTAATAAATAAATAATTAAAATAATCCATTAAATTCACAAATTCTTTTAAATTCTTATTTAGAAGATTTTCTATTTTCGTGAATTTATTTCGGTAAAATTTCCATTCATTTTCAACTTTCTCTTTAAAAAAATTCCTTTTCTCCTTTATTTTAAAAATATTTTTATATAATTTATTTTTTATAAAAATAAAATGAAAAAAAAAGGAAAACTCATTATATAAAATAAAAAACTTTTATTGCTATCAATGGAATATAAAAAATATTTTTTATTATTTTTAATCAACTGTTTGATAAAAAAATTCCAATAAATTGAAATAAATTAACAATTAAAAATGGGAAAAATAAAAAATAAAATTAAATAAAATTGACAATCGCAAAAAAATAAATAATTCTTTTTTTTTATTTTAAAAATGAAATAAAAAATAAAGAATAAAAAATAAGAAATATTTTTATTTTTTTAAAAATTCAATGAAGCAGAAAAAATTTTTAAAATTGTATCCGATTAGCATTCATCTATAAAATTTTTTTATTTATTTATTTAAAAAGAGAAAAGAAATTAAATCATCTGAAAATCATTTTATTTTAAAAATTTTCATTAGCTAACGAATTATCCTACCGAATTACCGAAATAAATTTATTTTATCTCATTTTTCGCAAATTTTCAAAATTTTTTCCTCAAATTTAATTTAATGCGTTTACAAAATATTTAATGAAAATAAATAAAAACTTGTAAAAAAAAAAGTTCAATTTCAACAAAAAAAATTTTTAATATTTAAAAATTTAATTTTTAATTTATAAAATTTTATATAATATAAAATCTTTTAATTCTGTTTAAGAATTTTATTTTGAAATGATTTAAAATTCTCTCAACTACTAAACTTTAAGGCTTTTTTGCTTATTAATAATTAATTATTATACAATTGTTGCTTCTTATTCTAAATAGCATTCATATTTATCGCTCCATTGGTTCTTTTAAGATTTTCGTCAGTGAGAAGATTGGGAAGAGAGCTACAGGTTAGTCCCTAACAACTAGTGATATCCCGTTTCAATTACTGATAAGATTTCAATTTTTTTTCTCAGAGCATCCACTATAGACTCGCTCTGCTAGTTTATCTGACAAATTTAGACAAATTTTGCCAAGCCATTTGAGGATAGAAGAGCAGATCGATCAATTTCATCAGGATTTTTAAAAGACAAGTAGGTTCATTTCTATTAAAGGACAATAGTTGATGTTATTGCTACCTTGAGGCGATATATGTTTAATTCGTTTCTGTAGAATAGAACACAACATTTCTTTAGGTATCAGAAAAATTCTTGTAATAATAATTCTTGTTTTTTTAAAATTGATTTTAATTCGCTTAAATAATTGCGTTATTTTGAAATATTTTAAAATTTCATTGTTCAATGTATTATAAAGAATTTTGACCTTTATCACAATGATAATGCAATCAGAATCAATTATCACTTTATTATTTTTTATCACTATTATTGCATTCTTATAATACATTGGATAATTAAATTTCAAAATATTTGTTTCATTGCTATTAAAGATTATATATTATGATAAATAATATAAACTGCTAAACGAAAACGAAAAATCCTTCCCATAATTTCATTCGTTTTTGTTCATTTATTACTTACTGAACGCCCATTCCATAAAAACTGAGAAGGGATGGATGAAATCTCACAAAATAATATTAAAATTTCAAAATTTTTCATTTTTCCAAAATTTTTCCATTTTCTCGTTGATTTACTAGAAAAAATTCTTTTTAGCATCTCTTTCTCGCTCATTCGCTCGCTTTTTCACTATTTTTCTAATATTTTTCATTTTTTCATTAAAATTTTCCATTTGAATGAAAATTTTTAAGTTAAAAAAAATTTGCCAATAATAATTAGAATATTTAATTAATTATAGATCGATTGATAACGATGAATCAATATTTTATATCACTTTTCTTAATGATAATTCTTCTAATAAATATGCATATGTTAACAGCCGCACCGAATAAAATTCTTATGAGATTTGGAAAACGAAATTATAATTATTTTCCCGATTACAAAACTTTCGACAAAGTTCGTTTTCTTTTTTTATTCAAATTAAATTTAACAGAAAATAATTATGAAAAAAAATGAAATATAAAAATATATAAAATATTTTAAATAATTTGAAAGTCACAGTTTTACTGAAAGTTTTCACTAATTTTTTATTTTTTATTACTTATTATAATTTATTAGAATATTTATTATATATAATTAGGTTCATTCGCGAATAAAATATTTCTACCAATCAGGAAGTTATCTGAGGATACGTAAATCCTCGACACTATCTAGATTCTTTACTTATAAGAAGTTTACTCCTATCAAGCGCAGAGCCATAGAACCATAATGCATAAGATATAAAATATATACTCTTCTTTTTAGCCAAATATTCCAAATCAAAACACCAAATCATTTATTAACGAACTGAAAGATCAGTAAATGATTTGTTATGAACGAAGAAATAAAAAAAAGTGATAAAATAAAAAGTTTTGATAAAAACTTTTAGAAAATTGAGTAATATTCCAATAAAAATGGGTGAATTAATAAAATAAGGTGATAAATCAAGGAAATAGCGAAAACTGTGATGATAAAAAGTGATAAAACGATTACGACAAAAAATAATAAAAATATTTGATAATACTGACTGAATTTGAATTAAATTTATTGAATTGATTTAGAATATAATAATTTCTATGACCCTAAAGCAAGTTTTTTCTACTATACTTGTAGGCACAATAGAAAAAAGCATTTAAATAGTGAAATAGTGAGGATGCCAATTACCATATTTCCACATTTCATATTTACCATATTTCTTCATAATTTATATAATTCTCTAAGATCGCTCACCATTTCTGGTTTGGCTCACTGGATAAGACAAACTTTGCCAGAAAATCATCTAATAATATGATGTGAGTTGGCGGCACCACTCGGATTGTCGGACGACAGTTTTATCTAACCCGGAAAAGGACCACAACATTTGCGCTCCAAAATAAGAAAAGCAAACCATTGAGATACCATCATTAAATATTTGATTATATGATACATTTATCAAATTAAAAGAATTAAAAAAATAATAATAAATCAAATAATAATAATAATGATTTATTAGTGCAAATTTATTTTCCATGATTTTTTTATAATTCTTTATTTTTATAATTCTTTTATTCTCTTAAATTCTCTTTTTTAAGTTTACTAATTTAATAAATCATTTTAAAAAAAAAAAAAAGATTTTACAATATTTATAAAATTTCCAGATACTGGAAGCGGAAACTTATCCATTTTTCTTCAATGAATATAATGGAGAATGAAAATCGTTGAAATCAAAGCAAATGAAAATGAAAGAAATATATTCAAATACATTATTAAATTTTATATGTTAACTTTACTTGTATCATTAATCTTTTATATTATTAAGAAAAAGGTGAAATAAACTATAGTAATCATATTACCACATAAAAAATAAGTAAAAAAATTGTAAAAAATTAAATTACAAGCAAAAGTTGGAAAAAAGGAAGATAGAAAATCTTTCTTCTAATAATTATTTCTGGCTTCTTTAGCACTACACCAATTACCAGGATGAGCCTTTTTTTATCAGAGAATAAGCCAAAGATTTAAGGTAAGAAGAGAAAATGGATTCTATTATAGCTGATTTTTCAAAAAATTGCAAACATCCAAAAATAGAAAAATAAAATTATAAAATTGAAAAAAAAACGAACTTTTTTGGCGATATTTTCAACTGGAATATCAATAACTCCTACTTCGCTTGATAAATAAACGTAATTATCATAAGTAATATAATATCGAGCAGGTCGAAGACCATTACGATCAAGTATTGCACCAATATAATGACCATCGGTGAATGTAAAAAGTGCTAGAAAAAATTTCATGCATTTATAATAATATGCATTAATTCTAAATAATCTATCGTATAATAATATAGTTTTTTAATTTATTATTAATTTAATTTACTATTAAAAGAAAATAGGAAAGTAAAACAAACCTGGACCGTCCCATGGTTCCATAAACATCGCTGCCCAACGATAAAATGCCCTTTTTTCAGCTGACATTTCCTGAAAACTTAGATAATGGATGAGCCTTCGAAAAAGAAAAACAATGCAAACCGATTTAAGGCTTGTAAAGTTATTTTAAAAACTTTTGTATTTTATTATTTCATTTTTATTTATAGATTTCTAAGCTCAATTGCCCAATTCGGAAGGCCGAAAACTAAACAAAAATCCGGGCTATTGATACTGGTGATTAACCTGTATTTCTATCGCCAAGGAACTCTCTGACATATTTATCCTATGCGACAAGCCAGCAGAGCGTAACCATTAATAGTGAAAATTCTCAAAAAAAAAAAATGGACACCGCTTGTCGGCATTCAAGAGGCATCCAAATCAGTCCAGAGCATCGTATCATAGATTCTTAATATGCTGATGATACAGTCCCTTTTGCTGATAGTTATAACGAAATGTAAGTAATGCTAAATAACGTGTCAGCAACTGCAGCAAGAATCGAATAGGGTTAATGTAAAACGAATGCCTTTTCATCTTATACAAAAAGCTGATAAAATGCCTCTTTTTATAAATTCATTGCCAGTTAAAGAAGTGCCCAACTTTAAATGTCTTGGGTCCACTCTAATACCAAATGGCAAGGCAAAAGACGATATTATAGCCCAAACCACGACAGCAGACAGAAATATGTTTTTTCGATTAATAAAACTTTTATGGAACCGTCTGGAAATCACCACAAAGAAGAAAATCCGCGTCCATATAGCTGCAATTCGCTCGATCTTGTTATATGGTTGCGAAATATGGCCAATGAGAGTGGAAGATACATAGAGACTATTAGCCTTTGATCACCCTTATCTAAGGCACATTTTACGGATCCTTCGAGCGGATAAAATATCGTATGATCGCATCCACCTTCGTTCAAATAAAACCTTCATTATTAATGTTATCATAGAGCGTCACTTTTGCTGATTAGAGCACGTTCTCGTTCGTCCATCACAAGAGTTGACGCATATTTCGTTACTTGCTAAACCGTGTGATGATTGGCGTCAGAAGCGAGCTGAGCCAACCAAGACCTGGATTGGTAGGGTCATAAAAGATTTTGGACGTATAGGTGGAAGGTGGACCAACAATACATGGACTTAGACGATGGAAAAAGGAATGGCTTCTATTACTGTCGACGATGGCACAAGACCGCGCCGCTTGAATGCATCTTACTCTTGTAGCCATTAGAACCAGCCTAACCAGTAATGACGAGAGCTGTTAGAAGAAGGTTAATTACCGAAGGCTTTACTTAATCTCAAGAATAATGCTACATCAAAAGAATAATGCTACATGACAATGTATAATAAGCAATTAGTAGAGCAGTGAAATCAGAAATAACATGCAATATTTGAAGAATAAAAATTTCGAAAAGACGTATTGAAATATTCGAAATACAGAAAGAAAAAAATTTTACAAGATCATTCTCATACGCTTCAGGCACCATTGTTATTGCAGCTTCTGGTAATGAACGTTTTCCTGCTCGTACCAAAAATTCTAAAACGTTATCGAAACTGCCAGAATCAGTCATATCTTTCTCAACAACTGGATATCTAAAAGAAACATTTCTTCAATAATCAAAAAAGACTTTTATCACTCATGAAAAAAAAAATGTATTTTCTGGTCACAATAGCATTAATATTTGCCGTATTAATCAACACCATAATTTAAAAAAATTTACAATTTTTGTAAATCTTCGCCATAAAGTTCACATGTCATTACACCTTCACGAGCATTCATAAAATTTATATTTCCACGTAACGTATTAATTTCACCATTATGTGCAACCATACTGAAAATTTTTTTTACAAAAATTCTATCTAATTAAATTCTAATCAAATTTAATTATTTACGATTCGCTTGAAGTTTCTCAAAAAAAAACTTTTTTTCCGAATTTGATTAAAATCAATTATGAGAAAATCAATTATAAAAGTGAAAAAAAAAAGAAAAATTATGTTTAAATTTTTCAAAAAACTAATTTTATCGGTTTTACTATAAAAGAAATTAACCGATTAGGTTGAGCTCTTGACCATGCTGGAAACGTGTTCGTCGAATATCTACTATGTACAATAGCAATATGCGATATAAATTCGGGATTTGTTAAATCAGCATAGTAGGGATAAAGTTGATGAGTTGTAAATTGACCCTGAAATATAATAATGCTTTAATAAAGAACAACTTTATGTAAAAAATTTAAAAAATGTAATAAAAATTTTAAAAAATTTGTGTAAAAAATGCAATAAAAATTTCGCAATATTTGCTAGTAATTTCTTCGCAAAATACATAAAATCTCATATTATTAATATTTTTCACTGCACTTATTGTTTTTATAGTCTATTTACATATTATTTTCAAACATGAGAAAT
>UYYG01000261.1:0-20076 GCA_900625125.1 Dracunculus medinensis | reverse complement strand
CGCACAATTTTCGTTTTCATCTGGACACATTCCAGCAGCACCTGGTCTGTGACAAAGGCCACATGTAAATGGGCACATCGATAGTGCTACGCTAGGTACAGTTAAGCAAATATTTCTATCCAACCTTCGGCATGCATCGGGATTGACTGAAAAGAAAAAGTCGAACTTCTATGTTTCGATCTCTTTGAAGGTAAAAATAAAAGAGAACGACTGACCATCGTGACAGTTAAATTCCTTCGTTTTACAACACATCGCACATGTTCGTGGGCATGTTTTTGCTGCGAAATCCTTAACCTTGTTGCACAGCTCGGGAATCTTATAATGTTCATTCCTAGAACATATTACTGTTAAGGCGCTTCTTTTCTTTTTTCACCACCAGTCACCGCTTTGCCTTACTTTGCTTTACTAAATTCTCTCTTAAGTTTTTCACCACAGGTTCCTGTGTGAGAAAAATGTGGTTGCTTGGAACACATATACTCTTCAGTTTTATTCTTTTTATGGGTTGGAAATCGAGCCGATTTGTCATTCGATTCGCTAGTTCACTCATATTTTTGAAATCTTCTGAAGAGATATAGGCGTGAGCCATTCAAACTTACCATAATCAAGGTCATATTACTTTATAAATAATTTGAAATATAAAGGTCATTCAAAAGTAATTTAAACGATTAAAAAATTCATCATACTCATTCAAATTCTTTACTAAATCATCAAGAGCGCCTTGATCATAGAGAAATATCGATGAACAAACTGGATCCTCTGGACAAGAATTCACAATTGGTCGTCTTTTATCCCCAACTAGTTTAACGCATTCTTCAATATCCGCATTGCCTGCAAATGTCAGAGGCAGAAGGAAAAACGGTAGGATAACGGCGAACATAATTTTAGGTTCGTATTAACAAGTTTCATAAATACTTTTCATATATACTTTTATATAATCATTTAATATTTGTCGTAATAAACGTCTGCATTTAAAATTCAAAGAATGAACGAGGAAGAAAGCTGAGAAAACAAATGATATCAAACTTAAAAGACAAATATCGAAGATCGAAAATTTCTAGTAGGAAGCTTATGAGGCTTGTTGATCATTAATTTTTTCTCTCTGACTAAAACACAACATAACATTTAAATTGTATAACATTTAACTGCTTGTTTGCATTTCCGGCTTTCCGGTGATTTCCGGTGGCGGATCTCCGGAAAAATTGTTTTCTTTGCATGATTTATGGATTTTATTAGTGCACCATTCTACTGTTGTTAAAAAAAAACATTGCGTGTTGCTGTTAGTCCAGGAAGCATTTTATAAATATTATTACTGCAGTAATGTTAATAGGAATAAAATTAAATAGCAATTATGATGATAATAATATTAAAAACAAAGGGATATAGTGCCAATGCTACCAAGAATAGTGCGTAATTATTAAATACAATTTCCAATGAGCCTTTGCAATAAGTCTTCGTTACCAAGTAAAAAAGCCATGTGGTGATTTGCCAGCGTCATACGTTTGAAAGAAGTTAACTCTAGATGTTAGTAGAATTATACTGTAATTCTACTATTATTAGTATTACTAGTATTACCTATTATTACTAGTATTAGTGTATATAAAGTGGAAGCTTTAACTTTACAAGCTATACAAGCTATGCTATTTCTCAAAAAATAGAGTGAAGGTGTGAAGAAACTGAAGAATGTCTATGAATTTATAACCCGCTTATCGCTAACAATCAAAAAATAGTTACGAAAAAAAAACAAAATTAAAAATTTCTTGAAAAAATTGATTTTAAACAATGATTATGGTGGACTACTGTAATTCATTGTGTCAGCAATAAAAACATTTCAACGGAAGGCATAGTAGGAGATTAGAATAGGAATTCTCCGTTCATATATCCCCTATAATATTATTTTATTTTCGCTATGATATATTTTATTTCTTCATTCATTCCTTTCTCAAAATTCACAGTTCTTTGAAAATTTTAAAATTTTTAAAATTTATCTTCCTTGTTTCAGTAAATAGTATTTTTTCGTTGTACAAACTTAAAATCGGTTATAAACATTGATTTATTTTTCATTTCGTTAATTCCTTCAAAAATTCCTGGAATTTTTTTTTGAAAGCTCAAAAACTAATATCCGCTATAGTATTATTCGCGAAGACAAATATTTTTTTTAATTTTCATGCCACTTGTTTTTTCAGCTTTTTTCGTCATTTATTCATTGAATTTTATGCGCAGACACTTATTAAGAACAAATATTAAATGAATATATAAAAATATCAGTTTATGAACTTGATCAGAATTTAATCAGAATTTAAAATTATGTTTGCTGTTGTTCTACCATTTTTCCTTCTGCCTCTCGCATTTGCAGGCAATGCGGATATCGAAGAATGTGTTAAATTTGTTGGAAATGATCCTAAGAGACGACCAACTGTGGATTCTTGTCCAGAGGACCCCGTTTGTTCATCGATATTCGTCTTTAATCCTGATGGTGATATAGCAAACAACTTGAATGTGTATTAATTTTACGATTTACAATTAATAATTACATAATTAAATACTATTTCCGAAATACTATTAGTGTTTAAATTATTTCTGAAATTAGATATTTTTTCAAACGTTTTTCAAAAATATGAGGAGATAAGAGAATTGAGTAACACATTGTTTTCACCAAGAATTATAGGTTCAGTTACCAGCCCATGAATGGAATTAAATTGATGAACAAATTTAGATGGTTCACAACCGTATTATTACCTTCTTGCGAATCAGTGGGAAAGGACCACCATTCTTACTCATTACAGCTAAAAAATCAAAAATGATAAATGAGTAGTGTTAGAAAAAAAAAGGCCATATATACTTTAACAAATTAATAAATTTAATGAGATTATTGGTTTGATTTTCTTCCCTTGCAAATAACTCTCTCTTTTGCAGCAAAAAAATTCATATTGATCATCGATATTTATCTATGAAAATCATAATAATCAAGATCTAGCAAATAAAGTTAATATGTTAATATTTTTTAGCCCTTAAATTCTAATTACTTCTGAATGTCTAAGATTGCTGCAATAATTTTTGTAAATATATTTTTTTAATATATTTCTATATATTTTTTTATTAACCCACTTTGCCATAAATAACCGATTTCACTAATTTTTTGGTTTGCTGAATTTATGATGCAACCTGAATTATGATCCTAATAAGGTTGAGTTAATATATTTTTTTCAAAGTTGTTTCAAAAATATGATGAGGTAAGAGAGAAGGTTCACATATTGCTTCGGCAGGTCAATTCTTAACTGGGACAATATCTTAACTGAAGATATGCTTGGATAGTTCCACTTGAAGCCATAGTGAATTTGTGGGAGATGAACACCATTCCAATATTCAATGAAATTAAAGTAGCCCGTGGGTAAATAAGTACTGTTAGAAAAAAAAGGTCAATTGCAATTTTTCATGGCTTTTTTTTCAAGATAAAACAGCTACATTTTATATATAAAATTTTTATATATGAAAATATAATTTAAAAATATATAAAAATTAAAACATATAATTATATAAATATATATAAATATTGATATATAATTTAAAAATATATAAAAATATATAGAAATATATAAAAATTTCTTATAGAGCGAATGATTATAAGATTCCTCAGCTATGTAATACGATAAAAGATTTCGCAGCAAAAACGTGTCCGAATACGTGTGCGATGTGTTGTAAAACAAAGGAATTTAACTGTCATGATGGTCAGTCGCCTTTTTTTATTTTTATTTTTAACTTTAATAAGAGCGAATCATGGAACTTGGATTTTTTTGTTTTCAGTCAATCCCGATGCATGCCAAAGGCTGGGTCGTAATATTTGCACTGCAATACCTAGTGTAGCTTTATTGATGTGCCCGTTTACATGTGGTCTTTGTAATAGACCAGGTGCTGGTGGAATATGTCCAGATGAGAGCGATAATTGTGCAGCTATTTTCCGTTTGGATCCTACGTGCAGTACGGATTTCATGAAGAGATCTTGCAAAAAGACGTGTGGACTTAGAGATTGCTTACCAGGTATTCTCAATATTTTTGCAATAAATTCCAGTCTTGCAATTCAAATCCTCCATTTTTTTTTGATTTTTAATACTTTCGGTTAATGATTATTTGTTTACAGTTTTTTTCCTGTATTTAAGCTTATTTTTAAAAATCTAACCAAAATCTTTTGCACTACAGGTAATGCAACTTCAACTTCATCGTCAACTTGCACCGATTTGCACCCTCAATGTCGAGAAAATGTCCGGTATTGCAATATAGGCGACTATGGAGTTGTAATGAGCATAGTTTGCAGATTAACTTGTCGTCATTGCACTCCTTAGAATCATTTTTTAAATAATTCTATCTAATTATCTTCTTGTATTGATATCAAATCTAAATAAAATTTGTATTTTTTCTTACTTGTATTTGCAAAATGAATTGTTTAGTTCAATATCAGCTTATCATCAACGTCATGAATTTCTTCTGTCAAAAAATGTCATGAAATATCTCTCCTTATTTTACTTTTCATGTGAAATTGATGCGAAAGCTCTATTGGCTTTAAGCAGAACTTTTTGCATAGGACAATTTGCGCAATAGTTTAATAGTTCTTTCTGCTATAGAAAAATCTGCTGTAGAACTGCAATTGAAGTTGTGATGATTTGAGAATATAGAATCTTCACTGGGACTCTTTAGAAATTCATTCTGTACTTGATAATCGTTCTTAATAGGCTGTTGAAACTGGTAACCGCCATGGATTAAATTATGTTATGGTTCAAGGCATGATTCGTATGAAACTGACAAGTCCTGAGAAACAACGTATCCCAAGTCCTTACAACCATCTTAAATTAAAAGATCCGAGAATGTTTAAGCACATTTTAAACCGCATTATTGAAACACCTCAGTGAAATGAACATCGATAACATCACTGGAAAGGCGAATGAATACTGGTCCCAACTAAAGACATACCTACAAAATCATCCACTTCCACATTAGGGTATACAAGTAAGAAGTATGCTAGTTGGGTATTGGAAATAACTGTCCAACTGTCTGAAAAAGCTACCAAAGCCAAAATATCAGGAGATCCTGACTGCCGGGTGCTTCGAAGAATTACAACGAAAGCAGCACAGCGGGACAGAAATTGCTATTGGAGTGATATGACCTTGAAAATGGAGTCGGGAGGCTCGCATTAGGATAGTAGGAAACTGTTTCGCCTTTTCCGCAAAAGCAACTATAAAACTCAGAAGGGGCTAGTGAAATCGTACTATTAATGGGATCCCTATAAGCGGTCGAGGATACCTCAGAAGATGGAAAAAATTTTTTGAGGCCAAACTCAACCACGGCATACCATCTATCATCCCGAATATAACTGATTTGTCCGTTGAACCTTATGTTTGCAATTGTGAGCCGTCAACAGAAGTAATCCATAAGCTTAAAGCTAGTAAAACTCCCGGAGAAGATGGTCTTTAGGCCGAACTCTTCAAATGTTATCCATCATCGTTCTTAACTCACTTTAATAAATGTATTCTCTGGTATGGCAAAAAGAAATAATACCAGAAGACTGGAGTAAAGCAATTCTGCTTCTTATTCCTAAGAAAGATGATAGGACGTAATGCGACAATTATCGAGAAATCAATCTACTGGACAGAAAATTTTCACTTCACTTCTGCTAAATAAACTCATTACAACACGAGATGGCAGAATGCGTCCTAATCAAGCTGGATTGAGACCAGTAGCTGTGCTGACCAGATATTTACGCTAAGAAGGGTGCTGGCACATCGCTTCAAATACCAGCAACCCATCGTTATTTGCTTTATCGATTTTGCAGCTGCTTTAGACTCGATTAATAGAGAAGCGCTCTGGAAAATGAAGGAAGGTGTCACAGAGATCATTCGACTCATAGAGGCATTTTGTCAGCATACCCTGGCGCAAGTCTGTATATATCGGGAACTGACTCTTTTGAATAAAAACTGGTGTAGGTCAGGGCCGCGTCCTTTCCGCCACAATATTTAACTATGCAATAGACTGGATAATCAGTATCGCTTGTCGGCACTCAGGAGGTGTGCAAATTCCAGAATATAACATCACAGACCAAGAATACGCTGATGATGTAGTCCTTTTTGCTGACAGTTATGAAGAAATGCAAATAAAATTAGATAATGTGACAGCAACTGCAGAAAGAACTCAAACTCAAAATCATTTAAATAAAACAAATTAAATCATTTAAATTAAAGAAACTTTCGTCTCATATACAAGATACTGATAAATTACCTATTTTTATTCACTGGGTTCAGGAACTACTCGACTTTAAAGATTCACGCATCCACTCTAATCACAAAATGGCCAGACAAATGGTCAGACAGATGAAATCGTAATCCGGATCACGGCAGAATTGTTTTTCCTATTTATGAAACCTTTATGGAACCATCGCAAAATCACCATAAAGAAAATCCGCGTCCATGAAGCTCCAATTCGTTCAATCTTACTATATGGATGTGAAACGTGGCCAATGAGAGTGGAAGAAATTACGAAGCTATTAGCTTTTGACCATTCATATCTAAGGTATATTCAACGGATCCACCGGGCCGATAAAATCTCACATAACTTTATCCACTTTCGTTCAAATACCACTTGCTTAATAATGTTATCACAGAGCATCGTCTTCGCAGGCTAAGACACGTTCTACGTCGTTCATAGCAGGAGTTGACGCATATTTCGCTATTTGATAAACCATGTGATGGATGGTGTCAAAAGCGAGGTGAGCCAATCAAGACCTGGACTAATACAATAAAAAAAATATAGGAGGACCAACGACAAATGAACTTAGACGATAGGAAAAGGAATGGCTTCCATTACTACTAGCGATGGCGTAAAGGAATGGCTTCCATTACTACTATCGGACCGAGCTTGGAAACTTCTTACTTTTGTAGGCAGCGGAGCAAGCCTAACCAGTAATGGTTAGAGCTATTAGATGAAGTATCAATAATATCATCAAAAAGTGGTGGAGAATAAGGAGCTAACCGAGTTTCTTCACTGAGAAATTTGTAATCTTGGCAAATTCTACTTCTCCTTTGGGTAATATGAACATGATTAGAACGACTCTATCGAAGATGGGACCAGCTCGTGCAGTTTAAAAACATCCTACCCTTTTAGCCAGTGGAACTAACCTAACTAGTAATGGTAGGAGCCGTTAGATTGTAAAGAAAAAAATATGGCTATTCACAAAAGTATATTTAAAATATTTGAGGAAAATATTTTAAAAGCCATACAAATAATCCGAAATAAACAATAATGGATGATACCCATTTTTCATCTCCGATAACACAAGATTACTGAAGCCGATTACTGATGACAGCTTTTCGATGTGAAACAAGGTAAAAATATTTTTATTTTGGTCTTTCAACAAGAATATAATTGAAAAATAGTATGAAAAAAGAGTAGTTGATTCTAAGGAGTGCAATGATGACAAGTTAATCTGCAAACTCTTCTCATTACAACGGCATAGTCGCCGATATTGCAATACCGTGCATTTGCTTGACATTGAGGATGTAAATCGGTGCAAGTTGACGACGAAGTTGCATTACCTGCAGTGCAAAAGATTTTGGTTAGATTTTTGAATATTTGCCTAAATACAAGAAATAAATTTAATTAATCGCTATTATCCGAAAATATTGTTTTGTCCATCTATGGCTATAATAGAAAGGTTATTCGCTACAAAAAATGTATCTTGTGATGCGAAATTCGGAAGGTAACCTGGTAGGCAGTCCCTTAGTCCACAAGTTTTTTTGCAAGACCTCTTCATGAAGTCTCTACTGCAACTAGGGTCCAAAGCGAATAGAGCCCTACAGTTTTCGTTTTCATCTGGACACATTCCGCCAGCACCCGGTCTATTACAAAGACCACATGTAGATGGGCATATCGATAAAGCGATACTAGGTGAAGTGAAGTTGTACAAATATTTCGACCCAACTTTTGGCATGCATCGGCATTAACTGAAAGGAAACAATTCGAACTTCCATGATTCACTACTTTTTGGAGTTGAAAATAAGAAAAAACGGCTAACCATCGTTACAATTATATTCCTTCGTCTTACAACACATCGCACACGTATTCGGACACGTTTTTGCTGCGAAATCTTTTATCGTATTACATAGTTGAGGAATTTTATAATCATTCATTCTACAAAGAATTTTTTTACTACAAAAAATATAGGTATTTGCCAGGGAACAAAATAAAATGAAACCGATAAGCCTATTAAATGTATGTGTCTTTTTTAACTACCCATTTCTGGTTTTTTAGCTATAATGAATGGGAATGATGGTCCTTTCCCACTGCAAAGTAATAATACGGTTATGGGCCATCTTCGTTCATCATTTTCACTCCATCCATGTGTTGGTAATCGAACTTATAATTCTTGGTGAAAATAATATATTATTTAATTCTCTTATCTTCTCATATTTTTGAAAAAGCTTTGAACAAAATATCTAATTCTAGTAATAATTTAATCACTAATAGTAATGGAAATAGTGTGTAATAATCGTAAAATTCATACATATTCAAATTGTTTGCTATATCAGCAGGAGGATTAAAGACAAATATCGTTGAACAAACGGGATCCTCTGGACAAGAATCCACAGTTGGTCGTTTTTTATGATCATTTCCAACTAGTTTAACACATTCTTCGATATCCACATTGTCTGCAAATGCGAGAGGCAGAAGAAAAAACAATGGGATAGCAGTTAACATAATTTTAGATTCTGATAAAATAGTTCGTGATTGCGTACTTTTATATAATCGCTTATTATTTGACTCAATAAGCGCTTACACTTAAAATTTAAAGAATGAACGATAAAGAAGGCTGAAAAAACAACTGATACTCTATATCAAACTCTATACCAAAAGCTGTTCATACCGAATCGCATACCGAACTGAATCGCTTCTAATGGAAGTAAACGATTTTTTGATCTATGATTATTCTCTGAAGAATATTTTTTTTGATATTGATTTCGTGAATTTTTAATTTTCAAATTCAATCCTTTAATTTTGCTTATAAATTTCAGTTCCAGCAAAACTAACACATCCTTAATTTGTAAACTCTAAAACTGAATTGATACAATAGGAAAAAAGCTTTGATGCTTATGTTCAAGAAGGTTGAATGAATGGCTTTGTGCTCATCTCGGTTCAAATAATGGTTCTTTATTCGTGTAAATCATTTATAATCATTTAATCGTTATAACCGTTACAATAACCGTTATATACGATTTTCGATAAATATTTCCAACTTAATGGGAGATTTTATAACAGAACAGTCATCATTGCTGGTTAGACTCGTTCATCTGGCCTATCGTACTAAATGTGCCAGAGTCCCTTCATGATAAAATGTAAATGAGTCGCTATTATCACCTGATTATGAAAGATTTGTCCATAGCAAAGGGATAATTTCTGCAAATTATGATATAGAAATTTATAGAACTTTTATAAGATTTCTATGATTTAATCATTTTATTCCATTGCTCTTAATTTCTAAGTAATCGAATTCTTTAAATTTTTAAGTAATTTTTTTCTCGATTTTGGCGGATTCTTTAGGCAGGTTAATCCTTGATGGAAATTCATTTCTTTTTTCTTCTTCACAGTCTTATTTAATTAGTGTTTAAAGTGGCTAAATGGGATTGTGGGATTTATCCATTTATCGAGCGCATTTAAATGCATTTAAGAGTATATATAACTTTGTCCACTGTCATTGGTCATGCTTTGCAGTAATATAAAAGGTTAGCCAATATTAACATTCACTGCTAAAAATTTTAGCAATTTCAATTTTTATAAAATATCGCATAAATGATGATTTTAAAAAAGTAATAGAGCTCATCACATTTATATGAAAAAAAAAATTGCTTATAAATAATTCAGTAATAATTCATTATTAAGATGATTCAGTGAATTTTTTCATCATAATATAAGTATATTTATATAAGTATACATAATATAAGTATATTTTCATCGATGGTTAATTATACTCAGTAAAATTTGGTTAAAATCAAGGAAATATAAAAACAAGTATGAAAAATTTTTCGAATTATTTTTTTAAAAAAAATTTCAATTTCAAAAAATATTGATTTCAAAAAAGATTTTAAAAAAGATAATAATTTAAATAATTTAAATTCTAATATTTGTAAATTTTACAAATATTTCAAATTTTTTTTTGCTAAAGATGAACAATATAAATCAAATAAAAAATTCCTTATTAAAGATATAATAAAGGAAAAAAAAATTTCATCATTTCGTATTTCGATCAAAATTTCTTTTTCCTTTTCATAGCTTTTCCCAACAATCTAACAAAAAAATTATCCCCTATATAGAAAATACAATAATATTTATTGTATTTTGACTATATATATTGTATATTCCCAAAAACGTCAAAAAATTATTCGGCGATCTTTTTTGTCTTTTTGAAATAATTTATGATTTTTGATAGTGCATTAATCTACATTTATTTAAACATAGCGCTAATGCCAATTCCGGAAATATTTCAGGAATGTTATTTGGAAATATTATGAATATTGATTGTTATTATTTCAGCATTACATTATTACATTATATTGCATTATTTTAATATTTTTATTTTATTTTATTATTATATTTTATTTTATTTTAATAATAGTTTCGTAATATAAACAATGAATGCAATATCATTAAAATTATAAAAATGAAAATAAAGCGATATAATATTAAAAAAACGAATAAGAAAATTATTGGCAATTATATTAAGCAATATACTAATAATAAATATTATTTAATAAAAAAGTAGCTATAGTAATGGAATTTATTTATAGAAAGGCAGTTTATCTTATGGTACTGGTATATTCATGGTGAGGTTGGAATCCATGTTTAAGTTTGAGAATTCAAACAGATTTTCTTTATCCAAAAAAAAATTTTTTTAAAATCACCATTATTTTAATAGCTACATGTTATAAAGTGAGACCTTTTTACATTTCGTAAAAATTACGTAAAATATACGTGAAAATCAAGCAGAATTTTAAAAATCATTTTTTTAGCCATATTTAAAGTATAACTGATAAATGATAATATCCATTGCAGTGACAAAAACAAGTGATAAAAAAGTTTTTTAATTCATCAAAAAATCAAGCAAATAATTGGAAAATTCGTTCAATATTCTTTGTTTGAACAGTGAAATTTTCAGGCATAAATAAATAGAAAGGAGTATAAAAGGGTTTCTAATAGTGCTAATTAAATTATTCGAGTTACGGGTGCAACTGAGGATGTATTTCTTTTATTTGCCTCTTTTATTTTTCATTTCTTGCATAAATGCTGGAGATATGCCAATTAACGTATGCAATATGGCGGTTCAACCGCCGCCAGCTCAGCCGCCTCAACCTCCTGCTGCTGTACAGCGTCCAACGGTCGATCCAAACTTATGCGCGGATCTCGACCCACCAGCATGTTCGGCCATATTCACATTGGAGCAAGCAGGTGATACACTTCGAGATCAGCTTGATAGGTAATAAAAAATTTTCTCTATTCATTTAATCATCCACATTTTAAAAAAGTGGATATTGTTCTTACAGCCTTAGAAGAAAATTTTTGCAAAAAATCAAATAATTCGAAATGATAATAAGTAAAAAACTGTTATCTTAATTTTTCGATAGAAATGCGCAATTTCAGTACAAAGGATTACAAAGTAAGCCAAAAATGCCAACAACCAGATTATATGCGCTTAGCTGAACAGTTATGTCCTCGCACATGCGCAACGTGCTGCAGAACAAGAAAGTTCAATTGCAGAAATGGTATTAATTTATTTAAAAAACTTTTATTTAAGTTATTTTGAAAATTTAAAGTTATACAATTTAAAATATAAAAATAGTTAATAAATGCCTTCGATATATTGAACTTTTCAGTTGGACAATGCGGAAATTTTACGCAAGAAATGTGCAGAACGCCTTCTCTTAGCAGAATAGCATTAGAACTGTGTCCACATACATGTGGACTTTGTGATTTACCTGGTGCTGGTGGTGAATGTCCGGACAACATTGATGGATGCGAAAGTTTAAAAGGACTCTGTCATGATGATCCTATCAAAAACATGTGCCAGAGAACGTGTTCTTCACGAGCTTGTCTTCAAAATCTCACAAGTGAGTTATAGGAACATTTATTGTCATATTTATTGTCATTAGTTCCACTTTTCCCCCTTTCATTAAGATTTAGTGAGCAAAAAATAGTAATACGAATAATACGAATAAGCTACTATCACTAAAATTAGTGCATTTTTCTCCATACATGACATATTATTGAAATATACAGGGGGATATTGTCGTTACAATCTAATAGAACAATGATTTTGTTTTCAGCAGCAGCCTCGCAATCCAGTAGTTGCACTGATGCACACGCTAATTGTACATTATATCAGAATCTTTGCAACATTGGTGACTATGGAGTTGTAATGAGAACGCAATGTAGGCGAACTTGCCGTCATTGCTGATCGACACAAGACTATTGTATATTAGACTTTCTCAAGAACTACTTTCTATTTACTGAAAAATACAATTTTTATAATAAGTTATTTATTTTTAATTAATTAAAATAAGTTATTTTATAAATTATTAAGTTGTAAAATTTATAAGCTATAAACTTATAGTAATTATAAATTATAAATTTCTTTAATTATTATTATTAAATATTAAAATTTCTTTAATTATTATACTACTATATATAATATAATATTTAATATAATTTACTGTAGATTTTCTATTATCATTATTATCAGTGCTATTGTTATCACTCCTTCTGATAATTTTTTGTATTTTGTGAAATATTATTCAATAAACAATACATATAATCAGTGAGACAAAAAGTCATTAGTTTATCTACGAATGAATTGATTATTTTTTCGTTGAAGTCTATAGTCTTGTTGGTTCAAACTAATTTTATCGGAGAATTATTGAGAGAATTATGAGTGAATTATCAGCATTAGCCAAGTTTTTATAAGATAAAATGACTCTTTTCAGAACGAGATTAACATTAGTTCTGCAACATGATTATACTAACTTAGCCATTCTACTTCCCAAAAGATACCACACGAAGTAGTTATAATTTTCCACTTTCAAAAAAGCGGAAACTAACATATTTATATTAATGTGGTGCTAAAAATCTAACAGTGCTTCACAAAAATGGTTTTCAGTCGCATCATTAATTATTGGAATAAGCCGACGCACTATGTGATTTGTTCATAACTTTTCGCTGTGATACTTGCATAATGGTACTTAAAAATTTTACAGGATTTTCTATTATCATTATTATCAGTGCTATTGTTTTAAATCTGAAATTTTTCAGCATGCGATTATGCATCAGTAATAAATTTGGCTCGATTTATATTATTCTCTAATTTTTCATTTTTTATAATATTTTCCTTCCTTTTTACCTTTTTTTATATTTTTATATTTTATATTTTTACATCGATATCAATAAAATTTTTTCCTTTGGCCCTTTTTTTATTGCTAATGCAAACAGAGAGCGTTCATCTTGCTTGTTTGAACAATTTAATATGCAGATTTTGATTTTTTAATCAGTTTCATTTCTAATCAGTTTGTGATGATAATATTCGCTTGAACTGAGTTCTTTTAAGTGCATCAATTAAATTATTTCCCAATATATTTGTGCAGAAAGAAACGCGGATGGCGATTCCTACTTCCAATATATAATTTCCTTAAAGCTTCTTCAGGAATCTGTTCTACTTCTGTATAGAATTTTAAAGTTCCTACCACGCTGTTGTTTTTAATCTAATAAAATGGCAATATATAGTCGAACTAGCGTTCTCCTTACACAAATGTCGCTGCGGATGGTCCTACCCTCAAACTTGAGTAATTAAACCATTTATTTTAAATATATATATAAATATATATATATTTTTTAAGTTTTCACGATTACTGGTCAAACTCGCTCCACTGGCTTGTCGCATTCGATAAATATGCCAGAGAGCTTTTTGACGATGGAAATACAGGTGAGTTGCCAGCATCACCCAGATTTATGGACAGGTTTATACTTGCAAGGAATAGAACCTTGGCGTTCCAAATTGAGCAACAACCCACTAAGCCACCCTATCCAATGTAAATATATATCAATAAATACAAACAAAAGAGAAATCACAATATACCATCAAATTTTACAATCTGGTGCGGCACATGCACCGAATAGAAAAATTAATGGATGGCGCACTTGGCATTCAGATTTCCATTTGATAGTCAATAGAGTTTTCGAATCAATTTCATGATTTGTTTGACAGATATTAGAGCTTCGCTTTCTAAAGAAATTCATGATAAAAATTGGAATCATTAGTGGATGTTTAAGCTTTTGCACAAATAAGAATAAAACATTTTTTTATTTCGATAATAAAACAAGGTCAAAATGAAATTGAATTGCGATAAAAAAAATGATTCTAAGGAGGACAGTGATGACAAACACTCTTCTCATTAAAATTCCATAGTCGCCATTACATAATCGGTAATTTTTTCGATACTGTGGATGTAAATCGGTACAAACTGCTGGTGAAGTAGAAATAGCATTAGTAAGTGCCATCGAAAAACTTTTGCGCATATACGTGTACAAATTTTAATTTTTTAATGGATAGCCATTAAAATTGGCAGCAATAGGGAGCGGCAACAACAATACGATTTATTCCTCAAAGATTGCAATATAAAGGCTACTTGCTTTATGAGACCTTTGGCAAGAACTTCTAAAACTAACCTAGTCTCTTAGACCACATTTATTTTTGCAAGATCTTTTCATGAAATCTATACTGCATATAGGATCTTAACGGAAAATAGCCGCACAATTATCGTTTTTATCTGGACAAATTCCAGCAGCACCTGACCTATTACAGAAACCGCATGTAAATGGGCTAATCGAATTGCTACGCTAGTATAGTTATGCAAATATTTCCATCTAACCTTTGGCATACTGACCATCATGACAGTTAAATCTCCTTCGTTTCCATGCATACCATCCATATGCATTTGGGTTTGTTTCTGGTGCGAAATCTTTGATCGTATTGCATACCTGAGGAACCTTATAGTTATTCATTCTAAAGAGAATTTTTCTCTACATTTATATATATATATATATATAAATTTTTTACTCACCAGCAAAATGAAACCATACCTTTTATATACCTTTTAATAAACCTATTAAATGTGTAATATAATATAATTAAATTGTAATTTAATATAATTTAATATAATTTAATTGTAATTTAAAATTTAAATGTGTAATTTAAAATTAAAATTTAAACTGCTATTAATTGGGGCAAATAGTTTTTTATTCTATAAATATAAATTTTTATATAAATTTTTTGCCACTAACGATTAACTGCTAGAAATTTTAGCAAATTTTTATGAAATTTAAATTTTAAAATTTAGTAAAATTTATATAAATAAATAATTAAAATAAAAAGAAACTAAATAATCAATGAAACTTCTCCATAAATTTTAATAAAAATTCAAGAATATTAACTATGAACTATTATCTGAGAAAAAAATATTTACTATATTGAAAATTTAATAATAACCTAATTTTTTCCACTATATAAAATTTATTTATTGTACATTTTTGTTATTTTGTAGTTTGCTCATATTTATATTATTTTCTTTTAAAGTTGAAGAAGAAATGCCTTAATCTAAATTTTGCAGTTATTTTTAGGGTAAATAAGTGCATGAATAAAATAGATTTGTCCAAGCTTTTCTAGCTTCTATTCAATAATTGTGCACGTTTAAGATTTCTAAAAAATTCTGAAGAACTATTTGAGAGATTCGAGAAGTTTCTCATAGATAATTTCTCCTCTATACAAAAGCAAAAATATAGTACAAATTAAGTCGAATATCAGTGGTGATCGATGATAATTATGATGGAAATTAGTGGGAGATGATGATAAAAAATTTTAATTTCTTAATAAATTATAGAATATTGACGCATTATTTATAGATTAAATAATAAATTTAATAAATAAATAAAATAAATAATAAATTTCCCAATAAATTATAGAAATAAATTAAAAAATATAAGAAAAAAAATAGAGTTTATCATAATTAGGAAAAAGAATCGGTTAAGTATTTGTCATTATTTAAATAATTCGTTGAAGGCAATGCCTCCATACAATGCAAATAAATTGGTGGCTAGTTATGTTCAATAAAATTAGCAAAAATTTAAAAAAGGCTAAAAATAAAAATTTTTTTTAATAAAAATCTTTTTCAAAAGATAATGATGAAAGAAGAAGATTATTATTGCAGAAAAGATTCGATAATTTAGTTAGTAAAAATTGAAAAAAAGAATTTTTGGTGAAATTTTAAAAGCTAAGTAGCTAAGAAAGCTAAAAAAACAAAGCAGGTTAAATAAAAATTTGCTTAGTACATGTAATGTCACGAAACGGCGAAAGCATAAAAAAATTTACCAGGCTCTTCTCAACTCCTTTTATTCTTGGCTCGCTAAGCTTTCACCTTCTTTGGGCCATGCATTCGATAATCATTGAATCTTATTTTTTTTTTTTGTATTTTTCGTTATTCCACTCGGTTCCTTTTTTTTTCTTTATTAATGAAAAGGAAGTTGGTAACACAATTTAATGTCACCGTGCTGCAAATCCTAGAATTTTTTTGGTGGTTCCTAGTTTAGCACGCCACTAAACTACAATGCACCACTTTGAATTCGTGAAAATTGTGTTACCAACTTCCTTTTCATTGATTCGCGATGGACTGGTTATTAATTAATTGAGTTACTAATTAATTACTGGTGCAAATTCTTTTTTCGCCGTTTCACTATAATAATTTAGGAAAAAAACCACTCAACGTTCTCCTTAAAATTTCTTTTTCAACATTCAATTTTCTCATTTAAAAAATTAATGAATATTAATAAATTTAAAATGTTCGTCAAATCCAAGAAAACCATAATAATATTTATAGGCGTTTAGAAATTTTTGGGAAGTTTTAAATGAAATTGTCAAATTAAAATGTATTTTTAATGTGATTTATGATTTCGGATAGTACATTAATCATTCCTTTATTCAACAAATATGACAAATATGACGATTTTGATGCAGAAGTTATTATAAATTATTATTATTGTAGCAATAAATAGTGAAGTAAAGTAGTACCACAATAATTATAATAACGATCAAAATCGGTAAGAATATTAAAAGAACGAATAATATAAATTAAACACTATAAAAACATAAATAAATGCCATTAAAAAAAATCGACTTTTGAGAAATTAAAAAAATTTTCAATCATCTAAAAAAATATTTTAAAAATTCCATATTGAATGAATGCAACAAAAATGAACCAAAAATGAATGGAATATTTTTTGTAGTTCAAAATTCATAAAAATTATGTCAAATTTAGAAATTCATTAAAAATTTTTGTAGTTTAGAAAAACCGATAAATGATAATTGATGAAATATATACTAGCTTTACCAACTGTTGATTCAAACCTATGCGTCAGTTTGGATCAGTTTGGATAACGTGTTCAGCTATATTTCCCTTGGCCAACAAAGACGAGGCAATTCGAGATCAAAGCGATCCGTAATTTCTTTGTTAATTTGGTGCTTTTTAAACAAGTAGATTTCCTTAGCATAAATTTGAGACAATCATTTAAATTAAATCGTTAGAAAAAAGCTCTTGAAATTTGACCCATTTGAAGACCGTTTTATTACAATTTTTTTTTTTCATTTTACTACGCTTCAAAATTTGTAGAATTTCTTCCACAAATATGGCGATGCTAAAATTGTTAACAATTATTCTCGATTAAATTCACCGAGAAAACGATTTTTTTTTTTAGCAACAACTTCGCAATCCAGTGGTTGCACTGATCCACACGTTAACTGCACATTGCAACTGCACATCGAAATCTTTGCAACATAAAATTGCAATGTAGGCGAACTCATGGTCATAGCTGATTTTGAATTGTTTTCCTAAAAAGAATTTTTTACCTTTTCTACCCAAAAAATATAGATGAATAATTTTGCTATTAATATTATTAAATCTATAATCTATAAACTATGGAATTCATTATTATTACTAATGTTGCCATCATTCCTTTAATGTTTGTTGCCTCATATTATTTTCCTCATATTAAGCGATAATTATTGTTTATGAAATATAAAATATTTGTTGATATGCGAATGATAAGGCAATTGAAAAATTTTTCTACATTTAAAGTGCATTCATCGCAGAGTTAATTGCCCTTTTTTTAAAGCTCATTCCTTGTTGATTTAGCTTTGGTGTCTTGTCCGACCAGATAAATTTCGCCACGATGATATTAGCATTCCACGAATTTTTGAAAAGTAGATTTTCTCGTATCAAAAGTAGAACCACAGCATTAGTATATATGTGATAAATATGTGATTTGTGTAATGAAAAAATGCTCTCAATCTTGCATTTTTAATTACTGGTTAGCCTTCTCTACTGGTTAGAAGTACCGCAACCTGTCATTCATCGTGGCATATCTCGAAGTTGGGTATCGAGATATAATAAACAAATATAATAATAATGAAATACCACAAAATAAACAAAAAAAAAATAAAGCTAAAGCCATAAGAACTAATACTTGTCATTAATTTCCCACGAATGAAATTGGTCTTATATAGTCGTTCATTCGTTTCCTTAATCGCAGCTAACCTCTATGACCTTTGCTTTATCGGATTGACCTTTCATTTCCATTGAGCTAATTTTTTGTATCATATTTGAGCACAATCGTTCCATTCCCGAAAAATGGTATAAGTTCAAAGTGGAAGATGGGAATTAATATTACAATTTCCCAGCATCCAGTAGAAATAAACCTATTGTGATTCCAGATGCTACCGGTGTTTCACTAAATGATTTCCTTGCTTAAAATTATCCGATTGTATTGAATGAATAAGTGACAGTGAAACTAGTGGAACTGAAATTTTATTAAGTTCTATTAGTACTGGTATTATTGGTAGTATTTGATTTCTTCCTTATTCATGTCGTTAGATAATTTGTGCTTTCGCTTATAATTGCTCTTCTCCTCCACTTTTATCATTTGATGCTCAGTATTTTTGTCCTTTTTAATTTTCGAATTTTATATAAAATAAAAAATTTTTCTAAAAAAGACGAATTTAGTTTTTTCTATTGAATGAATTTCTAAAGAATTCTCTCCAAAGAAATTTGACGTTTGGTGTTTCCTCGATTAAGAGGAACAAATCATCAAAACTTCAATTTCAATACTCCAGCAGAGGTTTCAGAGACAACTGTTATACTATTAGGCATGTTGTCCTTATGCAAAAATATTTTATGATGAAAAATGGAACCAGTGGGAGATGTTTCGTTCAATTTTTTGACAGATGAAATTCATGAAAACATTTATGATAAGGTAATATTGAGCGAAATAATTCATAAAATTAAGAATGAACACACTTTTTATTTTATTTTTATTTTGATTTTGATTTGATACCAAAATAAGATTTCATATAGAAAATGATTCTAAAAAATGATTCTAAGGAGTACAGTGACGACAAGTTAATCTGCAAACTCTTCTCATTACAACGGCATAGTCGCCTATATTGCAATACCGTGCATTTGCTTGACATTGAGGATGTAAATCGGTGCAAGTTGACGACGAAGTTGCATTACCTGCAGTGCAAAAGATTTTGGTTAGATTCTTGAATATTTGCCTAAATACAAGAAATAAATTTAATTAATTGCTATTATCCGAAAATATTGTTTTGTCCATCTATGGCTATAATAGAAAGGTTATTCGCTACAAAAAATGTATCTTGTGATGCGAAATTCGGAAGGTAACCTGGTAGGCAGTCCCTTAGTCCGCACGTTTTCTTACAAGATCTCTTCATGAAGTCTGTACTGCAACTAGGGTCCAAAGCGAATAGAGCCCTACAGTTTTCGTTTTCATCTGGACACATTCCGCCAGCACCCGGTCTATTACAAAGACCACATGTAAATGGGCATATCGATAAAGCGATACTAGGTGAAGTTGTACAAATATTTCGACCCAACTTTTGGCATGCATCTGCATTAACTGAAAGGAAACAATTCGAACTTCCATGATTTA
>UYYG01000148.1:0-67084 GCA_900625125.1 Dracunculus medinensis | reverse complement strand
AGAATTCTTTGAGGCCAAACTTAACCGTGAAGCGCCACTGTTGCCCCTGATATAGCTGATACGTTTGCCGAAGCATACGTTTGCAATTGCGAGCCTCCAACAGAAGAAGAACTAATTTCAGTTATCCATAAGCTTAAGGCCAACAAAACTCCAGGAGAAGATGGTCTTCAGGCTGAGCTTTTCAAATGCTGTCCATTGTCCTTCATAAGGCACCTTCAACAAATGTACTCTTTAGTATGGAAAAACGAAATATTACCAGATGATTGAAGCAAACCAGTTCTGCTCCCAATTTTCAAGAAAGGTGATAGGACAAATTGCGACAATTATCGAGGAATCAGCCTACTAGACGCCTCAACATAAATTTTTGCTTCCCTGCTACTCAACAGATTTGTGGAAGTACGAGACAGCAGGATGCGCCCTAAGCTGGTTTCAGACCAGGGCGCGGTTGTGCTGACCAGATATTCACGTTAAGAAGGGTGTTGGAACATCGCTTCAAATATTTGCTACCCATGTCACGTGTTTCATCGACTTTGCGGCTGCCTTTGATTCAATTGTGGCGCTTTGGAGGGTGATGGAACGTGATGGTGTTCCAGAGAAAATCATTAGATTCATAAAGGCATTTTATGAGCGCACGTCGGCGCAGGTCTGTGTATATGGGGAGCTGACAGATTCCTTCGAAATAAGAACCGTCAGGGCTGCGTCCTTTCCCCCACAATATTCAACTATGCGATAGACTGGATAATGGACATTGTTTGTCGGCACTCAAGAGGTGTCCGAATTAGTCCAGAGCATCGTATCATAGATCCTGAATACGCTGATGATGTAGTCATTTTTGCTGACAGTTATAACGAAATGCAAGTTATACTAAATAACGTGTCAGAAACTGCAGCAAGAATCGGAATCAGGATAATGTAAATAAAACGAAAGTCTTTTCGTCTTATGTGCAAGAAGCTGATAAAAAGCCTCTTTTTGTAAATTCATTGCCGGTTGAGGAAGTGCCTGATTTCAAATACTTTGGGTCCACTCTAATACCAAATGAACAGGCAAAAGATGATATTATAACTCGGATCACGGCAGCTAGAAATGCGTTCTTCCGGTTGACGAAACTTTTATGGAATCGTCGTGAAATCACCATAAAAACAAAAGTCCGCATCTATATAGCCGTGATTTGTTCAATCTTGCAATATGGTTCTGAGTCATGGCCAATGAGAGTGGAGGATGTTAAGAAGTTATCTGCCTTTGACCACTCTTGTCTAAGGTACATATTACGGGTTCGCCGAGTGGATAAAATCTCACTATATCGCATCCACCTTCGTTCAAATACCACTTGCATAAATAATGTTATCACTGAACGCCGCCTTCGCTGGTTAGGGCACATTCTCCGTCGTCCACCACACGAGTTGACGCATATTTCGTTATTTGCTAAACCGTGTAACGGTTGGCGTCAAAAGCGAGGTGGCCCAATCAAGAGCTGGTACTGATACGGTGAGAAAAGATTTTGAATGTATAGGTGGACCAGCAATATATGGACTTAGACGATGGAAAAAGGAATGGCTTCCATTACTGTCGACGATGGCATCAGACCGCGCCGCTTGGAAGCGTCTTACCCTTGTAGCCGTTGGAGCCAGCCTAACCAGTAATGGTGAGAGCTGTTGGAAGAAGAAGAATTGATACACTATTCTATCATAAAGAAGCAGAAGATAAATGCTCTACCATTTTTCACAAAAATAATTTATCCAAATAATTTTTCAGCAGAAAAGGAGAATCAAGAGGACACTGAATCCCTATGCACATGATCATCGCAGAAGGTTTTAAAATCTTTTTTTACAAAGAAGATGACTTCTTTATTAGCACAGTCTGCACGTTTTCTTACATTTCACTCGCATTACTATGGCATAATCCCCTACAGAACACAAGTTGCTGTATTTTGCACAGTCATTATGTGAATCCGTGCACATATTTATATAATAAACAGGCCGTGGGGCCGGTGGCGGCGGGCGTGGTAATCGCTGGATCCTCCTGGTTATTGTTCTTGTTCTTGTACTTGCTGTTTTCCTTGTTATCATCGTTATAGTTGTAGTTTCTGAAGCTTAAAATATTGAAATATTTCAATAGATATATATAATTTCATTAATTATAAATAATGGAATAGAATGATAAATTATATTTCTTGAAGTCTTCTTCTTGATCACTTAATATTATCGCGAAATGCGTATTCGCTGGTTTTTATTTAAAGTTTATTTTCAGAAGCTTATTTCTTATAAGTTCACCTAAAATTAAACAAATACAAGTCACTTAAATTATCACTTAAATTTTTAAGAGTTTACATTGTATATTTATGACCGCAGAAAATTTTGCCGCTTTAATTATTTAACTCCTTATTATTTAAAAGATTCTTTCGAATTCTTTTTGAATAGCAGTGATAACTCCTATCACCTAAAAGTAATCTATGTGTGGCTAAAAATGAAGACGTGGCCAAACTACAAATTGTAAACTCTCAGCACTTACTAATTAGCTGCAACAAACTCTTTAATTTCCGCAAAACCTTTTACAAAGAAAATTTCCTCAAATCTCTTTAATGCCATAGAACTCCATTAAATTTATAAATTTAAAAATTTATAAATTCACAACCATTAGTAATATTCATTAAATCTACTGCATCTCTTGTACTCCAAGTTTGAGCTCATTCATATTCCCTTATATATTGTAATGCTCTATCAAATTTCGTAGTGCAATTCTGATATAGACGCTTTAAGGCTAATATAGTTAAAAAATTTTTAATTTGGAAAGGAAATGGTAATTTGATTAATAAAAAATAGACGATTTTTGAGGAGATACCAAGGGATATGAATCCATAAGTCAAGTCGCTTAAGAATTTTGTTATAAACTATCCAAAATTTACTTTTTTGTTCAACTTCATCGTTTTTAAACTTTCGTGAAGTTTTTTTTAGAAAAGTTTTTCTTGCATTTTTCGCCTTTTTAGTACTATTATTTTTATTATTATTTGTAGTACTATTATTATCATTATTTTTTTGAAAATTTTAAATAAAATTGTAGTCTTGAAAACTTACTATCAAAATTTTGACATTTTCGAATCAGATTATCGGTATATCTCTGTGCATTTTTTTGATATTTATTGCAAACTTCATTATTCTTAGCCTCCGACCAGTGCTGATCAAAAATATTGAAATTATCTTGAATTTTTTCGAGGAGAGATGATAATTTATCAACATTTCTTAATTGTTCTTTCAAAGCTTCAGTTTGCCATAAACATTTATCTGAAATGGAAACATATCACATTATCATTATCATTATCATTATAATATATAATATAATATAATATAATATAATATAATATAATATAATATAATATAATATAATATAATATAATACATAATATAATATAATATAATATAATATAATTTAATATATAATATAATATAATATAATATAATATAATATAATATAATATAATATAATATAATATAATATAATATAAATATAATATAAATATAATATAAATATAGTATAAATATAATATAATATAATATATTATATTATTATAATTATTTTTTACTTTTATTTCTTCTTGAGATAAAGATTTTTATATGTTGTACCACAGCATTTAAGAATTTCTTTTATATAATGCTGCTTTTGTTAATTGTTAATTCGAAAGACAATTTAAGATAAAAGATAAGCAAGAATTTATAAATATGGTAAAATCAAATATAAGACAGTAGATTTTCCTTGCTAAATGTATGTAATATTGAATTTTTTATGAAAATTCTTATTTGAAAAGAAAGATTTACCAGCAACTGTTCGTCGAATTGATGTGATTATCACAAGTAAATTTATCATTCTCCAAAAATCCGTTCGCCAATAAAATTGTTTCATTTTTTTTCTATGTTTATTGATTATATATTAAAAAAAAGGACAAATAATTTATGCATTATGAAAAAAAAGTTAAGTGAAATTTTTTCGAAATTTCATAAATTATAAATAAATGCATGAAAAAAATGTTTTCGATAATAATAGCATGAAATTGAAATTGAACAAAATTCCAGAAAATTATTTGAGCAATTTTAAAATCTTTTCGTAACCATTTGGCAAATGTTCACCACTATTCTTTTTGAATAATTCTTTTTAAGATAAATGATAAATAAACTACAAAATTATTATTAGTTATACTGCAATAAATTTCCCTGTTTTGGCGTTGATGATAAGGGAAAAACAAATCAGAAAGAACGAAGTGAATTCGTCCCAATCAAAGATTTTTCTGACATATATATTCGATGAATGAGCAGAAATAATAGCCTGTAAAATCGTTTATTGGTGAATAATAAATTTCTAGATATTAGAAATGCAAATTCATATGAATAAATTGTCGATTTATTTATTAAATAACAAAAATATTACTGAATGATATTCATTGATTGCACCGGCCGCTCAATTTTTTTTAAAATCCTCACCATTTCTGGTTAGACTCGTTTCGCTGTCTAACTGTACTGGGCGCAAGATGCACAATGATGACATAAAGAAGACAGCAAATATCCAAATATTACTAAAGATAAATCATCTGGCATAATGAGGTGACCAAATCAAGACAAGGAGCTGCAGATGTAAAGGACCAATCCTCTGCCCTCCCTCCTCGCCTTAACCTCCTTACGATTCGGAAATTCCCACTCCAAATCTAACCAAAGATCGTACACCAGCTACATACTTCAGAAAGATGACATGCAAAGATGAGCTGTTGAGAGAATGCCTTAAATACCAATGGACCAAGCACAGGAAGTACCATAACAAAGCAATGAGAAATCTTACCAATGGGTGGAAAAACCTGAACTAAAAGACAGCGTGCTGAGGCATTGTTCATAACAGCAAAAAAACAAACACACCTTTTCAAAACAGGAATCTACTGTATCAAACAGGACTCAAGATGCATAATGCCTCAAAGCAAAGTCTCTATCCAACAAATAGTGGCGACACGTAAAATACAAGTAGGAACAACATGAAAGGCATAACCAAATGATATAACACAAAGGTATAACCTCCAAAGACCAGAAAATCATGGAGAATAAGGGATCTTATGGGATTTCTTTACTCAGACAGACAAGCAAATGCTGGCCAATCAACCAGATATCCTAATAATAAAAAAGACTAGGATATATCACCAGTTGGCCTAAACTAGAAAACTTTCAGATGCAGATTCCAGAGATAATATCTAGAAGAAAGCGCTATTAGGAATGTTTAAGATATCGCGCAGAACGCTAAAGAACTCTGACAGTGGACCCAAGGACCCAAGGATGACCGTTATCACCCGCAAGGAATAAGGATTTTTTTAGATCACTGGAATGAAATTTTAATATTAATCCAAGTTAAATAATATTAAACTATATCACCATTATATCATTAAAATACCATGAAACTTTGACACATATTACATTCTTTTGAGTTTATTCAGAGTGATTGTATAGTACAAAACAAATTTTCTCAACTATGTGTTATAGATAGATTCCAACCGTTTCAACACTTTCGATCTCGTTACTTTTGAGGCAGCGAAGTTTGTTATAACCTATTGCAATCAATTTTAACATTGCTGTGCGAAATTTTATTTCGAACACGCACTGAATTATGGTTATTCTGGTACTATTTGAATTTATTTAAATTAAATTAAAAAATATTTTGCGTAATTTAAAACAGAAACAGCAAAACAGCAAAAAACTATATATATAAAATGAATTTAATTTTAAGTTTTTCTTTTTTCAGTTTATTTTTCTTTTTACCATCTATTTTATTTCTTTTCTCCCTTATTTTTATTTTTTCCTTTTGTTTTTGGCACGAATATTTATTTTAAAAAAATATAATGTATGCAACACTTCAATAAGCTTAATGGCTTTTTTAAACATATTTGTTATATTCCAGAATGAGTCGAATAAAAATATTATAACAAAAAATTTTTTATCTTCATTTTCACGATGTAAGCACTATTCAAATCTAAGATTTTGGAATTTGAATGATTTTTTTTACTACTATTCTAAATTTAAATTTAATTTAAAAATCTAAATTTCCGTCAACATTATTCCCAGGACTAACAAATTCCCCATAAAATCATGGAGAATAACAAGATTAAGATCTTTATCATATCATTTGTCATGAAATACGATATTTCTTTCAATTTATTACTTGAAATCAGCTAAATGTAAAAGAATTATCCATTATTTTAGCAATTTTTCTTTCTAAACATTGTTGCTTGTGAAGTCAACTCCTTATTTCAAATTTAATTTCCAATTTGAATTCTAAAATTCAATTTCCAATATGATACTGACCTCACAACCGCACTTGTTTGAAGGAGCGACACGCCAACGGAAAAAATTAACTTTGTGTTTTTCTGGGAACAATGCGATTGGCTTCAGCTTCATATTATAATTTTGTTTTTACAGTATTTATTTTGGAATTAATTTGTAAAAGTATTGTGAAATATTTTCCTCTTCGTCTTAGTTTGTTATTTATTTATTTATTTTTATCCATTTTCTTTCTCTTTTATTCGTTTCTTTTGTGTGGTTTAATTACCCAGGTTTGAGGTGAAGAATAAAATTTCTATTGGTACGTGGGCAATATTAGTATTACTACCCTGATAAACAGCAAGATTAAGTGCTTTCTAAAAAATTGACGCGTGGCAAGCGAGCATCAACCAGTTGCAATCATTTATTATCCTATTTTATTTTTTGCATCATTCATATACGCATGAAATTTTGACATAAATAAAATTAAAAAAAAGTTAGGGCTTTTGGGATTGATATGGAATTGCAGGATTTATGAACGAAAATTCAAGCTGTTTTTCCTCAAACCAATTAGCAATTTTTCTCACGGTATCATATACCAAAGATAAAGTCTTCCATATGAATAATAGATTTTGTAATAGATTCATGATCATCATGAAGATAAATGGTCGAATTAAGAAATTAGTCAATTAATGAATTGAGAGAACAAAAGACCAATATAATTATTACCTTAAGGACCAATATAATACTCTTAATATACTATAATATATAATAATATACTCTTTATTTAATTCTTTCGATATTGTTTTTAACACGCATTGCTTATTAGTGGTCTTTTAGTATTTTACTTCAGTAGATTGCCAGTTTTCATAATTATTAATTATTAATTTATTTATCAAAAGCTTTAGCAGAGTTTATATTGCATTAAATAAATTGACGTTGCCTACGGCCCATAAACCCAGTCCAATGAAGATTTTCTTTGTGAAGCAGTTGATTTTCTTACGCAGAAACCATGCTGAAAGCGAGATATACGTTGTTAACCATAAGATATCCAGTTAGCCTTTTGTATATCTCCAATTTCTCCAATATTCTTATACACGCACTAGTTATAGGTTTATGCCATGTGTTTGCCTCCCTTTATGCCTTTTCTTTGAAGCTAAGAGTTATTTAAGGTAATTTACATATTTATTATTATCTAATTTATACATATATATCTCTAAAATATCCTTAAAAATTAAATTCAGAAGTATGCTAAAAAGTTGCTTATTTTTTGTGAAGAATTTGTCGAATGTTCATGGGTCAAATACTTAATACTTTAATATTTTCAGACTGTTAAGTATGTTGCAATAATTATAATATTATTTGAAATACGATTATTAGCGTTCAAACACTTTAATCGCATTTTCACCAACATGCGTCTCAATAGTGAGCATCATTCAACTTATCATTAAATTTTAGTGTTTGAACGCTACGATTTTCGACGATTTTATTTTATGAGTAATGGTTCGTCTATCTATGCATTCGAACTTTTTTGTAGACTTGTCAGGTCTTAGCTTAGTTTACCAAATGAACTATATCAAATAATATAACAAATGCTTAGGCCAATTCCAGATATTGCAGTAATAGATAAGAATCAGAAGTCACCACCGGTAATAGATATACCAATAGCAATTAAAATGAACGTTAGGGAAAAGGAATATGAGGAGTTAGAGAAATACTGAAAGAGGAAATAGAGAAGATGTGGAAGATAGAGACTAAAGTAATTCCAGTGATCATTTGAAAAGATGACTTCTAAACTAGAAAAATGGCAGCAGATTCCAGGAATAACATCAGCGATCTCTATCCAGAAGAGCGCAATATTAGAAAATCAGCTAAGATACTCCGAACCCTCAATCTCTCAGATTTTTGATAGGGGACGACGAGGTTGAGGATGATCATGACCACTCACAGTATTAGGCCAGTTCAATTTTTTTTGCCAAAATTTAAAGTGGAAAGGATAGTGGAATATTGCTTTAGATAAGGATAAACAATATTTATTTATTTAACTGTCCAAATCCCTAGCAAACATGTCAAACCATAAAGATGCGAGAAAGATCTGAGTTTCTGATTTATAACAAGTAATGAATGCAAAGAGTACTTGGTAATATTCTCATGGAGTATTTAATTCTTCTTTTGTAATTTATATACATATATATATATATATATAATTCTTTTCATGGTCCATCTCTTTATTTAATTTAGAATCGAGAAATGGTTGTTGTCTATAACATATCTTGAACACAACAGATTCGAATCGTTCTTCAGGTAGAAATAAATTTTTTATTGAAAACTTGGCTAATTTTATTTATTTATTGAAAACCAGCCAAGCAGTGCGCAAACGCCATGTGCTTGTATTAATAGATAAATAAATAATCAGTTAAAATAACAAATAATAAGAATTAATAACAAATAACAAAAAAATAATATTGAATACAATAATATTAATATTAAAATAACATTGAACATAATAATAATAATAATAATATTGAAATAAAATAAACAATTTAAAGATGAAATAAAGAGGATATTGCAAAATAATAAAGCATAGTACAATTCGAAATAACTATAATCGGATGGTAAAAATCGCGATTCCCTGTATGATGTGAATTTTTTAAATAAGATCATAAATGATATTATCTATTCTTTTTTTAAAGATAGATAGGGATGGCGCACAAGCTATATCGTTCGGTAGGTTACTCCAGTAATTAATATTAATTGCGAATAAAAAATTAATGAGTTCTTAGTTTAGTTTTACACATAGTTTTTAGTAATTTTAGCCCATTAGTTCTTGCTGGATTTAAATTTAACCTAAAATTATAATATTTTGAACAATCTAGTTTAACATAACCATACAAAATCTTATAAGCATAAATTAAATCTTGTTTAATACGACGAATGACAGAGAATCCAGGTTATACTGAAGAAGTTTTATTTTATAATTAAAATTGCAATTAGAAGAGAAGCCGTATATAGGAGATTAGGCCGTATAAAATATTTTTGAGTCCTTTAATTATTTTACTTGATTTACGATATCTCGGAGCAACATGTAGCATTTTAGTCAAGAAGTGGCCAAACGAACGCTTTATACATTTTGATAAGGAAATCTTCAGTTTTATTCTTAAACAACGATGAATAAGATTATCTTTGAGGATTTCTTTACCATGGTTCTGCGGTGAAGGTCGAAATCGAGATTTTCATCCATGATTGTTCCAAGATCGGAAATGTGTGAGGCTCTGCTGATTATATTACCATTAATAAAAAGATTAGGAAGATCGAATCCTATAGAATTGATATGAAGAACGCTACATTTTTGAAAGGAAAGGGTAATTTGCCTGTTATATAGCCAGCTGGCTATTCTGTTAAGGTCCTCCTACAGTGGAGATAGGCTATCTGATCTACCATAATAAATTTTACAATCATCAGCATAAAGATAAATAGTAGAATTTAACACCACATTGGTTACATCATACATAATATACAATAGAAAAAGCAATGGCGCAATACAACTATCTTGGGGAACACCAGATTTAACAGGTTTTGTGTCAGAAAGAGTATTGTTGACGAGTACGGCTTGGTTACGTTCTTTTAATCTGATACCCAGTTATAAAGGGCCCCTGTAATGCCTTAAGAATGATCAATAATTTGCTATGGGAAAGCTTTAGCCAAATCTAGGTACACAACTGATACTGCTTTACCATTGTCAATTGATGCAGACCAATCGGAAAGATTTGCCAATATTTGTGAAGAAGTGGATTTTTTTTATACAAAAAAGCCATGCTGATATAAAATTATTGGTATCAAGATAAGTGACCAATTGATATAAGATAAGTAACCAATTTGTTGCAAATCAACCTTTCGAGTACCTACGCATATTAGACTAATAGATCTATAATTAGAAGGGTCACAGGTGCTTCCTTTTTTATGAATGGGAATTATATGAGACAACTTCCAAATCTTGGGATTAAGGCCAGATTTCATAATGTCTTTATAAATTAAAAATGGTGGAAGACTAAGTGAAACTAATTTTTTATAAATTATTTGTGGAATATTATTGGAACCAGCTGAAATGGACGGCTTAAGTCTATTTAAAGCATCATAAACATCCAGTAGTGTTATTTCAACTTGACCGAGAGAAGTGCAACAAATTCGATTTACGTTAAAACAAGAAGTATGAGTATTATCCTCAAATATACTGGAAAAATATTGATTAAATATACTTGCAATATCAATATCAGATATGATCGTATTATCATTATGTTGTAAAATTAATTGCTTATGTGGATTTGAAAAATTTTTTTTGATATAGGTCCAGAAAAAATTCTTATTAATATTTAAAATTTGCTCCTTTTTATTTGAAAAGTAATTATGAACGGCATCATGGAAACTTCTTAAACGTTCTTTATATGCAGAAAGGTCACTTGGCAATTTGGTTAATTTGTATTTGTTATAAAACTTCTTGACATTTTTTAAAAGAGGTTTTAAAAAAATGGGAATCGACTTAACGCTTTTTTTTTATGCTATTAAGAAAGCGAACTTTTTCATCGATAGAGCGAGCTAAACAGAATAAGAAATCCCAGTTTATTTCTGCGAGGATAGAATTAACGATTTCATTTCATAATCATAGTGACGATAATTTCTAGAATATCTCGAAGGAGGCCCATAACAGTCTAATTTTAATGAAGTATGAATGATGTTGTGATCGCTGTTACAAAAAGGCCCCAAGACTCCAAGACTAATGCTATCAACAAAAGTAGAAGCAACTAACACAACATCTAAAATAGTGTTATGCCTAGTGGCAATCTTAATGTTGCTCTAGACCTATATAGGTACAAAGGTTTAGAAAGTCCTCTTCAAATTTGCTTTTTCAAGCAACTATTTTCCCAAACTATATTTGGCATATTAAGATGGCCAACAATTATATAATCAGCACCAAATATTTTTAATCTAAATAACAGGTTGTAAAGATCCCTAGTGAATATACTGCAATAGGTTGGCGGTATATATTTAAAAGGAAAATGTTTCTATTATTACGATAAATTTTAGTTATTAGAGATTCAAAAGAGGAATAGACAAAAGTTACAAATTTATAATAATCAGGAAAAAGCGTGATAAGCCCACCTCCACGAGTATTTAAACTATTTATTGTTCTATCGTTGCGTGACACTAAAAAGCCATCGAAGTTTAGTTCCCGATTATCAGTAGAGTCTAACCAAGTTTCATTGATACAAAAAATACTATTTGGGTTATCAATTAGTAGGAGATGTAAGTCATAAAGTTTATATTTTAAGCTTCTTGCATTAAATATGCATAAAGATAAATTACTTCCTATTTTATTAACCTTACTTGGCAAGTTGTCCTAAGCTGTAGTAGATTGATAGGAGGAAATTGGAATAGAAAAATTGTTTGTCGTTGTAAACCATCGGCTGCCTTAATTCCACAATTTGAAGATTTCTGATAACGTATGTCTTTAGATTGAGATTCTGATTCCGCACATAACATTCTTTACGCAACTGTTTGTCTAGAAATAGTTCTCTTTTCGTTAGATAGATCTTTCCTCAAAAAACTACCATGGAGAACAATCGAGTGCACGTTCTTATTAAGCAATATAGACATAGCCATGTATTTATCTTCAAGTCGAATCTTAAATACTCATGGCCTGCCTGACCCCTTTCTTCCATGTCGTCGGACTTCCTTAATGTAGCCAGTCTGATCCCAGCGGCAGCTACAATATTCTCAGCTAAAAGTCTATCGGCGGTAGCAGTCTATTGATCAGTAAATTTCTTTGGAACATTTATGCCAACTAGATATGGTTCTTTTTCTTTTTTTTCACAATATTCATCAATAGTTTGCAATATTAGTTCAGTTGAGAAATTAGGAGGATTAAAATTGCTATTCAAAGACGATGCTTTCAGTTTATTGATATCATTCTTAAGTTCCTCGTTGAGTTCCTCGTACCTTTGTTAGTATTTCAATAGATCTGGTTAAATGCAAAATTAGATCTTGTTGCTTTTCATATTTTTCAGTAATGGAAACTAGCTTCTCAGGTCCTCGATAGTTAAGAAGACGACAACATTGGCAGAAGCGACCTTATTAGTTGCATTTCGGTGCCATTTGAATAAGTGACACAAACAAAAATTTCTTTTATCTTATAAGTACTTGATGTAAAACGATAAAAGCAATATACTTTTAAGAAGAATACCTTTTAGAATAATTAATATATTAAGGCGAATAATATATTCCTTTTATATTCTTAGGGAAGCACAATATAATTTAGTAGAACCAATGAATTATTGACAGAAATAAGATCGACAACCGCTCACAATGACAATATACAAATGATTTTCTCTGAAACACCGTCACGTTCCATCACCCTCCAAAGCGCCGCTCTATTAACTGAATCAAAGGCAGCCGCAAAATCGATGAAACACGAGACAGTGGATATTTGCGACCTCTAAGTTCCTTCATTTATATCACATTTATTAATTTGCCTTAGGCTCTACATTCGAGCCTCCTAAATTTGCAAATATTTGAAAAGATATTCCAAGATACCCTTCTTAACGTGAATATCTGCTCAGCACAACCGCGCTCTGGTCTGAAACCAGCTTGATTAGGGCGCATCCTGCTGTCCCTTATTTCCATAAGTCTATTGAGTAGCAGGGAAGCAAAAATTTTTGCTGAGAAGTCTAGTAGGCTGACTCCTCGATAATTGTCGCAGTATGTCCTATCACCTTTCTTGAGAATTGGGAGCAGAATTGCTTTGCTCCAATCATCTGTTAATATTTCTTTTTTTTCCATACTAAAGAGTACATTTGTTGAAGGTGCGTTATGAAGGACGATGGACAGCATTTGAAAAGCTCAGCCCCAAGACCATCTTCTCTTGGAGTCTTATTGGCCTTAAGCTTATGGAGAACGAGATTTTTTTTTTTCTGTTGAAGGCTTGCGATTGTAAGCGTATGGTTCGGCGAACGTATCACCTATATCAGGGGTAATTGGTAACAAATGGCGCTTCATGGCTAAATTTGGCCTCAAAAAATTCTTCCCATCTTATGAGGCGATCCTAATACTTTTGATTAGTACGCCATTGCTATTCTCTTACCATTTCACTGATCGTTCCCCGAGTCATTGTTATTTTATGAAGAAGGCAGAATAGTTTCGTATTGTCGCCTAAATCGAGCCGTCGCCTCCATTCTTAAGGCCATGTCACTCCAATAGTGATCCCGCTTTCTGTCCCGCTTTGATGCTTTCGTTGTAAATTTTCGAAGGTAGTCAGGATCACTTGACATTCGTGCTTTGGCAGCTTTTCCAGAAAATTGGACAGTTGCTTTTAATATCCAACTAGCACACATCATACTAGTATGCCCTATTGTGGAAATGGCTGACTTTCGGAGACATTCGTTTAGTTTTGACCAGTGTTCAATCGCCGTTTCAGAAAAGTCATTGATATTTTTATCATTGAAATGCTTAAATAATTCAATTTGAAATGCGCTCAATAATTCAATTTGAAATGCGCTCATTGCCTCCGAATTTTTTAGTTAGAGACAGTTTAAGGATCTTTGTGGATGCTGTTTTCTGCGAGTTGTCAATCTTTCAATTTTATGCGGATCTTGGTTCTAACCATAACATCCATGAAAATTGTCCGTTTCGCCGCAGTACGATTATCTAGTGCGGAACTTTTCCAACGGTGATTGATTAAGATATAATTAATCTGGTCTGGTTGAAGTGTTGGTTATCGAGGGAATTCCACATAGATGTTTCTACGATGCCGGAAGGCATAAGCACTAGTAATAAAAAGTTCATATATTAATTTCGTTATGTAATGAAATATTTATGTGATAAAAAAAATCCTATTTGCTTATAGTACTTCGATTCTATACGCTAGGGTTGAATATTTGCATTCTCCTTTCTTCTCTCTAATCCTTTTCCTCCATTTCTTATTTATATTCCGTCGCTATACTATTTCCCTCGTAATCCTCCCTCCATTTGCAGAATTCATTGTACAGTAAACTCACACTCTTCCGCTTCCCCATAACTACAATATTATTTGCAATAATCTGCCAATCAGTTTTACAAACACCTGGCTGACAAATTGATATATCACTACTAGGCTCTCAAAGGCGACAAAAATACGGTGCTGTTAGATATTGAATTTCCCATGGAAATCGTTTTAGGACTCGAAGAGTGTCAGTCAAAGCCATTTCGGGTGATAGTTGAGTGAAGAAAATGTGAGGTTGGAGGAAAAGCTTTGCGTGGATTTCCGTGGTCCCATTGCTTTCCTCCTTTCTTCCTCTGTTATGAACGATTTTTTTTCATTTTTCCTTTCAATATTATCGCTGAACTTTGTTCTTTTTTAAGAAAAAGAACAAAAAAAATTTAAAAAAAATTGAAAAGTATTAAAGTATTAAACCAGTAAATTAGAGAATGTGTGGCCTGGACGTGAACTTCCATTAACGTTCACGTTTCACCTCACCTCATCTTTCATTCCTCTCTATTTTCTCCTCTCCCATCCTCGTTTCACTCCTTTTTCTTCCTCTTCCTCGCTTCAACCTTTTTCCCCCCTTCTTTCACCTTCCCCTCTTTATCTTTTTTCCTCTCCCTTCCACCCTCCTTCACCATTTTTTCTTCTTTGCAAATTTATTCCTTCTTCTAAATTTTATGGATTGTACAGTTCTTTCGGCTAAAAACTCCATTTTTTAATCTTTCAATTGTTTTATAACTTTTACTTTGTCATAATATTTGGTCTTTCGGCAGATTCTTTCCGCCCCATACATATTTTCATTAGTAGTTAACACCTTTTCTTTAGCCTTTAATTATGCGAGGTGAAGGAATAATTTCAGTTCACTCATCATGATTCGCTCCTAATATCCCTTCTTATTATACCATTCGCTTAATTATTGTATTATATCTCATTTATGCATGTATATGTGTGCTTGTTGTATATTGAAAATATTCTAGATGCACTTGTTGATTAACTGATACCAAAATTATTTTTCCTTCAAAATATTTTTGCTATTTTTTATGATTGTGTCGTCGTATGCGTCGCGTCATTCATTCTTATATTTTCTGCCTTAATCATGTTTTCTAATTTTTACTGTTTTTCTCTTCCCCACCCTTTGCTGCTTCCCATACTTTCTACATTTTTCTGAATTCTCATTTTGTATATTCTTCATTTCTTTTCTGTAGACATCCGTGCTTTTTCTTTTATATGCTTTCTTTTCTGCCTTATTTTCTGTTGTTTCTCCTTATTTTACACTATTTTTTCTTCCTTTCTCTACGCTGATATGTTTTATACAAAGTGTAGGAAAGAGTATAGTTGTCTCTTTCCACTTATTTTATAAATATCCATTTAGTTAGTCAAAAAGTGTTGTGACGACTGTTGTGACGAAATCCAAGCCATATAAAGTCACTCAGTTGTTTTTGCATATCTTCAGTTTATTTCCGTGCGTCCACTGTGTCCCGCACTTGTACATTCTTCAGGCACTATTGTATCTATCATATCTTTTCTAAGTCTTATCATTTTGCTGTATTTGTTGCATTTATTCAAGTTGTCATATCTTGCTTTTTTTTGTGCTTTTGAATTAAAATAAACTTCGCTGGGCTGTTTAGTCTTTTTTTCTAATATTTCTCGTACTATACAATTTCTCAAAAAATTTTTACAATAAAAATTTTAACTTGGTATAACCTTGAGAAATTGCCTTCATGTGCTACATTTTTCGCCATTTCATTTTTTTGTAGTAAAAGGGTTATTTCAGGCTCAAAAAATATTTTAACACAATTAGGACGGTTTAATAGTCGATTTAAAAAAAAAAAACGAAGCAACTATGGCGAATCCAGTGCCGAATCCCGCAGAATGTGGAATACAAGTATTTCTTTTAACTTTTATTTAAATTTTGAAATTAAATTCTGAATGATTTTTCTTAAAGCATAGTACGATCGAAATTAATTAGGGAGATTTATCGAAGATTTTTTTTAGGTATTTTGCCGTGTACGTCCTCTGAATAATATGGAGGAGAAATCCGGTTCAAAATTTATTCCAAAATTCCCATCGGATTCTGAAGAAATTATATCACTTGGTGTATGTTTCATTTTTTTTTCGGCTTTATCGAACAATATCTCGTTTAAATTAAACCAGTTAGATGAGTAGAAAAAGTTCAGGTTACACTAGCCATTTTGGCTGTTAATATGAAATTTTTTTAGGAAGTCATTAAGCGAAGAAAGCATAAGTGAACGGACAAAAAGCCCGACTATAGTTAATTAAAAAAATTAAAAATATTTGTTCATATTTCCAATTATTTTGGTCTTTTTGGTTCCATGTTTTGTGAATAGTTAAATTAATCAGTACATGTGCACTTTTTTTTAAGATTTCAGGGCAAAGTTTATGTGTTTGACAAAGTATTTAAGCCGAGTACTTCTCAAGAAGAAGTCTATATGGGCGCTGCTTACCATATAGTTCAGGATGTTTTATCAGGATATAACGGCACTGTTTTTGCTTATGGACAAACATCTTCTGGAAAAACGCATACGATGGAGGTTATTTTAATTTTTAACGTTTGATCATTGGAATAATTTTTTATTGGGTTTTCCTGGCTATCTGGCTATGATTCAGCCATTTTTGGAATTTTTTCATAATATATTTATATTTTCCTATTTTGCACTTCAAAATTATTACAGGGAATTTTTGGAGATACTGAAAAACAAGGAATTATTCCACGAATTGTACAGGATATTTTTAATCATATTTATAATATGGATGTTGATTTGGAATTTCATATCAAAGTTTCCTATTTCGAGATTTACAATGAAAAAATCAGAGATTTATTGGATGGCTAGTTTTTTTACTATTTTTGCTATTTCCCACTTTCCTTGCCCCATAATGGTCGTTTTTCAAGAAATTGTTTATCGTTTATTGTTTATTTAATTGTTTAGACAAACAACATGGAAAAATAAAAAATAAATATCTTGTTCCTGCAAGAAATTTACATCTATATCCATTGTTTATGAGAATCATTAGTAGAAATTAATAATTTTGTTTTGCGAAATCAATTTTTTCTTTTCATTTGTTTTCTTTCGATAAATTTAATGTTGAGTTGAGTACTAGTAATTCATTCATATATAGAAAAAAGATGTATTTTTAAATTTTATCATTTTTCTATGTTTTAGATATATATATTTTTAAATTTTGTTTTAGATTTCTTTATTTGTTATTTAGTATATTCCAGATTCATAAAAAAATAAAACAATTTCTTAGTGAAGAAATTATGTTATGCTTGTTATTTCTATTTCCAGTTACTAAAACGAATCTGGCGATTCATGAGGATAAAAATAGGGTTCCTTACGTAAAAGGTGCGACAGAGAGGTTCGTATCGAGTCCCGAAGAAGTAATGGCAAGCATTGATGAAGGAAAGAGTAATCGACATGTTGCAGTAACGAGTAAGCATCAATTCACTCAATCCTGGCAAATGCACTGATTGTTATCCAATCAAAATCATTTGCAGACATGAATGAACATAGTTCGCGCAGTCATAGTGTATTTCTTATTCAAGTGAAACAAGAGAATACCGTGACTCAAAAAAAACTCACCGGGAAATTGTATCTTGTAGATCTCGCAGGTAGTGAAAAGGTCCGTTTCCCGAGGAATTTGAAATTTTTTGCCAGATCTTCTTATCATTCATAAAATATTTTATTCTTCATTTTATATTTTATAAATGCAAGAATTCAATATTAAGGTTAGTAAAACTGGTGCAGAGGGACAGGTATTAGAAGAGGCGAAAAATATCAATAAGTCGCTATCGGCGCTAGGAAACGTTATCGCTGCTTTAGCGGAAGGAACGGTTCGGTTTTGTTTCATTTTATTCAGAAAGTTTTGACTGATTTCTCTGATACAGTTTTGGTTTCTCATGTTTTTACATAATTTTAGAAAGGTCATGTCCCATATCGTGATAGTAAACTTACTCGTATATTACAAGAATCTCTTGGTGGTAATTCTCGTACGACTATCGTTATTTGTTGTTCACCGGCATCGTATAATGAGGCGGAAACAAAAAGTACACTTATGTTTGGTCAACGGTTCGCATTATGAAGTGTTTTTTTTTACTTTCATGTATCGGTATATCGGTATTTATTTATTTATTTTATATTTTAAATTCATATTGAAATATTCAGGGCAAAGACGATCAAGAATGTAGTAGTGGTTAATGAAGAACTGACGGCTGAAGAATGGAAACGACGTTACGAACGGGAAAAGGAAAAAGTAGCTCGACTTAAACAACAGTTAATGGCAGCTGAAATTGAATTGAATCGATGGAGAAAAGGAGAAAAAGTTCCAGAATCAGAGTGGATAAATCCTACTGAAGGAGCGGCTCTCAGTCTTCCACAGTCATCTGGAATCGATTCATTATCGCCCTCCATTAGCGAATCAACTATCGGTTCTCTTGATCGATCAGTTACAGTGGCACAAGTTCCTTTATTAACTTCGCCAATAGGAGCTATAACAGATGCAGATCGTAGAAAGTATGAAGAGGAACGAGCCGTATTATATCAGCAACTAGATGAAAAGGATGATGAGATCACTTTACATTCCCAGATGGCAGAACGTCTTAAACAACAAATGAATGAACAAGAAGAATTGATTAAACAAATCAAGCTCGATTATGAGAATGCTCAAGCCGAAGTAAATAGGATTCAAGCTGAAAATGAAGCCGCAAAAGAGGAGTCCAAGGAGGTTTTAACTGCGCTTGAAGAATTGGCAATGAATTATGATATGAAGACTCAGGAAGCAGAACAAAAAAGTAGGGAAAATGATCAGCTTGGTGATGAGCTGTCAAAAAAAAACACGAAATTATTCGAACTTACTGCTGAATTGGAAGCACTTCGTGAAAGTTGTAACACACAAAAAAGACGAATTACGGAAGCAGTACAATGTATGCTTAGAGACTTAGCTGATGTTGGTGCAAATTATACCAATGTTACAAAGCTTACGGTAGAAAATGGAACTGATAAGCCATTCGATGAAGAACTGTTTGCACATGCTAGGATTTGTATTTCAAAACTTGGTGCTGATTTCAAATCAACTTTGCAAAAGGTTTCGAATCTCGAATCAGGATCTGGCGATTTTGCTCAGAAACTAGAAACAACCGAAAAAGAACTTGCCGAATGCCGTTTGCAACTGCATCAAAATGAAGCTAAAAATAAAACACTTCAAGAAAATATAGCTAGTCAAGAAAAAATCAAAAGGCAATTGGAAGAGCAAGTGCGCATTTTTTTCAGCTAAAGTCTCGCATTTGAAGTTGAAATTAGAATAAGAACTTAACCACTTTTTATTGTCAATTTTTTTCGAAACTGTTAAATTTATTGGGAAAAATTGAAAAATCATCAAATTTTATCTTGATATTTCAGGTTGATTTGCTCAATGAAAAGCTAACTGCTAGTGGAAGTGGTATTACTGAAGAGATAAGCGAAGAGGTCAAAGAGAAACATGCAAAGCAGGTCGCAGCTCTTCGTGATGAAATCTCGCAGAAGAGCAAGGAAATAGAAGAGCTAATGGTATGACAGAGTTTTTGATTTAATTACTAGTTATTTGAATAATGTTTTAAATATAGTCAGCATCTTTTAAAAAATGAGAATTTGTAATATTGTTTGTTTTAGGCTTCGCTACAAGAATTGCGAGTTGCGAAAAATCAGTTGCAGTCGGATTATGATAAGTTGAAATCAGATGAATCTGAAAGAGAAAAGCGAATTAAGGAGCTTTCTGGATTCTCTGAAAAAAGGGAACAAGCAAAAAGCGATTTAAAAGGTCTTTCAATATTTTCAATTACGCTATTGTAGATAATTCTTCTTTGTTTTAGTATGAAGAAAATGAAATGGAAAATTCAGGTTTGGAAGAAACTGTTGCGAAAGAACTGCAGACACTTCACAATTTAAGAAAAATGTTTGTTCAAGATATAGGTCAAAGGATAAAACGTACCCCTACTGGCACAGAGCCAAGCGAAGATGAATATCTGTCGTCACCGGCACAAAAACAGAAAATAATTTTCCTTGAAAATAATTTAGACCAACTTACTAAAGTCCACAAACAGGTTTGAAGAATTTTAACTTCCTATTCTATTTATTCTATTATTCTATTTTAGTGACAAAGAATTTTGACATATTATGTATTCTTTTATAAAAATGTTGATGTGTTAATAAAAATTTGTAGCTTGTTCGAGATAATGCGGATTTGAGATGTGAATTGCCCAAAATGGAAAAAAGACTTCGTACAATATCGGATCGGGTCAAAAGTCTTGAAGCGGCTCTTAGGGAAGCAAAAGAAAATGCGATGAACGATAGAAAAAAGTTCGTTCCATTTTTTTCAAATTAATTGATTCATATTCAAATGATTTAGCATATCAGGAGATGCAAATTTTCGTTCATTTTCTTTTTTCTGGATCAGTTCGCTGTTATAATTTCAGATACCAGAACGAGGTAGAACGTATAAAGGAAGCTGTGCGGCAGCGCAATTTAGCACGAAGGGGTCTTGCAGCGCCTCAAATAGGTATTTTTAATCAAAATTAACGAGTAGTTATTTCAGCTGATTAAGCACGTGTGGTGCGTTATACTTTATAGAATTTTTTTTTCAACAATTAATATTGTAGCAAAACCGATTCGTCCCGGTCAGATATATTCACCAATAGGCAGTGGTGGTATGACTGCAGGTGTTTTGATGAGAAGCACTCAACCTCATACCAATTTTTCTTCAGTGAACCCTTCATAAAAATATTGCTGTTGCTTGTGCTCAAGCTTATATTTATTTTTTCACAATATGAAAACTTCGTATTTGAACATACCATTTTATATTTAAAAATTTAATCTTATATTGCAAAATTGTAATCTTATTGCTGATGCTTTTTTTTGAAATTTTGTACGCTCTGTGATATGCTTTTTTAGAATTGATTTTCATTTTTAAATTTATGATTACGTTTATAGAATTTGAAGAATCAAAAAACAGCAAAATTTCAGTGGATTTAATCGTTTTTTTAAGATCTCTCATATTATTATTATAAACAAACACTTGTATTTAAAAAATCCTTGAAAATCTTCTGCAATGTGGTTGTGATATCAAAAATATTTAATTCCCATTTAGGTAATTATAGTTTTGCTGCTAATATTTCCACTCTTTTACTATCTTATATAGATTATATATATATATATATATATATATATATAAATACACGTATCTTTCTTTTTTGCTCTTCTTGCTTTATTTTATGTTATTGAAGAACTAGTCAGATGCCCAATTATTATGTTTTAAAAAATTTTAGATTTGTTTCGTACCGATTCAATATTTATCGGTTTTTTTCTTTCGTTTTGTTTTTTTGTTTTTTCGGGTTGTCTATTCAGTAAGCATTTTTCTTTTCGCTTTCTCATTGCTTCAGTCGAATTTAATTGTATCGCCAGTCGAAAAAGCCACCTAAAGTTCAATTTTTCTTCGTGAGTGTGGAAATAGCAAAGGATTTGCTGGTTTATATATATTTGTAATAAATTTTATAAGGTGAACCCCTTAACTTTTATGGTTTTATACTAAAGGAAAAAGAAATATTTGTTTCATAGAATTACAAAATATAAAATAGGACATAGCAATTAGTAATTGTGCTCGATAATTGGATTCTATTCGAGAGCTGACCGATTGTTTTGGTGAATGCGATCAGTCAACTCAAATTATATAGATGGCAAATTATTTGAGAGGAAATTGGCGTGAGGCAAAAGGGACATTATTAATGGCGTTCATTATTATAAAAAAGTTTATCTATTGGTGATATTAAGTGATAAGTTTAAAATAAATAAAAATAATGGTTGTAATAAAAGTAAATAAAAGAGTTTGTTATCGTTATTGAATTTCTGATTGTTTTTAAGAAAGCTGTGAAATGGTGATAGTTATCGGTTCTTTTCACACATCTTTTGCAGAGACCATTTCATCGAATTTATCTGTCTAAGAGTAATTGGAACTGAAATAAAATAATTCACTTTGCACTTTCAAAAATTTGCTGAGAATTTGGTGAAGAATATGAATTGTTGAATTGTTTTTAGCCTTCTAACAACAAGCGAGAAGGATCGAGCGAGAAATAATGGGAGTCAGCTAGCTACTCCCCCCCCCCTCCCCTCCACCTTCCACTTCAACCAGTATTAACACCTGGTTTCCATGCTGCGTCAACTAAAAGGAAGAATGGCATGATCGTCATAATCTGCTTGTCAACGCACACAACCATGCTCTATGATTAAATTTTCTTATTGCACGGCATAACCGCATTCTTCATACACACCAATCGGCGAAATGTTTCGGTGCATTTGGCGTATGATTCTCAAAATCAGATGAGGATGAAAGCTGCAAATCAGCGATCGTTACTGAAATGCAGCTCTGTTCCAAATAAGCGGTAGCTTTTTGTCAGTGGTTATTGTGGTTTTTATTGTAGTTTTTTATGGTTATTGTGGTTTTCTTTCTATGGAAATTTTTTGTTGTTTTTGCGAATTTCTGGTAAAAGAGCAACAAAATAAGTTAGAGGCTTCTGGTTAGGTCGACTGCGATGCTTGCAAATACGGCCAGGAATTTTTGCAGGCAGTCACTTGGCCATAGAGGGATCGCTAAAAGCGACCACTAAATTTTTAGTGATAGGTTTATCTCTATCAGCGACAGAAGCCAAACTCTTTTTTCTCAACTCGAGAATATGATCGTTGCACAAGGTTCATTTGCTTGTTCTGCCTTCTGCCTACTTTATAAAAATGCAGAGTCCAAATTTTTAGATGATTTCTAGTCGAATTAAAACACCAACGAATATAAAACTTCTTACGAATGTGGCAGTTGTTCGAATAAAAAAATGTGGTAAACGTTTTGAGATTGCTTGTTACAAGAATAAAGTTGTCAGTTGGAGGAATAAAACGTAAGTTTTTTGCAAGTTTTTTATTTCAATTTTTAAAAACTTATTATTTATTTTAGAAATTTCCTGAAATTAAACAGATTTAAATAGATTTAAAGAAGTGTTTAGGACTTTTTTTCTACTTTTTAGTGTTTCCACCTTTTTTTTGGTTAAAAATTGAGGTATTTTCATTCGACGATGGATGTTTAGGTGGATATGCATGTAAACTTTAAGATGTCAAATAATGGTGCGTGATTTTAGTCGAAACATTCCAAATCGGTCAGCCTGTGTCAGCTATGTCAAGGATTATGACAACCAGGTGCCACGCCAGCTTTCATCTTCCTTCTTTTTCTTTTTATCCTTTTTTAAATTCTTGCATCCCACTGTTTTCTTATGCATATGTGGTAGTTCCTCTTCTGCAAGTGCATCTTTTATGTGATGTGACAGCCAGTCTTCTTATTTTTGAGGAAATAGTATGGTTCTTCTGAAAAGAATAGAAGATATTAAACTGGATACTTACCACGCGAAATTTTTCACAGCAAACATCTCGTGATTGCTGTCTTCTCTAACGGCATTAACAGCACATTTGTGTCTCAGACTTGAATAGTAAAACTTTATTAAAGACATAAAAAATGACAAGATGTGAATGAAACAAATTTTCGCATATTGGTTTATAAATTGTAATCGAATTGCATAATCTCATTCTTCTTCCTCCCTAACTAATTATCTTTCCATGGAAAAATAATATGTCCACGTTATATGTCCACGCCGCGGTTTCTTTAGCAATGCAACACCGTTTTTTTCTTCAGCCAGCGGCCTTTTATAGCACCTAACAAATAACCAATCAAATGAATAAAGTAAATTTTATAAATCAGTTAAAACAACTGACCAATTATTATTATTTTGAAATAGTACAACATTAATTTTAAAAGCTTCCTTTCTATGTGCCATTAATACCATCCTTTGGATCTGTTGTTAAGATTTTGTCTGTGAGCGTTTCCGAATATTAAGAGATTTTCAAGTACAAAAATGGAATATTTAAGTTATCCTTCTGGATCATCTTTCCCAGTGCTTTCTTTTAATATACTTCTCGCGCAGTTTCTTTGCATTATACTTTCTTGATCAAGATCTGCTAGTAGTACTACTTATCCTAGATATTTGTATTGCGAATCAAGTCCATCGGATGTTGTAATATTTTGTAAGAAGATTTGTAAAATAAGTTGACAGTTTCGATTATTTTCTACTAGAAAATTTTATTCTTTTAAAAGCTTATCATTTTCTTCATTGCATTTTTATTATCATTCTCCCATAAACACCATCTTCCCATGAGACATGAGGTGTTATGAATTTTCAAGCACCACTTGACCCATCTCTGTCAGGTATAATGGCTTTGGTAGCAACAATGCCGTTATCCGATAAAATGGTCGAAAGTGATCCTTAACGCGCTGAAAAACTATGAATTATGTATATCTACCGATTAATCCCGAACCATTTTTAAATATGTGGCTCGAGTAGGCATGTGATAAAGATTATCCATCTTTTGATTCTTTTGTTGCTAATTTTGCGGGAAGCTGAAGAAATCCATTCCCATTTCCTTAAAGGGAAACGTTGCCGTTCCGTTTCACTCTACATTCAAATTTAGCTCTTTATGCAGTCTCTTTACCTTTGGAATCTCTTTACTTTTAGAATCCTGTATTCTTGTAATTACGTTAAGTAAAAAACTGCAAAGGTCGAATGGAAGTCTGGAATAATAAATATAATTCTCCTGTCCTACTTCTCCTTGAAAGGAAAATTATATTGTTCGCGATGTGGCATCCATCGATATTCTTTAATCTTCTGGAGTTATCTCCAGTTGGGCTGGGCTAATTAGCCACCATTTCGCCATTTATCATTCTCATCTTTCATTTATCTTTCTGGTGTGGTCTAATTTCTTTATTCTTATCGATGCTTTTATTGCAAATTTTATTACTTCAACCACTGTACCCATCTGCTAATTATTGACGACTCGATTATATAGAATTTTTTATGTCTTTTATTTTTTACTAAGTTCTTATCCTTAGGTTCTAGGAGTTTTAAATCTCCATACGAAATAAAAGTTTACTGAATTGAATTATTTGTTTACTGACTTATTTCTCAAATAGTTAGCAGTGGTCAGGCTGTTGATCTTGTTGCGTGTTTTGCTGTTAGTTTTTGCTGTTATTTCTCTATTTTTTTGCATATAACAATATGCTATATGATGATCATTCGAGCAATAACGGCATTTAATTTGTGTGCTTATCGGCTATTTGGCTATGTAAGCTACGAAAGTGCTGATCATGATTGCACACGACAGTCTTGATGTTGGGCATTTGTTTATTGGTTCGCATAAGCGATCCAGCATATTCTGTCCTGGTTAAGTTTCATCTTTCAAGCGTATAAAGTTAATTTGTTATTTGGACTTATCTTTTTCTCTTCTCCGCCATACTCTCTTTTACACTTAATTGTAAGTCCCCTTTTTAATATTTAATATGGTTTAATGTCCCAAGTTAAATACTCGTTTTTCAGTAGCATGCGCGCCGGAAGACGCGGACGTCGCGTCAAAGAGACTTGACCCTTTCACTATAGAGTCACTTGGGGATAGAGATACAGGTGGGTCAGCTGTCACCCTGATTTTTGACACCATGGCAGGTTTACTCTTGACAAAGACAAAAAAAAAGATAAGTTTAAAACAGAAATTTAAAAATAATAAAAAAAAATTAAAAGAAAATAAATATTAAAGATTAAATTATATATAATTTAATTTATAATTTGCTTAATAAAAGGAAAATTTAGCTTAATTTATTTGATTTTAAATGTTGCGTAAGAGAAATGGTAGAGCGAAACAGAAAAAAATAGAATTTCAAGACAAAACACTGATAAGGTAAATGTTAAAGAGATTATTATTTACTATTTTTTTTTAAAGAGATCTTTATATTATTTATTTCAGTGAAAAGGATATCGATGAAGTGTTACAAACTCAGACTGTTTTTTCAAATGTATCAAAAGGCCAGATCGCCAAGAGAGAGGATCTTATAGCTGCATTCGGCATGGACAACCAATTAGAAATCTGTAAAATTGTTAGTCCTAATCCTAATTTGAAAAATAATTAAAAATAAAAATGAGAAATGAGTCAATAAGGTCAAAAATTTTCATCGATCTTTTTTCTTTAAGAAACTACAAAATAGTATAGAAATATTTTTTTCCTTTTTTTCTATTTTAAAAATACTCACTATTTCTTGTTAGATTTACTTTGCTGGCTTGTCGTACTAGACAAATATAGCAGTCACTTGGCGATAGAAGGATAGGTGTGTCGTCAGCATCACCTGGATTTTTGGACAGGTTTCTTTCTGCTAGGAGTGGAACCTCTGCATTGGCGCTCCGAATCTGAACAATGGGCTACAATCCTCTCTTTTGTTACTCGAAACTGCCAGATGAAGAGTGTTGCATCGGTGGATTTGAACCCAATCCTTAATTCTCGATGGCACTTATCTTGCGCCTTCTTTTTCTTCTAACAGAACTCTCCGTTATAGATTAGGATGGCTCCGGTAGCTACATGGATAAGACGTCTCTATTCTGTTCCAATAATAGATGCTATTTCTTGTTCCATCATCTAAATTCATTTGTCGCTGGTTCCCCTATACCTTCAAAATCTTTCCTGGTTGTATCAATCCAGGTCTTTATTTCCTCTTCCTCGATTTTGACGCCATCCATCACAGGGTTCGACATGTAGTGAAATATGCGTCAACTCTTATGGTGGACGACGGAGAACGTGCTCTAATTAATACAGGTGGTATTTGAGCGAAGATGGATATAAACATGTGCGATTTTATCCGCTCGACGTAAAATGTATCATGTATTATGTATCATAATGAGTGGTTACGAGTGTTCAGTTTTATGCCAGTCTTGTCTAACATGGCTCGATTCATTAAGGTTATTACTTTTAGTGTCCTGATAGAAACGACTATCTAAACGATAGAATTCTTTTAATCACAATAATCAATCCGGTTGGAGTGTTGGTTATCCGTAGAGTTATATATGATCAGATGTCCTTTTCGATGCCAGAAATATGTATTAGTATTGAAGAGCTCATGCTATTCTTACCACTATACTATCGATATAAAACCATTATAAATAAATATAACATTTTTTTTCAGGTTTTACTTCTGGTTTTCCATGTTTTATTTTTTTTTATTTACCGTGGTGTATTTTAGATTCTTGATAAAGGTGATTTACAAGTCTCTGAAAAAGAACGGCATGTTCAGTCAGAATCTTCTTTCAAGGAAGTAGCTAACATAATAAGTAATATGTGTGTAAATCCTGAAACAAAACGACCATATCCAACAACAATAATCGAAAATAGGTTGCGAAACTTGCATTTTAATTTGAAACCAAATCAAAATGCAAAGCAGCAAGTAAATTTTTTCTTTTCTTTTCTAGTTCATTGCTTGTTCTGTGTTGAAGATGCCTACCATTTTTACCCACTGCAATTAATTTGCTCGCACCCATTTTTACCCACTGCAATTAATTTGCTCGCACCAAACTAATTTTTGCCACCTGATCACAAGTCAGTTAGAATATAAGTCGCCAACATCACTCTCACAGGTTTTTTCCTCTCAAATAAGAGCGATAAGCCACTAAGCTGATCTGCCTCTTTCATTAATTATTATATTTTTGGATAGATCTTTAGATAATTTATTATTTTTTCTTGACAGGCATTGGAAATGATACCGAAAATGCAAGCGATTATGAAAATTGAACGAGCACAGATGCGTTTACGTGTTTCAGTAGAAGCTAAAGAAGCCAAACATTTACACGGTCGTCTACGTTCTATGTTCACTTCAATTGAAATTGAGGATTGGATTGAAGGAAATCTTCTTATGGTTTCTTTTATTATAACTTTATTATTTTAGCATATCTTAAAGCGTTAAAAAAATTTCTTTTTTAGAATATTCTTATTAAGAATTCTTGTTTAGAATAAAGGAGAAATTTGTGAGTTAGAAAGGTAATAACAAAGTTTCTTGGTTATTTTTCACAAAATTTTTCAAAATCTAGGAAATTGGTCTATATAAATATTTGGGAAATTTACTTGATTAATTTTGGTTTTATCTGCGTAAATGACCACAGTTTTTTAAATTTTTTATTCAAAATTGTACTTTTGTTCCCTTCATTTGTATTTTTTATAGGTTGGATTGATTGAACCGGGTACCTATCGTCAAATCGAAGAACTTTTCCGAAAAGAGAGTTCAAAAGCTGGTAAACTGGAATTACTTAGTCTCAAAGTAATTAATGAAGATGATATAGAAATATCCTAAAATATGTGGTTATTATTGCTTTATTTAAGGTTATTTACTTATTTTTTGCTTATTGCTTATTCTCATTGGTTATTATACTTTTCTTTTTTGCTTATCTCTTATGCTTAAATTTTTATTCAGTTTAATTTAATATTTATATTAAATATTCATTGGTGATATTTATGAAAACATTCAGAAGAAACTTCAATTTAATGGAAATTCTTAGATGAATTCGTCTGGAATAATATATAATATATAAAAATAATATTATATTTTTATCTTTCGATTTTTTCATATCTTTTAATATTTTTCAACATCAATTTTTCTTTATCGGTAACTTAATCGTAATTTACTGATGTGATTTTTCTCTATTAGATTATATTTCATAATTTAGATCGTTCATTTAAAAATTTGTCTATTAATTGTATAAGAACTCTATAAGAACAATAAACTTAAATAAATAGGTAATAGTCAAAAACAGAACTGTAGGCGACAAAAAAGTGGAGAAGAAAAGTAATTCCAGTAAACTAATTCTTATTCTAGCATTAATATTGCTAAATAATTTTATAGTAATATTGTTTAGATTTTTTTAAAATTATTTTTAAACACCAGCAAAATTTTTATCAATGCTTTGCAATTTCTTTCTTTATTTTAAAATCGTAAATAAAATTCAGCCATGTTCTAGTTATCTATATTTGAACCATTTAAAAAAAAGCGAATAATTTTTAAATGAATAAAATGCGATATTTGCCTTACGCAAAATAAGCGAATAATTGAACAATTCAGTTTAGTCCGATTACACATTTCTGGCATTTTAAGTGGAATATCTGCCAATTTTCTGATGCTTCGAACAGTACGAGATGGTGGCTAGCTTCTCGGCTTTAACACGAGTGCTGTGAAATCTCAAACGAATTTGGCGAATTTAAATCTTATAAAATTCAAATTCTTTTATTCTTAAATTGTTTTATATTCTTGCCTTTGATTAGCTGTAATTTCTCATTTAATTGTTGTTATTTCGAATTCAGTCAAACGTTTGTTCTGAAATGTATAATATGAGTTTGCTACACGAGATTCATTTTTGCGATCGTATCATTTTAATACTTTGTTTGACGTGGTTTTGAAAGTTTTCGATTTGGCCGTTTGATTATATCTGTTTGATAATGTAGAAGACTAATTTCACAAAAGAGGCTATAAATAGCGAAAGTGTAAAAAAAACATGCGATCCAACAATCTTTGTTCATTGTAATTCAATCCTTGAAATAGAAAAGTTCAGTGTGGAGTTCCATTTCAACATCCATTGTTATAAAGGATAATGTGTTAAACGTACACAATTCGCGGAATAATTTCTTGCTTTTCAACATCTCCAAGTGCTCCCTTCAATAATTTTTAAGTGCAAAATATAAACATATGGAAGCATATATAAATTTATAAAGTATGTGGAAAAAATTCTAAAAATAGCTGAGTTGTCGCCAGGAAATTTATAAGAGTAATAAAATCTAAGAAATTCCGGTATTTACATATTAAAACCTGCACTATACGCGCTTCCTTTTTTCTTTCCAAATGGGATTTGCCCGTGGAAGAATGTCATGTAAATATGAACAGCATCGATATTAACTAAATGTTTCTGAACTAAATGTCAAGCCTTTTTTAATTATTTTAATTGTAGGTTGCAAGTGGTTATTATCATTAGTGGCAATAAGCCTATCGAAGATTTCGGGGATCTTTTGTTGCTCATTGTAACGACCATCTTCGATTAAACCGACTAAGTGGTCTGGCAAAACAAATTAATTTAGGGCTTGAAGATTCATTGCAATTTAATTTGTTGTTTGTTGATGGTAACGCTTCGTTTTGTGTTAAAAATCGGAGCGCCAGCTGCTTCCCAAATCATTTTGAGAAAATTTTGGCAGAAAAAATCCTGTCAATGTTGGCTATTTTCAGTAAAATTGCCCTCCATGTGGGGAAATTCGGTAAATCCAGTTGTTAAAAAAATTAGCCTATAACGATTCTCGGAGGATGCGATTGACAGATTCTTTCTCAAGGAGATTTTGGAGATTTGCTATCGTGCATTTCGATAAAATTTACTCTATCAGATCCACCGTTTGTTTTTTCTATTCTCATAGTTCTGGAATTTGAATATTTTGCGTGGTCGTTCGTTCGTTGAACTTTAAAAGCAATGCTAAAATTGTTCTTTGGCTTTGGAAAAAGCGAGAGTAATATGGGATTTTATTAATTTTTTTTGAGTCTTGAATGAGCCAATGATTAAACGAGAAAGCGATTCATTCAGCTGATGGGATCAAAACATGTCGATTTTCACTCTCAGCCATACACTCCCAACCATGATGGCTCATTATTTAACTCTCTCTGATAGTTGAAGATATCTGTTGTAGTCATCCGAAAGCCGAGCACTACAGAAATATTTGCTTTTTTAAAAAATATTTTATTTTAACTTAATTTATGCTGAATTAATCCCTACCGAATTCGCAATAAAATTTTCTGTTTTTCGTATTTTATTCTGCATTGAAATTTTCTTCATGCGCTTCGGTCGGAGAGTAAAATTTGCACAGTTCTCCTTACCAACCATAAAACCTAAACTTATTTCGGAGTCACCGATTATAGGTTCGGCACATCGATAAATAAAAATTTTTAGGTGATGAAGTGAAAGAGATTCGAGTGTGTGTAGTGTGAGTTGTGTCCAAAAAGCTTCATTGACTTTCATCTTGACAATCATATTATATTTATATTTATATTTATTACTAATTCTCCATATGTTTCACGAAAACTGTAAAATCAAATTTTTAAAAAATCCAGAAAGAAAAGTCGACAGAAAGTGGATAAAAGTGGATATCTGTTGGATAAAGATTTTAAGTATATACTCATTCTTTGTCATTCCTCATTATTCAAGAATAGAATCTTTCGTGCTGTTCGATTTTTTCGAACGCTTTGTCTGCGAAAAATTTCATAAATTTATAAAATTATAAATATTATTCAGTGCGAAAAAAATGATTGTCTTTTAAAATTACGAGTTTCTTGAATGAAACTTTCATTTTCAAATCTGAATGAAGTCGTCAAAAACTATTAAAACTATTAATTAATATGTTAATACTTCAGTGGAGATTTACCTGAGAATGGAGAGATACGAACAGATTTACATTTTAAATTTTTTTTGTCAAATTGGCTCGTGATAAGGCATGATAAATAAAAAATTTTTACTGTCTAATTCGTGCTAAAATGGTTGTTTGTTTTCATTTTAGAACAAATTTCAGTTAGTTTAGATGAGCAAGAAGCTAGCAACAGTAGGCTGTATAATGCAAAGAGCGAAGAGAACCACTTTTTTTTTGGGAGAGAGGGGCGAAGGGGGATTGGAAAATTTCTCGAATTCGCTGAATTTTGAAATCTGTTGCATTTAAAATTTATTTTATATTATTTCACTATATGCAATATATTACAATGGAAGCAAACTGATGAACGTGAATTGTCGTCGTAGCAATATTTATCTTCTGTAAATAGAATTCGTTTCTCTATTGTAAATTATTTGTTTAGTTGCTGAAAGACACCGATGGACACCGAACAGAATGAACCAGTTCGAGTTGACGATCGAGAATGAGCAATTAAAAGTGGCTATAACCGAGAATGGCGAAGTGGAATACAATCCTCATTTCAAGCCTTCATAAAAACTATTCATATTGGACTGGTTCAGGCAATTCAAATCTATATTAACGCCTTCATCAAGAGCATTTAAAGAAGCATTGATTCGTACGGTTAAAAACTGGAAAATAATTTAACTAGCACTTAGCTCACTATACGGGATATTAAATAGAGTAAACCTCTTATGTGAAGGACATGACAGTGATCTTTCAAAATTCAGATTAGTACTTTAGAGAAAACCAGATATATTTTTGGCATCCAAAAAAGGGCTGGAAGTCTATATGGATATAAATGCAGCAAAATTTTACTTACGAGAAATTTCGAAATTTTTCCAGTTCCGCGTGAATTTGGTGAACCTATCCATATGGATTTTAGAAGGAAATCCATCTTATTATATATATATATATATATATACATCATTTATATTTATTATTTTTTAATATTTAATTTTAATTTTAGTAATTTTAATTTAAATTTGATAAAAATTTAAGTGTTTTTGATTTGAAATTAAGGTTTAAATTGAAATAACAATTTCTAAAAGGAAACAATTTTTGAGCATTTTTAATTTTTAAATCCTAATTTACTGAAATCAATTTGTAAGCACCTTGTCACCTTGTCATTAAAAAATCCGAGTAGTGATGGCAGCCACCTGCCTGTACGTTTATTGTCGAGTAATGTCCTAGTAAAAATTTTTTTCTAATCGCCACTAAGTCAGAAATGATGTGATGAGCGCCAAAGACTTACTTCTACTTACCTTTCCCCAACTTTAGCTAATATTTTGCGAAATTCCTCATTTCAAACTTTCATTCAAATCTATGGGGATTTGAAAAAATTTATAGATTAATTTATACATTTACGCATCAAAAGGAATGAAAATGAAATAACAATTGCTACTTCAGTCTCCAAAGTAAGTGCACATGTCAAATGAACGTACGCTATTAAATATTTTTTGATATCCACCGAAATCCCAGGTAGTGCTGGAGATTCTAAATTGCCACCACATAGTGGTACTCTGATACGATGCTGTTGCCAGCAAATGGAACCACCCAAAATAGAAATATTCATGCATTATTAAAAGAAATTTATCAAATCATCACATCAATTTTCGAAGCTTCTTAGGGTATGAGGAATAGACACAAGTTAGATGGAAAAATTAAAAGCGATGGTTATATTAATGGATAAAACTGGTATAAGAGCTCTCTTCACTTCGGACAGTGGCTAATATTTTTCATTTATTCAAATAGTTCTCTAGAATCGTTTCGTAGTCATTATTCACAATCTTTTACTTTTTTTGCACGTTTTTCACTGTTCTTATTTGATGACAAATATTTTCTAAACCAAAACATGCTCCATGACGGAACAGTTGCTCGATCTGTGTCGAACATTAAGCGTTCGGTTCCTTTATTTCTGATAGAAGTGCGCCTATCATTAAAGAATCGGGATGTGCTGCACCCATCTATTCTTCTAACCAAGTTTCTCCTTACCGAGATTTTTTAACCGTACAGTACCAACGGCAGGCGAAGCTGGCTTAAAGCTGTTGCACATGACTTTTAACATTATTTTAAAACATTATTTTAACATGTTTCCTTCCACTATACCTTTTGCTATTCTTGATTTTAATAGCATTCAGTTCATTCGGTTTCTCCATTCTCCTTTCTTTCTCCTTTCTCCATTCGGTTCGATCGACTCCATTAGATAACAGGCAGATGTGTCTCCACGCGGGTCTTCAAAGGATATAACCGAACCTGTCATAACTTAGTTTTGGTCGAAGCAACATGCCATTAGAGATGCCATTCAAAAGATTCCGTCAAAAATTTATTAAAAATTATCACTCTTCAGTTTTATTCATATATTCACAAGCATTGATTTTCCAAATATCGTTTCAGATACGAAAATGCAGCAATGTAATTTTACAACAACGATGTGTGTACGATTTCTTACAGATTTAGCAACCATATTGATGAATGCTGACAAAAGTTCGCTTGGGCCGCAGGTATTTTTACATTTAAATAGTAATTAATGGTCCGAGTCACCTTTCCTTTTTTGATTCATCATGTAATTTACAATCATATCGGCCATTTCAGCCGTTCTCTCATTCCGTAGACGACACAGTGATGCCACTTAATTACATACAAAATAATCAACAAAATGGCTATCCAGTGCTCATTTCTCCGCCGAGTAATGGTGTAGATTCATCTCCTATGCGAAGTTATTATGCACCACCACAGTTATCATCGTCACAAGCATTGTCTCGGCAAAAGACTGTTGTACCACAGTTTGATCAATCTGTGTCACCTATATCAAATAGAATACATATTCGAGGACTTAATTCCTTTACGCTACATCCAGGTATTTTAAAATAATAAAATTTATTCACCAATATGGAAACTTGTTTTATTTGAAAAATTGTGTGGAAAAATTCGATTTGTCTTAAGAAAAAGTAAATAAATGTTTAAATAGATGCAACATTTTAGAAAATTGATGCAATATACAAAAAAATACAATGTCCGGGTTTAGGACTGACTAGGACCAGAGTGAAAGCTTAACTTGAGGATAGCGATAGTCAGATCCTCAAGCACTTAGATTTCACTTCTAATGATGATTTACTGCCTAAAGAGTTACGACGGCTTGAGAATCATTGAAGCAACTGCTCGATCACTTACTCTTTTTCGTTAATCCTCTTCAAATTAAAAGTCGTCACTGCAAATAGAAACATGTAAAGTTAAAGGGACGCAGTTACTTAGAAGAAATAAAACGACCGTTATGCTTAAACAATTCATTCAAAATGTTAAAATAAAGTTATATCGATCGATCTTTTAAAGGGTTTTAAAAAGCTGAATCTAAATTATACATAGGAAATTGGTGACTATGACTATGGCATTAACATTAAAACTATTTGAAAAAACTTTCTTCGCTGCTGTCTTTCGGATTCCGAATATGCAACAAAAAATTTAGTTCTCTCAAAAAATTTAGTGGATTTCGGCCTGAAAAGAAGTGCCGAGTCCTAAACAAATAAGGCAGTAAAAGTAGGATTTTACGAATTTTTATTCTCCATTTTTCCCTCGTAGTGGAAAATTAAGATTTATTTTTTTCAGTAGAATAGTAATAGAGATAGGAAGCCATCAACTGCAAGGCCAAGCTGGCCTTTTCGTAATATTTCAAAAATCCTGGTATTCATCGCAATTAGGTCTGATTCCTCAAAAGCAATAAACTGGCAGCTATTTCAATAATTTAATATTAAATATCAAGCGATTAGGCCAATTCATCAAATAAAATTCTGGTTGATTTTTGAAAATCTTTAAAAAGGAATAAGGAGTTAAAGCATGACGAATGAGCAATTTAATTTTGACAATGTTTATCGTTAATCAAATTACAATCATTGAAGGATCAGTTGAACCAGCTGCTTCACCAGGTACACTCAGATTATACAGCATGAGATTTTGTCCCTATGGACAAAGAGCTGTTATATATGCGGCCAAGAAGCGATTACCGTACGTTTTTCTTCTAATATATCTTCTACGATATCTTAATAACGATGAAGATACTATTGTATTGGTTCATCTCCCCTTATAAGATTTCTCTATTTATTCAATAATAATATAAAAAAATTATCGTATTTGTTTCGTCGTCGTATGCCTCAGGAATTAACTTTATTTTTTGTTTAATTCATTTCAAAAAAATTCGTTTAAAAATTCACAAGGGCGCAAACAGTCGACCATAAAAATAAAAATAAGTAAATCTTATAAATCAACGACTTCTCGCTGCTGATCGTCGTCGTTCAAACCAAAATTTTCCGTATTTATAGTCGATCTATCTGAGATATTTGCCCTTCGAATAATTTGCTCCTTTTAAACACAATTCTGGCCGAAGAAGAATCAAATAACTAGTGAAATAATCGTAGACAACTTTTAAAAGCCTTAGTCATCTCGAAATAATTATAAAAAATTTTTTTAGAGTTGAGATTATTAACGTGAATCCGGATAATGGTCCAGATTGGTTTCTTAAAAAAAGTCCTCTCGGTAGAGTTCCAGCATTTGAAAGAGACGGACGAGTTTGCATTTTTCCTTTGATTCAAATGGTTTTAAACGTTTTTCGGTAGTTTTACTAGCTGATAACTACTGCTCTTGAATCATTAGTGGAATGCTTTTTCAATGATTCCACTTATTTCAGAATATTTTTTTTCTTTTCAGACAATTTATGAATCGCCCATAGTTGTCGAATATTTGGACGATATTTTCCCAGAGACATCCGTTCTTCCTAGAGATCCTTTTGCTAAAGCTGAGCAAAAGATTCTTCTTGAACGGCTTTCACCAGTTAACTTTTTATATTTTAATTTTTTAAGTAGGCTGTGAAGAGAATTTTTTTATTTTTACAACTTTCTACAACTTTTTAATGGGTGTTTTATCAATATGGATTTGTTTATTTCCAGCTAATATCGACGTTATTTGAATTTTTACGATCTAAAAATGCTTCGGATCAACGCGAAGCAGATGAATCGCTCAATAAAGCTCTCCGAAATGCCGAATTATTATTAGCCAACAATTACTATGGAGGTAATTTCTTCAATAGCTCGATATTTACTTTCATTTTTCTTTAATCATTAGCTGCAACTAAAACAATTAAAACCTAAAGGAAATACCTAAAGTATTTTAAGTATACTTTGGGTTAAATAAAATTATATAGGAATTCAGAAGGATTCAAATCAATTAATAAAACACATAACAAAGTTTTTTTGCAGACTACGCAGCTTAATTGACCATGTTTTAATAAATTTATAAAGCCATTTTCAATAATTTTAGGGAATGGAATGGGTTATGTGGATATAATGATATGGCCATTCTTCGAACGGCTTCAGTTATTTACTATGAATCCACTCTCAGAATTCAGGTCCATTTTACATGTTTTCAAATTCACTTTTTGTAAGTCTCCAGATACGTTATTCTGTATATGGATTTACAATAAATTCACATCCAAGACCATTTACAAAAAGTAGCGATACGACTGCAAGCAAGAGTGGAAGTGATAAATGATAAGAGATTTGATTTCTTTATAAGTTTTAGGTATTTCCCTGGTCAAAAATATCCCAAAATGGGTGCATATATGGCTCGCATGCAACAACAACCTGAGGCACGTTTTTTTATTTTATAGATTAATTTTCGTTTGAATTATTATTAGCCAGAGCAATATTTAATTCTTGTTTGAACAATTTCATAATGAAACGTTAAACTGATTTTTATGCTTTAATATATCCCGTAGAAAAGGAATGCAGTCCCCATGTTGGGAATCGAAACCTGGCGGCGTGGATGAAAACCACGAATCCTAGCCACTGGATCCTTCTTCCCCCTCTAACATCTCTCACCATTGATTAGACTAGCTTCGCTGATTACAAAGATAAGATACTTCCAACTTGTTTGATCCGACACCATCACTAATAGTAATAGAAACCGAATTTCTTTTTTCATTTAAGTCCATATATCGCTGGTCCCCCTATATGTTCAAAATGATCTTTCTTGGCTGTATCAATCCACGTCTTGATTGATCCTCATTTGACGCCATTCCTCACAGGATTTATAAAGTAGCGCGATATATCAACTTCTGTGGTGGAGGTCAAAGAATGTGCACTAACCACAGCGCAGACCACACTCTGTAATGGTAATAGTATTAATGCAAGTGGTATTTGAGCGAAGGTGAATACAATCATACAATCATATGTGGATATGCGATTTTATCCGCTCGGCGGAGACCCGTAAGACATGACTGATCAAGGGTACCAGACATCTTCTTAATATCCTCCACTTTCATTGGCCACATCGCGCAGCAATATAGCAAATTTGAGCAAATTGCAGCCAAATAGACTTTGTCTTTCGTTATAGTAATTTCACGATGACTCCCTATTTTCGTCAACTAGAAATATCAAATCCCCATGTACACAGGCTTATGACGATGCGCGCTGATAAAATACCTTTATGAGTCGAATGTTCTTCTCTGAAACACTGCAGCATTCCATCATCTTCAAAGCTCCGTTCTACCAATCGAATCGAAGACATTTATAAAGTCGATGAAAATACGGCAACGGTGTAGCTATTTAAATCTTCCAACATCCTTCTAAATCTGAATATCTGTCACCACAATGCGTCCTGGTCTGAATCGGACCTAATTAGGGCGCATACCGTTGTTTCGTACTTGTTATAAGTCTATTCAAGAAAAAAGAAGAAAAAAGAAGCAAACATTTTCCCGGAGATGTCGAGATGTCTAGGCTGATTCTTTGGCAATTGTCGCAGTATACCTTGTCACCTTTCTTAGGAATTGACAGCAGAATTGCTTTGTCATTTGGTATTATTTCTTTCTTCCACACCAGAGAATACATTTGCTGAAAATTTAAAGAGTTCGGACCAACATCTCTGGGAGTTTTATTGGCATTAAACTTCTGAATGACAGAGAGTATTTCCTTTTCTACTCGCGATTCTCAGTTACAGACATATGATTCGATGAGTGGTTCAACTATAACCGAAACGGCAGATGATTAATTTTGCTTCCAAGAATTCCTTTCATTTTATGAGGTCCTTAACTTAATAGGCATATCATTATTATCCCGTATCATATCACTAAGCATCTCCCAAATTATAGCATTGCTTTGTGAGGAAGGCGGAATAGTTTCTTATTATCATCTAACCGAGCTGCCATCTCAAGGCCATAATATCTGTTTCTATCTCGCCATTCTATATTTCTTCGAAACATCCGGCAGTCAGGATCTTCTAAGACTCTCGTGCTTTGGTATATGGGCAATTGGGCTGTTGCTTCCGATACCCAGTTAGCGCATTTTCCTACTGGTAAATCCTAATATGGAAGGGGCGGAATTTCTTAGGCATGCTTTTTGTTGGGATCAATAAGCATTCTCCGTTCCAGAGATGAGGTGTTACTGATTTTACTGAGATGCTTCAATGATTCAGTTTGTCCGAATTTTGTAGTTTAAGATTTAAGGTAGTTGAAAGATCTTGAATGATATTGTTTTTTGCGAATCTTGCCTTATATATAATATGGTCTGATCCATTAAATTTATCACTTTTAGGGTCCAGATAGAAACGACCATCTAATACTGAATTCTTCCAACCGCAACTGACTAAGATATAATCAATCTGGTTAGAATTTCGGTTATCGGGAGAGTTCTACGTAGCTAAATGTCTTCTCTGATGCCGAAAATGTAATGTTATGCGGCAAAATTAAGAAGGCGTTCTCCCTTGGCACATTGCATCCCAATGCCATATTTGCCAGTCATCGAGTTCATCGTGGTAGCATTGTGACGCATTCCCGGATTATGACCATGTCACCTCTCGTTAACAATTGAAGCTTCGCTTAGAACCTATCCTTATCTGCGCAGTTTTGGAGCATATACACTGATGACCGAAATATTGCAGAACTTTCCTTGAAACGCCTAGGCCAAACGGCTTCCACTTAATAAGAGCGGATTGAGCCTCTGACGTGACAAACGTGCATTTCCTCGCAAGAATATCTAGTTCCCAATATCTGTTCAATTTAATTAGTATATGTTTTAAATCAATGAATATATATGTTTTAAATTTTAAATTCTTATCACAAATTTGAAATTCTGGTATCAGTGCTTCAGTCTATTCTGTCTATTTGCAGTTTTTCATTTGGGAATAGAAGAAGGAAATGCACCCTCGACAGTTAACTGCTGCCTTGACGCCGCTTACTACTTCCCTCCTTTCATTCAATATTTAGTTTTGTCATAAGTGGGGTGTATTGTTTGCATACCATAATTACGCTTGCGTTGGCTTGCTCATTGCGAAAATTTTAGAGCGCCATTTCGCGCTGAGTTACCTGAGGCACCACAATGGTATAGCCAATACCTTTGCTCGGAGCAATTACTCGAAACTGGAAGTGAGGAAGATGGATCTCCGACAAACAGATGACATCTATACGACGTTTAGAAAGAAAGAAAGAGTTTAGAAAGAGTTTGCAAGTGGCTTGCAGTGCATGCAGACTCTTAAGAGGTTTCGAGAAATTTCCTCGCAAGAATATCTAGTTCCCAAGCCTTTGGGTCATTTTACTATGGTGTAACTAATAACCTTCTATCGCTTCTATCGCCAAGAGGCTCCCTAGCAAAAATTTCTCTAATCCAATAAGCCAGCCGAGTGAGTCTATCTAGAAGTGGTACCCGCTCTCTAAGAAAAAAAAATATATCGGTTGGAACTTCTTATTATAGCAGATCAAATAAAGAATTCCATCTCTTGATTATGGTAGCTTCTTTCTAGATCAGTTTTTCAATGCGGCCAATTCAACATCACGCTGCTTATCTTACGAGTTACGCAAATGGCAAACCAGATTATGATTATGGACTTTATTAACATATTTATCTTTATTAAAGACAATATAAATTATTTATATGCTTAATTTATTTGAATAATAAACCGAGAATCACCTTCAGTATTGTTATATGACCCCTTAAAAAAGCGTATTTAATGATTTTCTCTTTGATAAAATCTGAACTTTTTGTATTGAACATTTTCTCGTTAATGAATCCAAATTTAGAAATTTAATCGCTTGCTGCAGTTCATTCTTCTACGTTCTCCAAACTTTTGCTTCTCCCATTCATAATAGTTCTATCGTACGTAATAAACGTCAAAGCATAAGATAAACACATTAAACATATTAATTAAGCTATTTGATTGTCGGAAAATTTGTAGGTTAAATATGTAGCTGAATTTTTTCAACATTTATTTTCCAGTGAGAACTGTATTTATTTGTTAAATGAAATAAATTTACTTTTTATGCTTGAGAATTGTGCAATGAGCAATGCTTAATATCAAAATTTTAATTAAAATGAATTCCATTTCAAAATTTACAGATATCTTCTAATACCGCAAACCTGGTTCCGCTGGCGACTAAAATAAAACATTCGCAAGTCTGGCGATCTGGTGTTAAATTATCTGAAGCAAATTTCATCATTTTTCCATTGCTTAAGTGCATATATCGATCGGTGGCCTCCTTCTTGACTATGTCTATCCAGGCCTTAAATAGGTTTCCACGTTTTTGGCACCATCCAACTCCTACTCAAGATTAAAATTGAAATTTAAATAATTTTTTGTATTTTCTTTATATTTTTAAAAATATCTTTTATATTCATATGATGTCGTGTTTTCAACGTGGTATGGCCGTAAGCATTTATATGGGGGAATAAAATGGCTTACTGGGTTGTTGCTCAATTGGGAGCGCCGATGCTGAGATTCGATTCCCAGCAGAAGTAAACCTGTACAAAAATCTGGGTGATGCTGGTGGCTCACCTCTATTCCTATTAAAAAATATATATATATTTTTATTTAGCAGATGGTAAACTTGTTTTTCTTAGGTTGTCATTTCAAGCATCATCTGCTTCTGCTCTTAATGGAACTCTGCTATCTCTCTGGGAAATGATTTTCGGATAAAATTGTTCCACCTAATTAAGAACCCAATGAACTTAACCAGTATTAATGGTAACCGCTTACTTAATTCAGATTTTGGTATGACTTATTTTCATGACCTGAATTCATGGTATTTTCATGATATATGCTACCTGAAAAAATGAAAAATTAGAAGTGATTAGAAGTGAAGAAGAAGTGAATAGAGACTGACATAATTAAATAATTCCAGGCGAAAAATTTTGAAACTTTTAGAATTGATATATATCCAATATCTAATATAATATCCAATGTAATATCACCTTAAGAAACTGCTTTTTTAATAATAGCCTTATACAACATTTAAAAAATCGCTAATCAGGCGAAATAAAGAAATAAAACGACTCACGGGGTTGTTGCTCAATTTGGAGCGCTAATGCTGAGAATCTACTCTCTACAGAAGAGAATCTGTCCAAAAATCCAGATGATGCTAGCGGCTCACCTGTACTCCCCAAGAGACTCTCTGGTACATTTTGTTCAATGCAATAAGCCAGTAATGGTGAGGGTTCTTTAAAAAAGAAGCTTTAATAGCTAATATTAATAATATAATTACATTAATAATATTAATTTAAATTGGCACTTTGAGTATAAGTATTTTGAGAAAATATTAGCATTTAAACTTTCATTCTATAATGATATTTTCCAATAATTTTACTTTCTTTGTTCCATCATTTAAATTTTTTCCTAGTTTTATAAAGAAATAAATTTAATTAAAATTAAGGGTAGAATGGCACAGTCTCTCGGTGTTCTCATTTCGGAGCGCCTTGACTTTCAATGATCCGGGTGGCGCTGGCGATCCACCCATATTTCTGCCATCAAAATTTGTATAATGAACCAGAAATGGTGAACGCTTTTGTAGTTATAATAACAATAATAATGATAAAATGTAGTAATAAGAATAATTAAGCCTGCGAAAACAAATGTCAAAATGTTTTTTTTGTTAAAGTCACATTGTTTGAACTATACTGCGGTCGGTAAAGAAAACTGTAAATGATTCGTGTATTTTCGTCTCGTGAAACTATTTTTCATGCTGAGCGTCCACTTCCGTAGGCGACTGCCTGGAAGGAACTCTTAAAAAACACGCAAGCTGAGAAACGAGCCAAACCCGACCCAGAAATGGTGAGAGAACCTGCCACTAAATTCTTTATGTCTTATCTTCATTAATCGAACATACACAAAAGAAAATTGATTCGCGCAGCTACTGAATTAGTTGGTTCGGCCGCCGCCTTACAACAATGATTTTCTTTTTCTGAACAAGAAATTAAGCAGAAAGAACTATTGGATCGGATCTACCAATCAATAAGCGATAACAATCCGAATTTCGATTGCCGAATTATCCTGATTTTTCTCTTTTCGATCACTGGTAACCACTAACCACCTGAACGTTGAAGAGAGAGAATTCGATAAGCAAGCGAATGGAAAGAACGATAGAAACGACAATGGGGCTGGTTTATACAAACACACACAACGTGCAGACGAAATGAACAAATTCTGCAGAGGAGAGACGGGTTGCGGGTACATTAATCGCTGCCTGCTTGTGCTGCTACTGCTCTTGCTTCTCTTGAATGGTGTGTGTAAAAGGCGGAGGTGGTAATGCGATCGAAGTGAACGGGAAGAGGAAGGCTGTTTAGAAACTTACTTCTCGTATCATATGCTGCTTTGTTGCTGATAATGTTATTGTGAGAAAGGTCGAACTAATTTGCTCGCAACATCCATAGAGTATGAGTAATATTGTACGTCAAAGTAAGTTCCGACATGTTTTCTGCAAACCGGTTAAGCATGAACAATGCATGTCCGGTGTACGAATTACTGAAATAACATGGGATTCCCTATTCTGTGCTGTCAATCAAAAATTCATCGCTATTATTAATAAAGGATCCGGTGGACCTTTCTTGGTTATACCTATCATAAAGGTACTTCATTTGTTATCACTTGCAACAAAAAATATTCGATTTCCTTTTAATAATCCAGTGGATTTTTTTGATCAATCATAAAGGTTTTTTTAACCATTTTTTTCTTTAAATTCGCTTTCTCTAATTTTTTTACGTTGAATCATACGATAATTTTTGATAAAATTTTAAGAATATTAAAACGTGCTGTGGTGAATTCATTTTCAACTGTGGCTTATAAATGGTTTTATTGTATTTTACTGCCTATTTTTTGTATCTTTTGTTGCCAAAATAGAACAAATAAAATATTTTAATAATTAATTAATATTTTTTATATTTTTATACTTTATATTTTTATTTTCCTCATTTTCTTTCTTTTTCTTATTTTTAATATTTTCATATTCTTTATATCTTTGCTTTTTAAATGTTTAATATTTTTAAACATTTTATTTATTATTTCCATTTTATTTTATTTATTTATTATTATATTATTTAGTTTTTTATTTCCAAAAATTTGCGTATTCTTTATTTTTATAATTTTTGAAGTAATTTCAATTTAATGATTAATCATTTTTTTCTATCAAATTTGGTTCAGTTTTATTGAAATTATACAATATTTTTCGGAATAATTTTTTGTTTCTCTTAATTATTGTTGTTACCATTAGTATTATTGGTGTTATTATTATTTATATTTAGTATTATTGTCCTACTTATAATTTAATATAATTACTATTATTGTTATTTATTATTTATTAATATTGTTATCTTTATTAATTATTTTTGCCAATTATTATTATTATCACCATTACTGCTGCTATTTTATTATTTATTATGTATATATAATTATTATTGTATGATCGCTGCTCTTCGTTTAATGATCACTGTGGTTTCCTCTTGACCTTAAAAGTTGCACTTCAAATCAATATCAACATTAATTTGATCTCATGTAACTTGCCAACTGATTTATGTGTCTTCGCAAAAATAATTATGATATAAAAACTGCTTATAAGTATCATTTAATGAACTAATAATAAGATGGTTATACGGGTATTATTGCAAATAAAAATGTAAGTAGCTATCCATAGCTTCTGGATTATGGATTTTCTTTTATAGGAGCAAAAGCTGAACTATGTTACTATGTTACTTAACAAAATGTATTACGCTGAGCCATGCATTGTACCCAATCATTTTTAGTATTTAAGAAATAAATTCTTTTCATTTCATTCCTTTTTAATATTTGCTTATGTCCGAGTGATGCTGGCAACTCACCTGTATCCCTATCACCAAGGGACTCCCCGGCATATTGCTCAATGTGACAAGCCAGTGGAGCGAGTTTGACCAGTGGTGGTGAGAACTCATTATCATATCAGTATTTGCTTACAATTTTATTTTTTCATGTTTTTATATTTTTTCAATCTAGTCTCGGTGATGTTTATTATTTATGTTTAGTTCTGGTATTCCAGTTGAATTTATTCATGGGCATTCTTTATATCTTTGTTTTTTATAACCTATAGTTTCTTATTTCTTTTGGAGCACTCATTCACCATTTCTCCATACTTGGCTGGCTTGTCAGATTAGACAAGGTTTTACCAGAGAAATTACTTGAAAATAGAAATACATGTGTGTTGCCAGTGTCAGTCAACAAAAAGACAGGTTTGCTGCTGCCTATAGTAAAGTAAAACTAATTAATTTTAATCTAAATGGTATAAATAATAATAATAATAATAATAATAATAATAATAATAATAATAATAATAATAATAATAATAATAATAATAATAATAATAATAATGATAATAATAATAATAATAATAATAATAATAATAATAATAATAATAATAATAATAATAATAATAATAATAATAATAATAATAATAATAGGTGACTGATTGATAATCATTTTATTAACAGTAATTTATTTTATAAAAAAGCCGATATTACGAATCTTCTGATTTGCGTGGCTTCACTGATTCTTAGGATGTTCGCCAGAGAGTCATTTGCCGTTGATATTTTTTCGTAATAATTCTTAAATAGATAGATGCCAAAATCAGCTAGATTAATTGATTTCTTTATCAGAGGGAGGGACCGTGCTTGGACCGACAGTGAGCCACCTCATCTACCGCTTCACTGCTAATAAATTTGTTGATTATTGCAATCGACAACAATAATTTTGTCCAGCAAACAATGAATCGCAAGTACGAAGTTTTTATCATTGTTTATTGCTGTTATTAAAAATATTTGAAAGTATTGATGAACGAAGGACATATTAATATATTTTATTGTAATAATTTTTATATTTTGCTAAATCAATTTTTAAGTTAATTTATTTTAGTTATTATTTTTATTTCATTTATCTTAGCTTATTTCGATTTTTATTTCAGCGTGTTTTTTAAATCAATTTTAATCAATCAAGAAAGAAGTGGTTACATTGAGAAGGAAGGATTGGGTTACTTTCTCCGGTGGAAGTTGACCTTCTTTCAGAAATTTCAGAAATTTCTAAAATCACCGTATTAGCAGCCAGTTGAGTAACCGGAAATTTTGAGCTCTCACCACTTATTTGCATTTTTATTAAATTTCTCGCACTACATTTCAATTTTTCATTCATTGTTTGACCATTTGATTTTAAGAGTTCATTTTATTTTATTTTAAAACTGAGTTTTTAACTGTTTGTTGAATGAATACAACAATGTAATATAACAGCAGTTGTTCAATTAATCAGATAGAAGGGAAGAGAGATTTATTGCCGCAGGTTATTGCAAGTTAATTCTTCTCCGTTTCCGATCCCCGACCGTGGCTTTATTTTCTGAAACCAACGTTTTCTCCTCGATTTAGTACATAATTTCATTAAACGGTCAATTCAAATTGGTTTTTATACGCTGCAAAAACATTAATGTGGTCGAAGCGAAATCCTATCTGCCAATTTTCTTTCGCTGTTTCTGTTTGGCTGACTCTAGCGGTTTAAAATAGAAATCATTCATTTGGATTAAAAGTGTGGATTTAAATTTTAATGATAAAGTTTACTTCAATGATAAGTTAAATGCCAAATGGACTGAATTTATGGTGCATGAATTCAGAATCGAAAAAAATGTGCCACTCAGCCATTTTGTCCCTTATCTATTTCCTGCGGATTAATTGATAAAACTTTTCACGAGGAAATTACTTGACGACAGATCAGCCGTCAACAGCCGTATTTTTTGAGTTTGCCCACAACCTGGGCAACGAATCGAACCTATGGTGCTTGACTGAAGCAAATGTTTATTTTTGGAAAAAACCACACATATATATCATAAAAATTGGATGAAATGATCTCTATAAGTCAATATAAGACGAGAAATATTGGCTGAATCTTTTTAATTGTCCCATGTTTACACAAATAAAGAAAATTGTTACTTCAGATGTCTGCAGTAATTCCTTGTAGGTCGAACGGGACAGAAATATTTTAATGAATGCTTGCCAATATATTTATAAATTATCAAAAATGAAAGATAGTTGGTCGATTAGATTAGACTTCTGTAAAGCTACCTAAATTATTTCAGGTTGGACGTATTGATAAAGATTTTCCATTTGTTGATGCGCATCGAGCACCTTGCTTAGAAGTTGCTTGGAGTCCATTTAATGATAATGTTATTGCGAGCTGTTCGGAAGATACCACTTGCAAAGTATATATTACATTTAATATTACATTTTGCAAAGTATATTATATTTATATATTTTTCATTTTTTATAGCCGTAAATTCCATGTTTTGGTGACAGTGATCCAGCCACAATGATTCGGGGACCATATTTTATTTTCTTTTTCTAACAGCGCGCACTATTCATAATTCTATTGATTTCTAGAGTCTCAACCAAGTCCTTAGTACCATCGAGATTTTATTTCTAGTGACCAGTTGATTTCCGTTAAGAGGCAGAAATTGAACCTGTAGTGGTTTGACCTTAGCCTAAACATGCCGCTTAGCTTATTGTCACATTTTTCATTCCGATTATTTTTGGTTTCTTTAAGGTTTGGCTTATTCCTCCGAATGGCTTAACACGTACATTATCGGAACCAGTTGTTGAACTCAGTGGTCATCAAAAGAGGGTGAACACGATGGCATGGCACCCTTCTGCAAATAATATTCTTCTCACTGCTGGTATATTTTACCTGTATTTTTGCAGTTTTCCCATGATCCTTAAAATTATGTTGAATTCATAAAAATTTGAGAACATAAATGATTCTAATGACAATCGAATTTTCGTAGAAACTTTTCCACCTGGTATTTAAAATTCTTCCACTAAAATGTCAGAAAAAGGCAACAATTTAATTAAATTATTATTGGTCGCAAATTGATGGATGACAATTTAAGAGAATCTTTTGATTCAAGTGGTTTATCTATTTTCGAGAAACTCATTGTAAGGATTTAAATAAAGGAAATATTAAATATTTGGCGATAATATTTACCAATATTTAATTTTATTGCCCATGCCGTACGTTAAACATCACGAAATTTGCAATGTGAAATGCACAGCAAAAACTCGAATATTTCGGAAATGAATATAATTATGCATCAAATGAAATAATGGTTTTCAGGTCTTTTCTATACTAGCAGATTCATACTGAATATTCAAATTTCTAGCTTAGTTGATTCCACTGCCTACTAGGAGAACTTGTAAAAAAGAAGAAAGGAAGAACTCTTCGGCAGAACTCTTGGGGATAGGAAGGCCAAGCATCACCTGAAATAATTATTTGCTCTTGTTTTTTAAACACCCGTCTATTCTTTGGTCAATTACGGCAAGCAGAAAAATTTTGTTGGGAATGGCGGAAGAATTATTTAAAATATGAAATTTTCTAGGAGGCGAGAATAAATTACTTATGTGGAATGTGGGTACCGGCGAAGCACTACTCGAAATTAGCGGACATCCAGATATGATATGGTCAATATCCTTTAATTATGACGGTTCGTTGTAATAATTAATTTTCCTTAATTAACTTTTGCAAAGAATTTCAGTGAAAGGTTCAATTAAATGATTAATTTGTTCCATTTGATGAACGAAATTTGGCTAAATATGGTTATGTATGCGACATTTGAAGATTTTTGGCATTTATTTAATATCGAATAATATTTTTTTCAACAAAATATTAAATTTTCAATGAAATCTATCAGGCAGTCGTTTCGTGACGACATGTAAAGATCGCAAAATTCGTGTAATAGACTCTCATACTGGTGAAGTATTGCACCAAGGCAGCGGACATGAAGGAGTAAAGCCTCAGAGAGCAATTTTCATTAAAGATGGCCGTATAATCACTACAGGTTTCACTAAACGATCTGAACGTCTTTACGCTTTGCGATCTCAGGTAATGTAATCTTTCATTCTAAAATTCTCTAGAAATTTGTCGAAAAACAAATTATATTTGGCATCGTTAAAGTTTAGAAAGTTTAAAGTTTAAAGTTTAAAAATTAAAGTTAAAATCAAAGAAAATAAAATAAGGTTTTGAAAGTTTTTCATTTGAATATTTATAATGTAAAAGTTGCGAAATGGGATTTTTAAAAATTTATTTTAATCAATTAGTTGTTTCTGATGCAATGTAATAAGTGATTAAAACCTGTCATTTCTGGTTAGGCTTAATCCATTGGTTTTATTAAAATGATAGGATAATTGTACTAGGCAACAGCTTAAGAAATAAGTGGGCTTCCATTACTTTGCGGATTTTTTCAATGATAATATTACTCCACCCCCCCCCCCCCCCCCCCCCCCCCCCGCGGTTAACACATATTTTGTTAAACTTGCTAAACCTTGTGACGGATGTCGTCAAAAGCGAGGCAGTCCAATCAAAGATCTGGACTGATACAGTCAGAAAAGATTTTGAACGTATAGACGGACGAGCGATATATGGACTTAAAGGATGGAAAAAGGAATGGCTTCTATAACTTTCAGTGATAGCATCGGATCAGATAGCTTGCAGATATCTTACCCTTATAGCTAACGAAGCCAACCTAACCAGTAATGGTGAGAGCTTTTAGAAGATGAAATATTGCCAGTGGTACGGATCGAGCCACAGTACTAGAAATATTAGAATGTGCCATGTTATTCTTTTCTTTAAAAGTTGCATATTTTTAATATTTTTTGCGACATGTTTTAATATTTTTTAATATTTTTGCGACATCTAAATTAATTTTAGGAAAATATCGATGAACCGATTGTGCAAGAAGAACTGGATACTAGCAATGGAGTATTATTTCCGCTCTACGATGAAGATACTGGTCTTTTGTATCTTGCTGGAAAGGTATTATATTCTTTCCGTACACAAGTGAAGGTCGAAAGCATTTTTTTACGACAGATTATTAACAAAAGTAAATGTAACTGTTGATGAAGGATTTATTTAATAGCTAGCTTGCTTGATTACTGGCTAAGATCCATATCTATGCCGTGAATCTTAAGGATGCTATGTTTGACTGCGTCGAACATCATAGACTCGATTCTCAGCACTAACAGGAGTTACTGCCTTTCATCCGGGTTGTACTGGTTATCGCTTATTTTTCTATCGCTGTGTAATGCCTTAGCAAAAATTTCTAACCGTGTTAACAGGCAACCTAACCAGAAGCAAGTGGTGATCACTTACTTACATCTATGCAGTGACTCAGTTATCAATAGTGGACACTAATTTTTGTTCCAGGGTGATTGTGCGATTCGCTATTATGAAGTAAACAATGAATATCCATTTGTACATTATATTAATACGTATACAACATCAGAACCCCAAAGAGGACTGGCATTTATGCCTAAATTGGGTTTAAATTCAAACGAAAATGAAGTGGCGCGGATGTACAAAATCACTACGAAAGGCATCGTCGAAGAATTGCAGTTTTTCGTGCCTAGAAAATCAGATCTTTTCCAAGTAAACTAAATCAATTCAGCCTTTTAGAATTAAATTATTAAGGACATATTTGAATATTTGGATTGTGATAATGAAATTTTTACCCACTCAAGAAGCGGGAACTTTTTTTTTCAAATTTTTCAAAGGGGAGAAGCAAAAAAGAGGGAGAGAAGAGAGCTTGCTTGGGTCGTTTTCATCGAGCGATGCCTCGCCAGAAACTATCAAGAAATGTTCTGTCATTTCGCTTTAAAAATTCCGAATAACAAGCTTATTACATATGAAAAAGTGGCTTGGATTATAAATTAACAGATTAGTGTTTTCAAATTTTAGTGTAATGTTTATTAGTGAGTTAAGAAAAATATAACAGCTGTTCATTGAATTAAATGATCATCGTTTATGATTAAATAAGCAAATCGAGAAGAAATTCGAGAAACTTATTTCAATAATAATGCTTATAAATTAATATTTAGTCTAGAATTTTTATTAAATTGTACTTTAATAATCTTAACGATGGACGTAAGACCAACCTCGGGCTATTGTTATTTTACTGAGTTGGTCGTCTTAAGCGTCGCGGGGTTGCGTCTGCCAAATATAATACTAAACCCACCATTGAAAAATCTCATTCATACTTGTACTTTTACTCACAAATGACTCGCCGGCAAAAATTTTCACCGTACTAGCAGCTAGCATAGCCAACAAAATTAGAAAATCAGAAAAGATGTGCGCTTATCTGCTTACCTTATTGGTGCTATCAAGAGGATTTAAAATTGAATGAGCTGTGGCTATATCTAATTTTTGAGAATGAAGCCAGTGATTAAATTGCTCAAATCAATACTTCCGGTGAGAAATTCGTGGTTTTTCCAGTATTTATGGTTATAAAATTGAGAAAAATTTCTTTCTATTTGAAGATTAAAATATACAAAAGTGGAGATTATTTATGGAGATTAAATCTATATGCCTACCTTCTCCATATTGTTGACTAATAGTTAGCGTTACTTTAGAAATTAATTAAAGGCTGATCTCTATCCGGACACTCGCAGTCAAATTCCAGCATTAACAGCAGAGCAATGGATTGGTGGTGCAAACGCCCCACCGAATCTTACAGCAGTAAATCCAGATGCAGCTGAGGCTAAACCAAAAATTGCTGTCGCCAAAAAGGCCAATATTCTGGCGCAGCTTCAATCAAAGTATTTCTTGAAATTTACCAATTCCAACCTTTTTTAATTCATCTCATGCAAATCTTTTGTTTGGAAGAGTAAAACATTAAGAAATATTGCCGCTATTTATGCAGTAAAAGTGATTTTAAATAGTCGCGGATTGTGATCCTGCGATATTTCTTCCTCTTCTATTTCTGATTAGAATTCTCTTCGCCCGAGGCTTGCCTGGAATAGAAGTGCAAGTAAATATCCATTGTCGCTCGGATTTTAATGACTAGATTAATTCCATCCAAAGAGCCGGAATCGAATCTATGACGGCTTAACTCTTGTCGAAACAACATCGATTATGCTACTTTTAACTAATAGTTTGGAAATCCAGGTTTTTTAATGAGCATAAAATACTGAGCGAATTACGCAAATTTAAATTTTCTGCTTTTCTCCACTTATTAATACCTTACAATAAAGTCAGGAGCAAGGCAGCGGTGCTTCTCCATCACCTCGAGCTGTTAAACAGCAAGATGGTGCTCAAAGAAATTCACAATACGAAGATAGTCCATCTCACTATGGAGAACAACCAAAATCAATGCGCAAACCCCCATTTTCGGATGAAGATATGGGTATTGTGAAGCTGGAGAGAGGATCGGCTGTTGAACGCGAAAGAGAACAAGCACATCAGTTTGAAAAGCCAAGTACGATGGTTCCTCGTCAACAGGTATTAATTAAACGATTAAGCAGTTAAAAAATAATTTTGAATTGAATGATTAAAAAATTATGGTTGACGTATTCTTTATGAATAGTTCTGTAAAAATTCCTAAAAAAATTCGCTTTTAAAAATTCTTTGGATTCATTCTTTAAAATAGATTTTATCTTTTCTTTTATATTCTTATACGGATAGATATTATATACGAATAGATTAGCCAAGTGCATAACGGCTTATTCTACCGAAAGTCCGGGCAAAGGTTTAGTTCGCGTCCCCAACATGAGTAAATGAGTCTATCATTTAAAAAATTGCGCACACTGCTCACTCTTCTACACTTCTATCGCCAAGTGGTTCTTCGGCAAATTTCTAGCCGCCAGCACTAAAAGTCAGTGGAGCAAACCCGACCAGAAATGGTGAGCACTAACCAATCATTTTTTAATTTTAATTTCATCCTCTATTCAGAAAGGTATCTGATCGGGTGGGGGAGAGGGGGAAGGGAGGGAGTCTCAAAAAAATAGAAATAGAGAGATCAAATATTTGGCCTTGGAAACTGCGAAAAAAATGCGAAACTGGAGACAACCACATACAATGCCATTCGCTTTATTATTTCTTAAGATCTTTCTTTCTTATTAAATCGTTTTAGCAATTAATTTGTGTTTGTCAGGTGAATTTACGATCGCGCTCGGATCGTGATAATGGCAACCAAACAGCCGGTCAGCGAAGAGCTGCAGCCGAATTAGAACGAATAAAACGCGAACAGGCTCGTGAACCCGATAGAGAGGAACTTATGCCTCCATCTTCCATGAAAAATTCAGTTTCTCCCAGACAAAGCATTTCTAGTATAGTTACGAATGAGGTGGGAATTCTTGATAAATTAAACTTATACGGAAGTCAAGCAAGAGAAAACCCGCTTAATAATAAATAATTCCTTCAGCTAGAGATTTGCAAAAAAATTTAATTTTTCGTCATCTTCTTCGACTAGATTCGACGCTTTTTATCTGATGCTTTTCTTCATTTTCATAAATCTCTGCTCACAGATCGAATAATTTAGCCGATGACATTTGATGAGCTGTTCGCTGATTTGCAAAAAATGAAAGCAATACTGCGACAACATGAACGACGAATTCGCCTACTTGAGGACGAAATTGCCGACAGAAATATGGCGGACACGTACGGATTTTAACTCGCCTTCGAGCGAACATTTTTAGTTCTTTTTGTCCATTTAATGCGAATAAATAATTTCTGGTGTTTTGCTCTTTATCAATATCTAAGAGAAGCTACTTCACTGCAGAAGAAAAGATTTCGGATTTCGAAAATTATCAGCAATAGAAAAGAAAATTTTTTGAAGATTGCTCACATAAAACAACGTTCACTGCTAACAGTTTTTATTCAGTGCTCCGCTCTTAATCCCTTAACAGATCGCTAAATGGATTTCTCTGAAGCGACCTGCGAACACCAATTATACACCGAATTACACCGATATCTATTTGCTTCTATAATTTTTTTACAATTTACTTTAGAAGTGAAATTTTTTACTCATAAGCTTCCTTTAAAAGATTCTCCAAAATTCAGTTCCTTCAGTTAAGCAAACGACTTTACATACCCTATAAATCCTTATTGTTATTAAAAATATAGCTTGGATGACAATTGACATATACTTGGTTGTAGTGTATCGTCTGAGAAAATTACACAGATGCGAAAGATTCTGAAGCAGTTGTGAAAGAAAGGAGAGCTTTGAAAAAACTGGAAGGGCTATGCAGCACCTCAAAGAATATTATTAAAAGGAAAAATGAAAAGAGGACAGGGATGGAAGTCTGAAAGAGGTAAAAAGAGCTATTTTGAGCGGATTGGCAAGAAGTTTGACTGGATTTGTAGATTTTCGAGAGAACAATATTAATGTATATCACATAACACATTACTGAGGCCCAGACATCAGACATTAAAATTAAATGAGCAGTGGCTTCAGTTATTCTCAAATTGCAACGGATCGAGCTGCGTGGAGCTGCTCTTTCACCATCGTACTCACAGCCATCCTGATTAGTAACAGCGCGAGCTGAAAGTGCCGAAATTTATACGATTCAACTCGTCTCTGCTCATCCGTGCAATACCTCTAAGAATGGAAAGAGAGACAAAGAAGAAGAAAAGATTAAGAAACAGATGAAACTGATCAAAGGAACTGCGATTTGGCTAATGTTTTTTCAAGTCCTTTCAGGAATTAGAACTAAATATTGCTGAGGTGGTGCTACTAACATCTCCATATAAAAGCAAATAAAACACTAAAACTAGAAAGGTGATAAGGTGATATCAGCCAAGAGAGCAGTGCAAGACCGCCGATCGGGGGGAGTCAGGAGTCACGGCTTCCATGCTCTCCCAAATGAACCTGGAAAGAACGTTCCGGGAAGATCGTCAAGACCCGACAAAATGCATCTTTTGAAAACGCGCCATTTGCAATTCGCTTCTCTTGTATTTGCGCTAAAAGAAATATTGATTTCGGGTGTCAAATATTTGACACCCATCGGTTTTTTTGCGTTCTCCTTTTTGTGATTTCTATTAGTTTAACCTTTAGAAATTTGTGTAAAAGTATTCTATTGCGGAAGACAATAATAACTGCTTCAGTTCCATTCGTTTATCCTCACCATTCCGATACAAAATATTCAAATAAGTTTCGTAAAATATTCGGGGTGCGCGGGTGTCGGAGGGCGATTTAACACCCCGCACCACCAGGTTTATCAGTTTTATCTTATCAGTGCTAAGTTGAAGCGTCACAAGAGTGTTGTTGCGTAATTTCAATTTGTCATGCCCACTGCATACCTTTTAGCGCACCGAGTATGAGTTTCAACGACATTTCAGATGTTTGTAGAGAAGAATATGTGCAACGCCGAGAAATACGCTCAAATGCTTCGTAAGTCTACTTTTTCACTGAGTTTTTAGCGTTACTAATAATTTAGCTTTTCTTTTCTTTTCTTTATAAATAACTTCGACATGAATTAGGATTGCAACGACAAAATTATGCGAAATAATTGGACATTACTACCTTCGCACTGCAAAAAATTGCGCTAAATAAATACTCTAAAATAAAATTGTAAGGAAAGCGGGGAAAAGAGCGAGGAAACGCTCGAGTAAGCCTTAGACGATAAGCAACAACCGTTCACGCCAACTGCGTGTATGCATCCGTGCTGCAGAAAATAGCGCTCACCATTTGCGGTTAGGTTCGGTCCGTTGGCTTGTCGCACCGAACACATTGCGCCGTGCAGTCGTTTGGTGGCAGAAGTAGCAGACGGCACCACTACTTGTATTCTCCAGCTTAGTTTTTCGGAGCACCTTGGCTTTTAACGCAGCAATTTGAATCACTCTCCACTGGTCTATTGTTTACAGCTAAGAATATTAATATTCTTCGCTCATTTTTTATGTGATCAAATATTCAGCGATGTTTGGTATCGGAAAGAACAGTTCGGACAGTTATTCAGTTCGAACACTATCGGCCGGTATCCAGTAATGTAGATCCATGTCATTTGTTGAGGTAGTATTTATTTGTATTTATTTCCATCGCTGCGGAAACGCGAAGCTGCAACGACACACCGCTATCTTTACCAGTAAGTCTGAATATACTCTTTCGTTATTATGTAAGATGCATAGAAGGAGCAAGCAAAGATGCAAACAATAAACCAACCAATGCCTTGCACAATCTTTTCCCAACAACGAAATATTTATATCGATGTTTGCGTATGTTTTGCTTCATGAGGCATCCATTATGCTTGTAATGTGGTTGAAGCAGGAAAGGTTACTCAGAAATTTTCAGCGGAACATCTACGTATCAAAATAGAAAAATAAAGATCTGCTGGCGATATCACGAATGATGAGCCGTAAGATTTAGTAATGGAGTTGTATTTGACTGCTGCACCCCTTGATCATTTTATCATCTGGCGATAAGCTTCATTCGTTTCATGCACCAAATGGAATTGTTTACGATTTTGGAATCATTCATCATAGTATCGATAGTTGAGTAATAATGTTTATTAATTAATTTCTTTATTAATGTCTGGTAGATTGGCTTGTTGCTCTTTTGAGTGCTGGTGCTGAGGTTCTATTCCCCGCAGGAGTAAACCTGTCCAAAAATCCTGGTGATCCTAGCGACTTACATGTACTTCTATCGCCAAGGAACTCTCTGGCACATTTGTTCAGTGCGACAAGCCAGCAGAACTAGTTTAATCAGTAATGGTGAGGACACTTAGAAAAAAAATATTTATTAGAAAACTACTGTTAAGAAATCGACTGGCTTCACATCCTGGATTCAAGTATTGAATTCTGGTGATTTTATTGCTTACTGGTATCCTACCAGCTCGTCTTCATATTGATTTACCATTGATTGAACCTAATTAAAACTGAAATTGCTCATTATCAAAGCCTTAGCGACCTCAAGTAGATGGCTGGATAATAAATTTCGGCGTGTAGCAAGTGACTTGATTTCAAATTTCTTATATGTCAAGCAAACCTAAAAATTAAAGTTAGGTAATCAAACCACGATCGACGAATTAATAATATTGCAGAGATATATCCTCATTTCCACTCCTTCCCATCCCACTGGATTTATTACTAATTATCCCAGTTAAGCAGAAAAATTGTAAATATGTTATCTCATTCGTACCACATCATGAAATGGAAAGTTTGTATTAAAAATCTTTCCGTTTCCTTGGATTATATTACGTAAAAGGTGAAATTTGTAGATGCGGCATATGAGAATCAGTCGCTAGTCTGTGAGCAAAACACACCAGTAATTCAGCCGAATGCAGGTTCAATTCTCATCTACGACTGTCGCGCATTTGCAAATTCTAATAAAAGTCTAAAAGATATTCGGGCAAGTTTTCGATGCGATGGTTATCGTTATGGTAAAACGCATGGAACGAAAGCATATGGATCAGCTGGAAATAAAATAAAACGAGCATGTCGGTTTTTGTTTGGTGAAAGTGAAATTGGATGCAAAGATTTCGCGTAAGTTTTGTTAGCTTTTTGTTTTCTTTCGAACAGTTTTAATGATTTAAAATGATATTATTATCGGATTATCGGATTATTGCAAAAGAGTTTGTAGTTTTTTTGCGATGCTTTTTTTCTTTACATTTTAAAAAATTTGGATTAAAAACAGAAATATTTTAATAATTATTATTTTTTTAAAAGTATTTTAATGATTTTAATAAAGTATTTTAAAAATATTAAAATAAAAATATTTTGATAACTAATAATATGGTTTGGCATATTTAAGATGAATTTAATTGGTTACTTTATGAAAATTTAATTAAATATCTTTATAAATCTTTATATTTATAAATAATTATTTCCACTATTGTATCATTAATTGTATTTTTGTATTTTTATTTTATATTTTTTATATCCCTTTATTTCTCTGAAACACCGTTATAATTTTTTGACAACTATTTAATTGTTAACGCGTCAAATATTAGTTCAAATTTTGTCAGCCTCATTATATTGAAATTGACTTGAGGCTTAGGCTTTCTTTATATTTAAATTGTTTGGCCCATTCATCCACTGTTTCTTCACCTTTTATAACCTTGTTTTTATCGCGTTTAAGCGAATAGTTACTGATGAATTTTATTGAATTATATCATTCTATCACAGTAAATTTAATATGATAGTTTTCCTATCAATCTATTTTCCAAATCGATGGAAATAATTTTTTTCAATTTATAATTCTTTTATAACCTTATTTTTATAATTTGATTTTAGGACTATTAGAACTTTTTTTTAGAAGATATGAAATAACATTATGGGATGATGACTGCGGACTTGTATTGTTTCATTATGTTGGAGATGATGAAAAGGCAAGACAAGTTAGTGCTCAAACGCCACATGGAAATTCCAAAACAAATACGACAGCATATTTTCGAAGATCACCACTTTTAATCACTTCCCTCCGTTCAATTCAAAAATCTTTTAAAATTAGTTTTATTTGAAATTATTTGAATAAAATTAAAAATAATTGCTAGCCTAAATCTAAATTAAACCGGATGGTAATAATTTTAAAGCATTATTTTTAATCATTATTTTTAATATTTTATTTACAATGAATCTTCATAGTTGTTTTCAAATAATCCAAATATTTATTTTAGGTGGATCGTCATAAATCAGATCAGGAACTTCAGTTTGCTGTTCGTGAATATGTTAAAAATCAACCAGCAAGTATCTCTTCATTCCGATATTCGTCCCCAACTCAGCTTAGAGTTTCCATCGCTGCGAATGAGGTTTGCTCCTGAATATTTTCTCTATATTTTTAAAATATTTCCTCATAAATTTGACAAGTTCTTTTCTTTTCTTAAGTTATAAATTATAAATCTGCAATTTTTAACTTCTAGCCGAGAACATATGAAGAATTTTTATCTGATTTCCAAAAAATGAAAACCGTATTGCGTCATCATGAACGACGAATTCGCCTTTTAGAAGATGAATTAGCTGATAGAAAATTGGTTGACACTTATAATTGTTGATTCTTTTGTACGTATGTGAATCAAAGAAATTTTAAATTACGACTTTCCAAGTTAACCGGATATATTTGATATAGTCATATCTCCGACTGGAAATTATAAAATATTTAATCCACTTTTTGGCAATTAGGAAGTTTTTTCGTATTTAAGCGATCTCAAATTTTATCAAAAACAGGTGTTTTGATATTTTAACATTATATCATTTTTTTTTAAATCGAGCGATATGGTTATAAGAACATTTAATTATAGAATAAAACTAATGTGAAATTTTTTATGAAATATAAGGATTTTCAAGAAAATCAAAAATTTATAATATGGTATGCATTGAGTTTTACTATGAAAAGTGGAAATTGTTAGCAACTGCAACAATGTAAACAAAGGAAGGTTTATTATAAACTTTTAACGTAATAAAACATGTAAATTTTAAAGTTAACCGATAAAAAGATCATAAAAATTTTATGAAACAAGAGTTGGATTTAAAAAATCTGTTTGTTCATTTTTTACTCCATCTTCTCTTCATCTGAATCTAGCCTTCTCCGCTTACGAGTAGTTTGTCTAACAGCAATGTCCTGAGTGATATGAGATTGAGATTCAACAACCTGAGATGCGGCTTGAGGTGCAATCTGAAATTCTTTTAATATGATGAGTATGAATGAACAAAAAGAAATATGCAAGCGATAAAAATAATAATCAAAATTTAATCTAATAAATAATCTAATAATCTAATAATCTTTTAATCTAATAAATAATCAAAAATTAACCGTGTCAACAGAAATGTCATAGTAAGCGGATCGCCAATTACTTGGTGTTCTTTCATTTGGCTTACCGAATTTATCCAACAATCCACTTGCAATCTGATTATTTTATAAATGAGGATTTAAACTTTTTTTTTTGATCTGAAAAATCACAAAAGCTGAACTTTGGAAATTACCATTGCTTGCTTCTTTGAAGTAACTGGTCCCAATTTCCATTTACGACTATAAGTATCTCGTTCCATGATAACTCTTTTGATTTTTGCTACAGATCCATGATCAACAGTTAATATCATTGCACTCGTCATCATGGCTTCCGCTTAAATAGAAAATTGCAAATAAAAATGTGGAATGAGACATAAGTGATATAAGTATAAACAAGCAAGCCATTAATCACCTATAAATTATCACCTATAAATATGTTATAAATACGTTAACTAAAAATTGAATATTAGAGATTAGAGATTAATTGAATATTGAAAATTTAATATTACTTGCTAAACTGTGTATCTAAAAAACATAAAAATCAAACGGAGTTAAAACAGACCGATACAAATGGCTTCGCCTTTTGTTGTTACTACCACAACAATCTGCTTTATATCGTCAATTCCATCTTCAAAACGCAATATTCCAGGTACTAAAATCTTCGCACCATAACAAATGGCGTTTACCTTAAAATCAATTATCACTATGATTTGGTCATTAAAAAATTGAACACCGAGAAAATAATGTGGAATACCAACCGCGCTATCTTTGACGATAATTCTTTTATGTATAACTAAAAGTGCTTCCAAAGGTCTTATAACATGCCTGAGATAATTTTCGTCACCACAACGATCTTTCAAATATTGTGCATCAAGAACATCGTGCATAGTAACCAGATTGTCCTTTTCTCCTAATACTCCTGAAATTTTCAATGTTTCAAGCAATTAGATGAATAAAATTTTCAAGCATGAACATTAAAGTTTACCTGAACGAATTCTTCTTAGTTCCTGCATATGAGCACCAGAACCAAGGATCAATCCAAGATGAACAAAATAAGTTCGTATATACGTGCCAGCTTGGCATTTTATCTGAACAATTAGTGATGAAAGTATAAATATGACTTGGAGAATAAGGTCAAAAAATATTGTAGTAAAAAATATTGTAAAAATATTGAAAAAACAATCAAAAGTGAACCAAAAGAAAAACGTGAAAAATGCGAAAATGTTAAACAAGAGAATCGTACAAAATGGGCTTGATATGTGAATAACAATACATTGAAATGAAATAAAACCTACCTTGACAACTCCTAGCCCTTGATGCGCTGAATAATCCAAGAGCTTACTTTCATAAACTCTTCTAATTCTTAACTGACGCTTCACAGCCGAAATAATAGGTGGTCTTTGATATAAAGCTCCTGTGAGTTTTTGAAGTGTGTTTCGAACCTTTGACTCTGAATCTACTACTTCATGTAAACGGAAAACGCCAATATATTCTTTACCAGCTTCCTGCTGAGTTTTTGCTATTCTGGTCGTTCGGTCGATGCATACAATTAAAACACCAGAAGTCTGTAATTTATTTCTACTGAAGAAAATACATTATTTTCATTAAATTCTCAGAAGCAAGCAACTTGATTGATTTAAAAAAACGCTTACTTTTGGATCAAGCGTACCACTGTGGCCAGTTTTTTCAACACGAAGAATTCGCTTTATCCATGCCACTACTTCGTGACTGGAAGGATTGGAAGGCTTATCTAAATTGATCGCTCCAGACGATATGTAATCCTTAAGTGCTCGCCGAAGTGGCGAACAACCTTCTTGCAGAGGAGTATAGTGATTTGTACGAGTATGCAACTTATCAAAATTCTAAAAAATTTTCATAGTACAAAATTCATAAGTTGCTTTCATGATCAAAAATTTATCCGAGAACAATATTGTTGGAAACAATGGTAGGAAAATTTACTTTTAAAAGTAATGGCCAATGTTGAGTATTTAAAACGGCTTTATCTTCTGAAGGTTTTATAACGAACCGTTCCGGAACTTGCGATTCCTAAAAAGAATTTAACATATAAGACTGTTCAATGATCATTTAAAAAAAAATGAAACAAAAAAGAAAACAAAAAAGATAAAAACTTACACCAATATCCATTTTAATTCGCTCTTTAGATTTTCTTTTTTTTTCTTTCTCGCTTACTTCCTGAAAAAACAGTGAGTTTCAAAATCTTCACTTCATATTTCCAAGACGTTTTATCGAAATTGCATAAAACCTCAGTCTGTTGTCCAAACTGCATTTTTTCCGAATTTTGTGTACCATAATCCTTGGACTTTCTTTTTTCTTTCGAACTTCCTTCCTGAAAAGAACAAAAGAAATATCAAAAAACAAGTATCACATCTGAGATTTCATCGAAAATGCATAAAACCTCACAGCTTGCTCTTCTTGTAGAGTGGAATCCTTGGATTTTCTCTTTTCCTTCGAGCTTCCTTTCTAAAAAAAGAGATTATAAAAGAGATTATATGAAAAATAGTAACAATATAAACAATTGTTAATTTTATTAAAATGAGATAGTAGAAAATCACGTCAGTTCGCATAAGCTCAATATCTCGTTCACGTGGATGTTTTGCTTCTTCTTGCTCATGTCTATGCGTTTGCTTTTCTTTTTTGCCCTTTCCCATTCTCTGGAAATTTTTATCATGATTAAAATAGCATAAAAATTGGTTTTTCCAGAAAAAAATAATAGTAAATTATAATTTAGCTAACAAAGCAACCAACGATTTAAAAAAACAATTAATACTATAAAATAGCGAACCTTCCCAGCAATGGTTTTATCTAAAAAATCTTCGTACCAACAGCAGGAATCAATTTAAATTATCACCTAAAATAAAAAATCGGATCTAAACTAACAGAACTAATGGAAATCGCAAAATTACTCCGATTGGACCTAAAGTAAATATTAGAAATAATGATATTTCTGATATAAATAATGATAGTATCCATGAAAAATTAAGCAATAATACAAAAAATAAAGCCAATTAGACAATTGGAAAATATAATTCAGGAAAAATAGAGGATAAAATCCAATCAAATTTAGGGCGAAAACTATATGCATAAAATAAAATACTATTTGATTTCAAAATATTGTTTTCTTTCGAAAAAAACAAGCAACCACTTTTTGTTTCATATTTTAGATGTTCATTTCTAAATTTCAATTATAATAACTAAATTTTCCTTCGAATTTGCAAATATTTTCTAAACTCATTTTTTTGAAAATAAATATAAATATAAATTAAATTTCTTAAATAAGATTGCTTAAATTTTTTAAATAAAATTTATTATAAAAACGATAAACAAAATTATGAAAAAGCAAAAAAACCCTTTCTTATCCCCTATGGGTGGCAAGGGTTATCCTTAATCTCCAGTCCTCTACCAGAGGCCTGTGAGACTGAAGGTTCTGCGCAGTGCCTTAGTTGTTCCTATAAAACTATGTGATCTCCGATGTTGTGGAATCTGATTAAACCACTTTCCCAGTACGAAGATCATAGTGCTCCAACTATCACTGGGACAACTATGTGATCTCCAATGTTGTGGAATCTGATTAAACCGATTAAACCACTTTCCCAGTTCGAAGACCATAGTGCTCCAACTATCACTGTGATCTCCGATGTTGTGGAATCTGACTACTTTGGCTTTCGATAGACAAACGCCCTTCAAGCAGAACAGAATTTTTTAAGTGGATTTCAAGTGGCTTGTCGTTTCTGTTCAGGCTCAGTGGGTTTCGTCGAAGATAAGAAATTTTTTGGAGTCAATCTGCAAGAGAAATACTAATGAAATCTATTGCAATATCTTGCTCTATCTTTCAGAGAAGAACTTTTAAAAAAATCTTTCGACAATTGCAAAATTGAAACTGAGACTGAGACATATTTATCCATTTAGTAGAAATCCAAACACATCATCTTCTTCAAGGATATATCGGAGATCTAATCGTAATAGAGATTTATTACAAATTTAATGCTATAATATAATATAAAGTGTATATAACACTATAATATAAAAATGTAATATAACACTATTAATAATAATGCAGAAAATTCTTGGAGAGCGGAGTTGATAATTGAACTGAATAATTATTGAATTGGTGAAGGTAAACCATGTTGCCACAGATTTAAGATAGAAACACAAAAAACACAAAAATACAAGCAAAAATATAGTAACACCAATCTTTATAGAGTCTTTAAATTAAAAACCCTAAGGAAAATAGAAAAGTGAAAAAATGATTTATTTCAAAAGTCATTTTATTTTTTATAAAGAGATTGGGGGCGAAATCTGCGGACTGGCCAAACAATAATCCAAAACCATCATAGCACCATTAATCTGGCAAAAGTGGCCAAGAACTTAAGGCGACATCGATTCATTACTATTATTAAAAACAATCGTCTTCGACGACACGAGAAAAACCTCACATTTTCGAATATCTCTTGTTAAGGAAGAATACGGCTTTCGAATGGTATTAGGCAACTGAGAGAATAGAAATTTAGAGAATAAAGGATATAAGGAAATTTAAGGTGTTGTATTATGGTGGCAAACAGCTTGGAAATTTTAAGAAAAAAAAGAGTCTCAGGCAGTTTAATGAGGTTTTTACAAAACATAGCAATTTAAAATCGATAACAAAGGGTCTCACAACACCGCGCCAAGATTCCGCAATCTGAATTTGCACCTAAATTTTCTCCTGACATATACTAATATATTTAACATGAAAACCCATGAATATTTAGTAAGGATAAACCTGATTTTCCTGACGATCCAACTGCACTTCTAGCACCAAATGATCCTCTGGAAAATATTTTTTCAATGCTAACAGCCAGAAGGACTGGCTTCCCCATAAATGTGTGTATATTTATTTTCATTGCTCACTTTCATTTTATTTAAAAAGCAGAATTGAAATCAAATGGGCAAAAATTAGTTCCAATTCAGGGATGCCCCACCCATAAGATCGATGGAACTCGAAGGGCCCATTTGTATTCTATCAATAAATCTGTACTTCTTTAAAATTTCAAATAACAATAATAAAAATAATCACATAAGAATTTCTTCAACTGATTTAATTAATTTTGCTAATTGTATAAAAAAATTCTCTACGAGGACATCGACGGGTAATATAAAAGCATCCTTTTTTCGAAATAAAACCACGAAAGAAGAGAAGAGAAATAGGGTTTTTAAAAATCACTGCATCGCCACCTTTATTACATCTCTTCACTTTTTTTAATAACTCACTTGATATAATATGTTGGCGAAGCAAAAATTCTAAGGGAGTCGACTGAATACTTTTGTTTAATAGATAGATTTATGAAAAATATTATGGTGAAATTGTAAAAAAGGCCGGAAAATTCGCCTAGAAGGGGAGAATTCGAAAATACTACCGTAAGCGAACAATCACTGTCAGATCAAAAAAGAACGTTATAGCATAAAATCAATATTTTTCCACATCCAATCCCCGAGGAATAAACGGAAAACGAAATGCGACAGCATAAAAATTGTGAAATTTTTTATAATTCCTCGCGATTGCATTTAAAATTAAATGATGGAATAATTATTTGGCGATGGAAACACGAAATATTGTTTTTTTGCATGTTTTTCCGTATTTCATAAAATTTTTCGTAAAATTTGAATAAAAACGAGGTTCCTCGCACTTTTTTTTCGCAAAAGAATTTTTCATTTCTTCATTTTTCTTTTAGAATTTCTTTCTTTTCGAAATAAGAACTGATGGGTGTTTTTTATTTTATGCGATAGACTGGATAATGGACATCGTTTGTCAGCAGTCAAGAGTGTATTATTACAGGCCTTGAATATGCTGATGATATGTAGTTCTTTTCGCTGATAGTGCTGAAATGCAAATAATGCTAGACAATGTGTCAACAACTGCAGCGAGAATCGGACTCAGAATCAATGTAATGAAACGAAAGTCCATTTGTATTTGATAAAATACCTATTTTTATCAATTTATCACCGGTTGAGGAAGTGCCAGACTTTAAATATCTTGGATCCACTCTAGTCGCGTTAATTCCTAAACCCTGTGACGGATGGCATCGAAATCGAGAGGCGCCAATCAAAGTCTGGACTGATATAGAATGATACAGGAAAGATTTTTAACATATCAATGGACCAGCGATATATGCAATGGAAAAATGAATAGCGATAGCACCGGACCAAACAGCTTACCCTGGTGGTCGGAGAAGTTAGCCATTAATTATGAGTACAGTTAGAAGAAGAATATTAGTTTTGGTCTACTTCTGATAGAACTATTTACAATCTAGAACTAAATTGTTTGACTATACAATCGTTTAAGGAAATATTTAAAGAAGTAAGGAAATAGCGTTCTTCTTCCATCAGCTCTCACCATTACCGTTAAGCTGGCTCCGCTAGCTACAAGGACGAGACGTCTCCAAACTGCTCGGTCCGACGCCATCGCTAGTAGTAACAGGCCATTTCTTTCCCTAAGCCATTTCTTTTTCCATCGTCTAAGTCCATATATCGCTGGTCCCCCTATACGTCCATAATCTTTCCTGACTATATAAGTCGAAGTCTTGATTGGCCCTCCTCACCTTTGACGCCAACCATCACAGGGTTCGGCAAGTAGTGAAATATGCCTCCTATAGTGGACCACAGAGAACGTGTCCTAGCGAAGACAACGTTCTGTGATAACATTATTAATACAGGTGGCCTTTGAGCGAAGATGTTACAATCATGTACGATTTTACCCACTCGTTGGATTAGTAAAATATTTTTTAGACATGACTGGTCAAAGGTTGAGAGATTCTTTATATCTTCCACTCTTATTAGCCATGTTTCGCAGCCGTATAATAAGATCGATCGATGGACGCGGGATTTTCGTCTTTAAGTTGATTTCGCGACAGTTAAAGTTTCCCTCAACAGGTAAAACATATTTCTAGCTGTCGTTATCCGAGTTACAATTTCGTCCTTTGCCTGGCCATTTGGAATTAGAGTGGATCCAAGATATTTAAAATCGAGCACTTCCTCAACCGGCAATAAATTGATAAAAATAGGTATTTTAACAGCATTTTGTATATAAAACGAAAAAAAGATACTTTCATTTTATTTAGATTAATTTTGAGTCTAATTCTCGCTGCAGTTGTTGATGCATCATTTCATAATAACTGTCAGCAAAAAGGACTACATCATCACCGTATTCAAGGTCTGTGATGCTATGCTCTGGACTGCTTTGCACACCTCTTGAGTGCTGACAAGTAATGTCCATTATCTAATCTATCGCATAGTTGAATATTATAGGGGAAATGACTCAACTCTGACCAGTTCTTGTTTCGAAAGATTCTGTTCACCATATACATAGACTTGCGCCAGGGTATGCTAAAAAATGCCTTTATAAGTCGAATGATGTTCTCTAGGACACCGTCACATTTCATCGCTTTCCAGGGTGCTGCTCTATCAATTGAAGGCAGCTGCAAAATCGATAAAGCAAGTGATGGTGAGTTGCTGGTATTTGAAGCGATATTCTAGGATCCTTCTTTGCGTAAATCTGGTGAGCATCCTGGTCCGAATCCAGCTTGGTTAGGACCCATTTTGCTATCTCGTGTTGGCATGAGTCGATTTAGCAGAAGGGAAGCGAAAATTT
>UYYG01000040.1:0-231154 GCA_900625125.1 Dracunculus medinensis | reverse complement strand
GTAATTCTTATTTTAGAAACTAGATTAGTGGTTAGCAATTTTTTAAATTCATAGTCCGTGGAAAAAATTACTGCCATCTGAAGTAATTCACTTCTACAATATTTACCCGTAAAAATAAATTATACAATATATATTTAGTATAATTGAGTTTTAGTGCTCTCCATTATTTTTTTATCATTTTTATCAGTACTTCTTATCATTCATATTTCGTATTTCGTGCTTTCCTTATTTGTTATTAATTAAATAAAATTCAAAATATTTTTAAAACAAATATTGTAACCGAAATATTGTTCATCGTTTTTTTTTTGTAGCACCGAATTGCCTTTTTAATTCTTTATCTCCTTTTCTTTAAATGAATTTGAGCTCATGATAATAGCAAATTACTGCATTTTATTCATATGAAAATTAACAAAATAGACTTCAGCTTATGCTTAGATTTTAGGCTTGGAACCAGGCTTTGCCTGTTGCTCGACGGTACCAGTACCGTCGACAGTCATAGTCGACATCGTTCGGATTTTTGAAAAATAAATTTGCTTCTACACGGAGTAGAATCAGCGCTTAGAAATGATAGCAATGATCCACATCCACTGAGCTAATTTATTTTCCAGTTTTTATAATAAATTATCAACTATAAGTAAATTAAAATGATGTAAAATATAAATTATTTCATAATAATAAATTACTGAAATTAATTGTAGTATTATTGCATTAAATCAAATTAATTAATAAAAGTATTGATAATTTATAATATCATATCATTAAAATAAAATTGTATTAAGCAAATTAATTTATTTAATACCTATAAATCACAACATTATCGCAACATTAACTTAATAAATTGTCATAAGTAAATTAAATTCTTTTTATATGATTTCATAAACAATTATAAATTTTCTTTTAAGAGCGCTCACCATTATTGGTTAGGCCCATTCTACTGGCTCATTAGTTGACAGGCAAATTTTTCCAGGTCGTCAGTTGACGATAGAAGTATAAATAAGTGGTATCACAGTGGTGATAAGAATGGTGATAAGTGGTATATAAGTGAATTACAAATATAAAAAAATATAAAAAAAATAAATTATAATATTACGATACTATTTGAATTATCCTTCTTCTAACAACTTTTGTTATTACTGGTTATTCGCCGCAGGAGTAAATCTGTCCAAAAATCCCGGGTGACAATTCACCTGTATTTCTATCGCCAAGGGACTCCCTAGCATATTTGTCCAGTGCGACATGCCAGCGGAGCGAGTTTAACCAGTAGTGGTGAGGACTCTAAGAAAAAAACATTTCCTATCATTATTGGTTAGTCTGGCTGCAAGAGTAAGACGTTTCCAAGTTACTCAGTCCTTTCATTGTTGAAATACAAATGGAATGCCAGAATTATCCAAAATGCAAAAATCTATACCAAAAAAATTCATTTTATAAAATCGTTCTTGAAATTTTTTGCAAGAAAAAATATTCTCAGTGGAGAGCTAAAACATCTAATCATGGAGTTTCGAGGCAATCAGTGTCAATGCGAGATTAACTCGAAATTGATCATCTTCATGTCAGTTCATCGAGCGTATTGCTAATTTTTCATTTTTTTTCTTTTTTTTGGAGAAAAAGGTAAAGGAATGGCAGAAAAGAATGGTGGTTGTGGAGATTTATGGAAATTTATCATTTCGATCATTCACCATTGTTTGATAATGCAATGCCAAAAAAATCTACAAAGATATGAATTCATAGACCATTCATCACCACAAGAAAATTATAAAAAATTATAAAAAGCATATAAAAATTTTTTATAAAATTATAAAAAATTATTGTATTATAAAAATACAAATTTAAATTTTTTTTAAATTGCTTTAAAAAATGTGCTATAATTAGTCGTATTGCAGAAAAAAAAATCCATGAACTTGTAAGCTGATTCATATTAAAGCTTTTTTTAAAATTGTAATTTTTTTGCGAAAATATTTTATCAAATTGAAGCTATCAAATTCATCTCGTTTTGCCAGATCTCAATATTAGAAGGGTTTCAGTTATTCCAGAAAGAATTTTTTCTCGGAAATCTGAAGCTAAAAATAAGTTACATGCAGGTAGATCAAGCAGAATTAAAAAAACGAATCTACGGATTCAAAAATAACTGATGTTGATGCATCATAAAATAATAGCCATGGATTTTGTCTTGTTCCGTTCACGAGAGTAAATCTGTCGGTAAAAGCGAACTTATGATGATCGTTATTCGCTCTAAAATATAGCTGAAGTAGCTTATGCTAAAATATATTTAGGAGTGACCACTATTTTAACATTTTTTTTAGCAGATTTACTGAAATAGTTCCTTTTAATGAGATTAGGTTATATAAATCGTTTCTAGATTTGCCTCTTCAATTCCTCTCTCCCTCCCTCCCATCCTCCCTCTCCTTCCTAAACTTTTCCCAATATGCATATTATTCTATTGTTACAATACACAGAGTTATATGAGGTAGTATCACAGGCTGATTTTTAACATGAACCTTAGCTGCTTTTTATGGGGAGCGCCATAATGGTGTTTCAGTTTTTAGTTCCATGAATTTTCAAATATTTTTTAAAGATTTGAATAGTTATTTCAAAATTCAGGAGACGATGGCTGAAAACTTATAAGCATTTGATTATAAATAGAGCTGTTAGCCATTATTACAACTGTTTTAGCTACAAATGGCGAATTATCGAAATTTTTTAAGAAAATTATTAAAAATTATTCAAAATTATTATTGAAAAGTTATTAAAAATTATTCAAAATTATTATTGAAAATATTATTAAAAATTATTAAATTATTATTATTAAATTTTCTATTTTATTAAAAAGTAAGGTAATGCAATTGGTATAGCGTAACGTAATTTCTTAGTATCGTTTAAATTTTTTTTTTCATGCTTAACGTCTAATATTAAATTCAATGAAAAATTCTTTGCAGATATTGTAAGAAATGCATTAAATGATGCAATTCTAGTTATTCGACTAAAATTTTTATTAATATTTATTATATTTGAAGTGTAACGATTTGAGGAGGAAATCGATTAGTTGACGATTTTTTCAACATAACCTTTCAAATAGAAAGAGAGTTATTCGATTAAACAAAATCCACCACCTCTTCAATAAGGAATCTCGTTTTTTGTGAATATTTAAAAATTTCAAAAGTTTATAGTAAATTCATATAATTTAATTCAAAAACTAACATTTTATTTTATATATATATATATATAATTTTGTGGATGTGAATATATATAAATTCGTGGATTTATTCTATGTTAAATTCTATTTAAATTATTTAAATTTAAATTTTTATTAAAATTATTTAAATTTAAATGTTATTTAAATTTTCTTAAAGATTTAAATTCTTAAATATTTTAGTAAAATCCATGCGAATAAACGCCGTATAAAAGGAATATTTATGGATATTAATCGATCTATTTACGTATTGATTCAATATTTTATTGCAATTACTCTATTTATTTATTATTCTTTTCTAGTGCATTATTCGTCAACTACAATTTATTTTCATGCAAAATAATTTATAATTTCATAAATAGGAATTTCAATTGGTTATAATTTTTGCTTTAAAAAAAAAACGACTTTTTATTGTTTTTTTATTTAATATACTTAAATTCTTTCTCAATCCTAATATAGAAAATTATTCGATACTGTAGGCCAATCCTAATATAGAAAACTATTCGTAAAATGATTCGATACTGTAGGCCAAATCAGCTTTACTATCGTCATATCTAAATTCTCTACTCTGAAAATATTTTCTATAGGGTATTTTGCAAATCCATTCAGAAATGATTAATGCTAACTACTAAACTAATACGTTCAATTAGCCAATATATAAGTGTAATTTTTTCGTTTATCCTTATTTTTTTTTCTTTTCGTTTATTTATATATTTATATAATTTATATTTATATAATTATATATATTTATATAATTATATATTTATATAATTTATTTTGTAAAAAAAAATTTTTTTTTTTTTTTGTAGTCTTTGAATAAAGAAAATATTATTTACATGAAAGTTTCATAGATTTTAGCAATAAAATTTGATTTTGTCTTATTAACAATCCGTTGCTAATAGAGACGAAAATTTTTGAGATTTTAATTGATGCAAACGTTTCGATAAATTTTATTAATAATGAAATAATTTTATTTTATCACAAAAATGAAATTATTTTAAAATTCTTTCAATTTTTTTTTTAATAAATTTTATTTATTTACGAAATAAATTTTATATTTTCGAATATTTTCATATATAATTTCATAATTATTTTAAATATTTTAAATCAAATGATAATTTCTATTACAAATGGTTTTTTTTAAATTTAATTCCTTTTATTTTATGCGAAATTTATACTTTAATTTTATATGAGAAAAAATTATTTATAAGAAAAATATGATATAAAATTTTAAGATGCTTGCAAAAATGATTTTTATTAAGGATAAGCAGAATTAACTACAAAATCCAACGCATCCCTTAATATTCGCTCAAATATCGTTACAATTCTCCATTATTATTCTTTCGAATAATGCTAATCTTACTTTACACTCTCTAAGACAATATTCTCTCCAAATATCTCCCGCTCCTCGATTAAGTTTCCCATTATATATCCGTTTTTCATCCGTTATTGTTGTTCGCGATTATATAATTCGTGATTGCTGTCGTGGCAAAGGTGCATTACGAAGTTTATCGAAACGTTTATGGAAACAATGGTAAATATGACCTTAAGCCACAAATAAGTGTGCTCCTCTTCTCCTCTTGAGGAAATTCCACTAAATATAGCCGGTTTTATAAATCAAAGGCTCTGAATTTGATGGCCTGAGGCTTTGCAATTTGTGGTTGTAATCAGGCACAAAACATATTATAATCCAAGCATTTTATTTTATAGAAGAAGAAAACAAGAATTTAATGTCAAAAGCGATGTTTGTCTATTTATCATATTCATTTCGTTGTTCTTTTTCAGAATAATATTTGTGAGAAATTTTGCTTTTTATAAAAAACGATTACGATAATGAACGTTCCAGCAAATTATACAGATGATAATGGTGTTGATAAGGATTTATGGTCAGCAACAGATATATACGATGATGAAATTGCAAAAATCATCAAAAACGATTCGATTAACCATATAAATTTCGTTGTTCTTTTTCAGAATAATATTTGTGAGAAATTTTGCTTTTTATAAAAAACGATTACGATAATGAACGTTCCAGCAAATTATACAGATGATAATGGTGTTGATAAGGATTTATGGTCAGCAACAGATATATACGATGATGAAATTGCAAAAATCATCAAAAACGATTCGATTAACCATATAAATGCAACAAAAGAAGGATCATCATCTGTAATAATAGCATGGAACTTTTTTAGTAAGTCAATGATCTTTCAAGTCAATTTTTTACTTAATTGCAACACAATTATTAATTTCAGTTCATTATTATCCAAACATTTTCATTATATATATATATTTCACTAAATAAATCGAACATGACTAGTAAAATTCAATAGAGGAGTTCATAAATTGAAAATTTGGTTCCTATTGGTGTTGCAATTTTTTTCTGCTTTTCTTGCTATTTCGCTTTTTCATAAATTTTAGTTTTCAAATTTTTTCAGAATTTATTTATTTACCTTCATTTCTTAAAAATAAAATTCAGTTTATCAGTTTTTTGCTTTTTTTTCACTTGTTTTCTTCACAATGATAATTTATTATACTTTTTATGGCTATAAACCATTAAATGGTTGTAAAAAATTAAGGCATCTGATGAAAAATTAACTTTTTGATAAGAGATAAGATCAAAATTCATATCTCTATATTTAAAATTTATTTATTTATAAATATATTTAAATATATTTATATTTATTTATTTATATTTATAAAATTTATTAAAATTTAAAATTAGTTATTTTTTCATTTCCTTGAGCATATCCTTATTAATCAAATCTTTATTTTTGATTTACTTTTCTCAGCAGTTTTTTTATTTTCAATATTCACTCGGGGGTACAGCTGAATATGAGTTCCCAGAAATTATTTAAATTTTGCTAACAAATTTATTTATAAAAATGGCAGAAATCTTGGCTCATGTCTTCAACAGGAATTGGGAGTTTATAGAAGAATTTTTAAAAAATCGTAAGAGAAACAAAAAAACCAATATTGGGCTTAAAATACCATGGTTTCTTAATATTGGTATTTTAGACGATTTTCCATGGTTACTGTGGACTATCATTGCCGTTGGAATTCTAATCGTATTTGGTATAGCAATTACAATTATTACATTTATGCTTTGTAATAAAAAGTGAGTTAAAATTGATTTCACCATATTAGCGTATGAGGAAATAGCGCATTCTTACGAAGTCAGTCTGGACAACATTTCTTGTCGGAGCTCGAGAGAAGTACAATCTAATCCAGAGTATAGTATTACAGAGTTTCAATATTCTGCTAACCTCGTCTAAATAGTTATAGAAAAATACAAGTATCTATCGATAACAGCAAGGAAAATAGAGGTGAATATAAAAAAAGATTAAAATCTTTTTTAGATCCTGATAAAAGGCCTCTTTCAATTGAATTATTACTATTCGAAGGCTTATCAGACTTTAATCTTGAATCTACTCTGATAGTAAATGATAGTAGTAAATGACATAAGAAAGACAAAGTTCCAGCACAGGGCAGCTAGAAATGCTTCCGCTTTGCGAAACTTTTATAAAATCATCATTTCCTTCTTCCTTTCCTTTTTTTCTTTGGAAGGAAAGGTGCAGTCTTGCTATACGACTAGGAAACCTGGCCAAAAATAGTGGGAAATGTCGTCAGAAAGCCATATGTCCATTGACCATTTTTGACCATTGACCATTTTTGACCATTTTTCTAAAGCGCATCATATTACACGGCTACGATTAATGCCTTGCTGTATTTTTTGCATCCTTCACTCGAATATCATCTGCATTAACAATATTGTCACATCATCGACGATAATTAGGTTCTCAAATATCTGTGATGGATAATATCAAAAATAGAAAAGACGAAGCAAGGCCTGGATTGATTCAATCAAGAGGAATTTTGAACTCAGAAATGGCGAAGTAATATGGACTATGGACCTAAACGATAGAAAAAAGAATAGTTTTTGCTGCTTTCAGATATGAAAAATATCGAACTAAAAGGCTTGATAGCGTCTCATCTTTAAACAACGAAATCTTTAGTTTAACTAATGACCGTGCAAGATGTTAGAAAGAAAAGGGGAAACAGTCATTTTTTAATGGAGTTTATCAATTTTCTTTTTTTTTCTACTTTATTCAAATATTATTCGCCTTTAAATGATTTTTTTATATTCTAATATATTTTATAAATTCTATTTTTTTTAGTAATTAATAAAATCAAAATAGAATTTTTTTGATCCCAGGAAAATAGTTAGACGTGGTAATGGTTATATGAGTTGCAATTTTGGTTCATGCGAAAGTGTCACTCAGTCCATGTGGTCCAAGTTTGTTTTCAGTTTTGCTTTATCTTACTAGGTTATCTTGCAAGTTTTTACTGTTTTAATATTATATCGATAAATTTGCATTATTTTAAAATTGTTTTGACAATTTTTCTGAAAATTGTTTTGACAATTTTTTTTACCTAAATAATTTTTCTTTCAGAATGATTTACTATTATAAATATTACATTATTTTTTATAAAATACTTGAAAAAAATTTTTATTTTATAATTCAGATGGGTTATTTGTAGTCCAAAGTTTATTTTCAAGCGACAAAAAAACTTAAAATCGATGCGGCAAAATTCAGCTAGTAATATGGATCCATATATGAGGCCGCCATTACCACCTATTAATGGATTCAATAAAAATGGTACCACTCTTGATTTCTGCTGTCATTGTTTAAGTCTAGCCTTAATTTATTTCTTTGTTTAATCATTAAAACTTAATCAAATCTCTTTTTATATATTCTTAGTAGTTTATTAATATTACGCAATGTATGGTACTGTTGATGATATGAAATTTTCTTCAAACAGGCGGAACAAATAAAACTTTAATGCTTTAACGGGTATTAATAATATTCACGGTAATTCAGTAAATTTTATTTAAATATTAACTTTATTTTACTAATAATTGAACGGACGTATTTTTTAGAGGTATCTCATTAGAATAGTGAAAAGCAATTTGCGCTAAAATTTATTCACAAAGTTTATTTTCACCTGAAAAGTGTATTATGCAAAAAAAAAAATAATCAGCTCAGGTTATCAGTAATATTCATGATTACTTGCTTTCTATGAAAAAAATTTCGAGAAATTTTCCTCAAGAAACATTTGGCTCACCATGAACAGAGGATAACTCTCTGAATTTTTTCATTTCTTATGATAATAATCATATAATCTTATAATAATCTTATCAGTATCATAAGTAAAGGAATGCAAAGTTCATTTCAATGTTTTTCACTCGTCATTATTTCTAATAGAAAATTTATTTAGATGATGGCTTTCAAGGATCGTTTTTACCGTCGTTGCGTTTGGCTCCTATTAACAATAAAGTTATCGCTCCATTAGCTAAAAGTGATGAAACTGCTGAAGTGACTGTTTTACATTCAAATCCTGCTGGAAATTTGATTCTAGGAACGCAAATCGGTTCAATTCATGGAATTCCAGTGCTAGAAATAGATGATTATCAGCGTCGGTCTCTTCCTATTCCTAAACTCGATGATCCAAGGTAATTCAACGCAACGCAGTAAAATTAATTTCATTCGATGCTATTGATATTTTGATAAAATTTAAAATATAAAATTTATATGAAAACAATAAATCATTTATAAATCAGTGCCATAATGAAACCAGAATCAATTATGAACTAAAAGATCTCTTAGGATGAAAATGAAAAAGAACCTAATTATTTTCAAAAATCGAAATCTATCAATGAAAAATTTTTTTTGTCCGTTTTCATTCGTTTGTCACGTTAAATTAACTGGCAAAACTAAGAAGCTTCTTCATATGTCATTGGCCTGGTTAGTCATTTTTCATATTGATGCGCCTATAATACCGATAGACAGCGACTTTCCTCAAACATAGTGACTTTAGGTTGAAATCTTAACAAGCATGACAAATTGCAAAAATCCAGACGATTTTTTTGCAGCAGCCAAAGAATTTCCTTCGTTTGGTAAACTTTTTTAAAAGAAATATGAAAAAAAGCTAAAAGATGTGAAGTTCAAGCAAAATCAAATGAGATTTATCAGACTTATAATTGAGGCATTACTGATAATATTGTGGTCTATAAAATCTATCCGAGAAGAACCAGTGAATCGAAACCTTCTCCTACCTTCTTGTCACTTTCATCAGTATGAAACTTCCTCTTAATTACAGCTGTTTTTAAATCGATCATTTTTCTATAAAATAAAACTGAAAAAAAAAGCATAAATTATCATGAAAATCATCTTAAGTTTCATTTTAATAAACTATTACAGATATTATAAAAAGAAAAAAATTTCCATTTTACGCGTTTTGGTGCAACATTTGGTGTTTAATGAATAGGCTTCGCAAATTTTTTTAATCGTAGTTCAGCACTGTAAACTATATGATGTGAAGTACCATAAATGAAAAAGAGGAGCGTTATATTCTAAGGATTGTTTCCATTTTACGCGTTTTGGTGCAACATTTGGTGTTTAATGAATAGGCTTCGCAAATTTTTTTAATCGTAGTTCAGCACTGTAAACTATATGATGTGAAGTACCATAAATGAAAAAGAGGAGCGTTATATTCTAACGATTGTAAAGAAGCTTCAAAATGGGTGAACCAACTATAAGGTTTAATTGAGGAATAGTACCACAACCTTTCCAAACTGTTGTTATTTCTGTTATACCACAACCTTTCCAAACTGTTTTATAATATTGTTTTTCGTAATTAATGTAAAAAGCGAAAGCAGTGATTCAATGATTAGACAAGCTGGGAAACTCTAATGAAGAGTTTGAAGTGAATATCGAAAACCATCAATTGAACCAAATTATAGCGGTGAAAAAGAAACTTTTTCGGATTATCTTTTTTTGCTTCTGGTAGCAATCACCATTTTCTATTTGGTTGGCTCCACTTACTATAGAATATATTTGCCATACTTAGGAATGCAAAGATAAAAGGATAGTCATTTCATTTCTATTTAATGGTAAATAGTGTTTTTTTTTGAATTTCAACTTTATAGCGATTTTACTTCTATCAAAAGGGTCGAATCCATGATGCTTGAGCCCATTGCTCATTTAAAACATACTCTACCATCCTGCCGGAGAAAAATGTAGACCTCAACAAGCGCCAGCACTTCAAAATGGCACCACTAAACCATTTTTCCTCAGAATTTCTTGTTATTCACTTCGGTTCATCCTAAATTTATTTTATGGATTTATTTAATTCTCGTAGTTTTTGAATGAAACTGAAAATTCTAAAGTGAGCATTTAACAATGAGGCATTTGAAAATGGAAATAGGAAGGAATAATCACTACATACATTGCACACATTGGAACAGAGATGGAAAAAAGATTGGAACATGATAAAGCGATATCAAAGTGATAATGTGGGAAATGGGAAAATGGAATTATTAATATAATTCAAATTCAAAGTCTGGACTGGCAGTATAGGAGACAATACATTTAAAAAAAGTGAATACTGTTATTCGCCGTGATAGTTTTGGTGTGTAAATGGCTCAGTGGCAAGACAATTGCTATCGAGAATAGAGGCTTGGATTCGAATTTGCCGATCAGTGGCATGGCCGCCTAACGGAAAAAAGCAGAGTAGAGTAGAATAGCTCAATTGTTGCTAAATTCGGAGCTTCGATGCTGAAATTCTACTCCCGACAAGAGTAAGCCTGTCCAAAAATTCAGATAATACTGGCGACTCACATTCGTCAGTCGTCAAGGGACTCCTGGTGTATTGATCTAGTCCGAGAAGCCAGCGAGCGACTCTAAACAGCAGTGGTGACTGTTCTTCAAAAAAAATGGTTTCAGATCGTGACGCCTGGAAATATTTTAGCGGTTATTAGTTCTGCCAACATTTCACTTTTTCTACTTCTTTTCGTGGTACAGCAAAGCATGAAAAATTTTTTTTTGCATTTTAAAATATGATGCATCTGAAATTTAGGTTTAAATTTATTCCATTTGAACAATTCCCATTTCAATACAAATACAAATACAAATCCCATCGGATTATCATAAAAAGATTTCATTAACACAAAGATAAGGGGAGTAAAGATAGCAGGCTGATAGGCAAAGCAGGAACGATTCCTTGTTCATTAATGAAAATAACGTGTAAACTGAAATGAAACTGAAATGTCTTATAATTTCTCTAGCAAAAGTGTTATATTGTAGTAATCGGTAAAATCAGTAAGCCTATTAAAAAAAGGATGATTTGCTATATATCAGCGACTCAATTAACATAAAAAAAACAGACTGCTTTTTTATCAAGAAAAAATTTTTGTATTCTGTTCATTTCTTTAGGAATGACCATTCTGGTTAGACTCGCTTCACTGGCTTATCAGATTTGACTTCTCTGACTGGGCAAACATGCCTGCGAATCTCTCGGTGATAGCGATACAGGTGAATTTAATCATCACCCGGATTATTGGACAGGTTTATTCCTGTCGAGAGTAGAACTGCAACATCGATGCCTAGTGAGCTATTCTTTTATTCCTTATTCTTCTTTGCTTTTTTCGTTAGGCGATATTGTCACCCGACGAACTGTAGTAGTTCGTCAGCCGGAATCGAAGCCGAGCCTCGATCTTCGGTGGCAATTATCTTGCTAATGAGCCACAGTACTGCTTTCTGTTCATAGGCATTTTCACTTAAAAATAGGTGAAAAATTGCCGAAACAGTTTTTCATTAAGTAATAGATTTTTTTAATTCATACTCTTTTGTTGGTTAAATCCATAAATGCATTGATTTTAAATGAGAATAATTTCATTCTTTTCAAGATAATTTGTTTTTATAATTTAAAATTGTCGAAATTAATATGAGGATTTCATTGTTCCTTTGTTTTTTCCATGCATATTTCTAGAACAATCAATCAAAATTTAATTCATAGTGGCACGGAAGATTTGTTTGAACCAGTTGACATAGACGGGGTCAAAGAGATAAAGAAGAAGATTAAAGATGGTCATTTTCACTTTTCGCAACTTTGACCTTATCATTTCATCATTCATAGTTCTTCTTATCATGCAAACGTCGTCGAAATTTTAGTTACACATCTTAGCAATTGCGCATCATTAGTTTCCATTAAAAAACATCCTTTTTCCTTTCTTTTAAAATCTCGTTCAAATGCCTTTAGGCTATTCGAAATTCACTCTTGTCGCCCATAAATATAACGGTCATTTTTGTTTATTCCAGTAAGACATCACAAGATCTTGGCAGCATCGTTTTTTTTTATTTTTATTTTAATTATTCACTAAATTTTCTGATATTATTATGAATAGATTTTAGCAAATGTTCTTAACTAATTATTATTTTTGTTTTACTAAATTCACTAAATTTTCTGATAAATATTCTTGATTTACAAATGAAATCATCTATTAGTTTTAGAGGGTTGTGCTCAGCTGAAATCGAAATGTTTCGGAATTATTTTAGACGTCAGATTCTGATAAATTCTGATAAGCCCTGTGATATTAACTCGCAATATTTTTACCGTTTATCCTAATAACTAAATGTCGAAATGTTTCTGCGTTGTTTTTATTGATAGAGGCTCAATATTTATGATTTTTCACATGTAGATTCGTCCTTAAACTGTTTTAGTTATACAAATTTTCAAACATGAGAAATTATATATTCTGGACATATTCTGTAAGGATTAGGCTTAAGAATTCAGCAAGGGCTATTTATTACTGAAATGATTATAGAATTAATTCGCTATTATTCTTAGATTCATTACTATTCCATTGAAGAGACAGTATGATCCTGCGAAGTTTAATTGTAGAATAATGCTAATCTAATATTTCGCTTCATTAAATAGACATGAATATTTAGAAAAATTTAGTATATAATATAATATATTTTTTTAAAAAAAAAAATATTTTCATTGTTTGCTGGGGATCAAAAATGGTTTTCTTACGTTATCATGTTATCAAATTATCACTTTCACGATTGTTAAGCAAAATTATTTATAAATTTAATTCGTCGAAGTAATAGAGGAATATTATTATGTTCATTTATGAATTATCGAAAAACAGCGATGCGTAAAATATTTGTGTCAATGTAAAATATTTATGTTGCAAACAAATGTTATTTTCGCAAAAGTCATTTGCTCTACGCGAACGATGATACTTATTCATTTATCCGTTGGACGTGTATGAAAACTACCGTTAATATGTGATATGAACTATACGATGAAATATTTTTTTTTCATCAAAATTTTTTAAATACTTTAAATATATATGTACTTATCTTGGCACAGAGATATGCCAGAGCTTTCCTTCTGTTTGGATGAAATGGAACCATTTTTTGAGCCACTAAAATTATATTTGAAACCAGTCGTGCTACTCAATATTTCCGTATCTCTTCCAAGGCTTAAACAGGCTGGACAATCGATTTCAAATAGAGATCTCATAGAAAGGATCAAGAAAGCCATAAAACCCACTGAGGTAATTTTTCACACCGCATTACTCAAATAAGAGAACGCTTTTAAGGTTTGCGTGTGCAAAACGGAATGAACAATTCTAATATTGATAGCAAGCCAAGGAAGCAATGACCGAAAACGAATTGATGAACTGTAATATCAATAAAATGGTCTCGAAATACATGAGTTCATTTGATCCACAAAAATGGGAGAACTTCGCTGATCAAATAATTCTTTATTTATAATGACTTTGGTCTGAAAAATTTATCAAATACACCTTTACTGATTATCATTAATAACACTTAATTACAATTGAGAACTATCCGCTGATTCTTCCTTTTTTTGCTGACGTAATTTTCACGACCTGGTGTGGATGTAATTTTTCAACGTATCGATAGATATATATATAATGATGTATAATGTGGGGCATAGAACGGTTCAGTGGGTTGTTGCTCGATTCGTAGCGCCAATGCTGAGAGTCTAATTCCTGCATCCAGCAGAAGAAAATCTATCAAAAATCCGACTGATGCTGATGACTCACCTGATTTCTATCGCCTAGGGACTTCTTGGCATATTTATCTAATACGATAAACCAGCGGAACAAATCTAATCAGTAATGATGATGGCTCTTAAAAATATATATATACAATATGTGACCATAGACAAAGTCGAAACTGATATTTATTATAAGATTTGGAAATTTTTAAACTAAATTAAGCGATGCACGAGAAAATTTTCAGCTAACATCGATTCGAATATGTGCGTATACAATCGATGTTATACGATTTGAAGTAGAATTATCAAATCGAAAAGCACTGACCAAAGTAGTTTATATAGTTTAATCAATTAATACATTGAATATTGTTTATAATTTTATTTTTTCGAGATTAAGTGAATAAAAAAAATTGAAGCAAACGCTTCAGCAAAATTTCACGACCTGGTGTGATGCAATTTTCCAACGTATCATTGGGGATAGGATGGCTCAGTAAGTTATTGCTCAATTTGGAGCGTCGATACTAAGGTTCTATTCCCAGCAGGAGTAAACCTATCCAAAAATCTGCGTGATACTGGCTCACTTGTATTTCTATCGCCAAAAGACTTTCTGGCATATTTGTCCAATGCGACAAGCCAGCTGAGCGAGTTTAACCAGTAGTAGTCAAGACTAATAAAAAAAAAAGAAATTGAAGGGTTTTTAAAAAAGAAATAAGAACTTGAATTTCGCTATACGTTGTATTCCCATTTAAGAATTCTTAATTTTTAGGAAATTAAATTTGTATTCTTTAAAGCCTAACTTGTTTTTTTTCTTAATGGTCCAAGATAACTGAGAAAACTTGATTTTTCTTGAATTTTTGTAATAAATTGAAGATAATAACATAGTTGTTGCCGAGATTATCACCTTGAACAAAACTTGTTGACTATTAGTATTCTAAAACTACCTCTGCTATTACCTCTCATAAGGAATTAATCAAAGAATCTAGATTCCTCTTTTACTATAGTTCCTTAACCCTATAACTCCTTTTCTAACCTAAATGACACTCTGGCGAATGTTTTTTACCGTACTTATGGCCAGAGCGAGGCCAGTGGAGCTTGTGGATCTAGAAAATATTGACAACCAAACTCTCATTAATTTATTTTCACTTATTTGTTACTTATAAATGGAAAATTAACAAATGTTTTATTTTCTAGGATCTTTTTTCTAAGATTCAATTTTTAGATTTATAAATATAAAAATCTCATTGTAAAGAAGAAATTAAAAACCAAATAATATTGAGGTTATCAATGTCCTTGATGGACATTCACTGAAAGTTGTCGGTTGTATTGAACCACTAAAAATTCGTGCAGCTAAAGCAAAGTCGAGTTTTCCAACGAGACATGATTGGGACGATTTTTTTCGAAATACAAATAATATGGATCAAATGAAACCAGGCGAACGACCGGACACTATATATCTCAGCAAATTGCCAATCGACTGGTTTAAAGTTAGTGAATTAGGAAAGTTTGATCGCATAAGATTTTTTTTAAAAATAATTCTTTAAAATCTTTTATAAATAATTTTAAAAAATCATTTCTCACGAAAATTTTTGCAAATTTTCGATATTGTAATTTTAAAAATCGAATAATCGTTATTTATTTATTTATTTATTTATTTTTATTATTTATTTATTTATTTATCCTTTACGCTACCATCAATTACCATTGAATAATCTTCAAAAAAATTAAAAGGATAAGAAGAATAATACGCTTCCAAGCGAAGATCTATTGCGACAGATTTTTGAGCAATTTGGAGCTATAAGGTGTGTTGATATACCTGCTTGCGATCAGTACAGAAAACGAATGCCTCCATCGATATCCGGTATTCAAAATTCTGGTTTTCCTTTCGCTGAGGTAAGCTTATAGCAGATATTTAAGATGCTACGGTTAGCTGAAAATCTTACAGAAATCTTAAGTTTACGTTTTAATTAAATCATTTACAGCTATCTTTGTTAGAAGCGAAAATTGGTAATTCTAAATGCATAAGCAAATAATTGCGAGAGGCTTCTGGATTGAGGGCCATTTTTTATTGCTTGCCTTTTAAGTTATGGAAGGTCAATAACGGTTGTAGCCAAAAGTATAACCTTTTCCATGAAATTCTGATTGGTAGAACCATGTTCAGCTGTCGATTTTTTTCCTTCGAAACTCAAAAAGTTCATGAAGTTCATGCAAAATAGTACATTTAAAATGTGAATAGAACCCTATTGTTTTATAATTTTTTTCAAGAAATAACTATATTTTGCGAGTAATAAACAATCTTTTTCACTTATTTTGCGACTTTTTTCCTTTAATTTAGGAAACAATGTTCGATGTATATATTCAATTTGTCGAATATGTCTCATTTTTGAGAGCAATGAATGGTTTACGAAATATGAAACTTGCGAAAATGATGGATAACAATGTCATAAGTGAAACAATGATAAAAGTAGGCATGGTGGATCTGGTGCAATGTTTGATTTTTCCACCCAACCAAATTTTTTATTTTAATTTATATCTTTAAAATGATCTTTATATGCCAGAAGTTTTAAAAATTTTCCGAGGCATCCTAAATTAAATTAGAAAAAAGAAAAAAGATCTGCGAATGAAATAAATCAATGAATGGCTTTTTTTTGCCAAAAAATAATTCCGCTAAGAAAATTCAGCCGTTTAAAAATCAACGAAAATTTCCATACAAAAAGTAGAAGGTTTTTTTTTTCGGTCATTATTTAGATGGTCGCTTAGTTAAATAATGGCAATAATAGAGAGATATTAAGAATAAGATTTATGATAGATATTTAGGAATTTATTGGATATTTTATAATTTCATGACAGTGTGGGCGCATCAGCAGTTTTATTCGTATAGGTCGATTTTGATAAAACGAAACATCTGGCTGATGATTCTATTCAAAAACGACAACTCTATCGTATGCAACTAATACAAGAAGACCAAAAAAAGCAGCAAATGAAGGAGTATATTTTTTTTCACTTCTCTTCTAAAAGCGCTTACCATTTTCACTTGAAATTCACTCTATCATTCTATCGCATAAATTTTGCCAGGCCTTAGCAAATAGAAGTGCAAGTGAATTGCACAGTTGCACATTCCAAAAGAATATACTTATATTTTTTTTTTTAGTAATTTTCGATAAGTTCCATAAAAATTCTTCTGTTCTGGCAAATCATAATAATAATTATTTCAAATTTTTATTTTAAATGATCAAAAATAACCATCTTTTTTAATTAATTCTGCAAATTTTTAAAAGCAATCGAAATTTTAATGACGATTTTATTGGAATAGAACGTATATTACATGTAAAAATGTAAAAATATTTAAGAAGTTTCCATTATTTATTTCTAATATTCTTATTTTAGGAAAAAGGAAGAAGATAAAATGATAAAAAATTTAGTAGCAGAAAAAAAAGAAGAACGGAATAAAAGACGCTTAGAAAAAAAAGAGTCATCGCATCTAAAAGTATCGATTTCAGTATTTGTAAAGAATTTTATATATTTGCCAGATCGATGAGACATAGTTCCATTGATGATTCTGAGACATAGTTCCAAAACAATGAATAACAATGAAATATTTTAATATGAATGAATAAAAGGAATACGTGAGTGAAATGCCAAAATTTCAATAAAATCAGATAGCTTTTACTCTAAAAACCGCTTAAATTTGCTAATTTGGCTCTTTTAACAAGAAAATAAAGAACATATAAATCAAACTAAGGCAATAAAAGAATTAATAAGTACCATTCATCAACTAAAATTTTGCTGAAAAGAATTTTTTCAATTTAATGAATGAGTTTATGAGTATATTTTTGTATGTCACTAAAAAAAATTTCATTCATATAAAATCATTTTTTATTAGTAGATTTAAGCAAAAATAAATAAAAATTATAGGAGAGGCAACCAGAGTGTGAAAAGATTAATACGAATACAAACGTTAATTGTAAAACAAATTTCGAGACAGATTTCATGCAATCGTTGCTGAAAGAACATGAACAACGCCTAAGACAACGAGTTGGTTGTTTTGGTTATTTTTTATCGCTTATTTTATCGTTTTTTAAAAATTCATATCTAATATTGCGAAAGTTTTAATTATAGATTGAGGCAAAATTAATGCTAAGATTAAAAGAAGAAGGATGCTTTATCGATGAAAATCATTGCGTTCATAATCATTCTATTATCAACACGAAAAAACAACGAATGGAATAAGAATGGATTTTTTTATTCCGAGTTCCTTATTATTCCTATAATTACATAAGGACTAATGATAACTAATGATAATGATAATGATGTTAGCATGCTAACTGAGATTAGAGTAGATGAAAGCTTTTATGCCATCAAATTTCTTCGAGTTCAACTTTCAAATTCAACTTTATTAGCCAATTAATTTATTCTTAATAATTATCGGTTGATATAGCGAAACAAAAATCTTTGTCTTTCATTAAAATCTCATCGAAAATTTTCGATAATGTTCATCAATTAAAAAAAAGGGAAAAAAAATAGAAAAAAGTTTTCATGGAGGTTAAATTATAAATAAACTGAAGCATTAGCAAAAACAAAATACTAAAAAATTTTTTTCAAATCCATTTTATTTTTACATTCATTTCCCTTATTATTTATTTATTTATTAACTAATAAATATTTAAAAATATTTGGATTAATTGCATATTTAAATCTGTTCTATAAAACTGTTCCAAATTATAAAAAATTTATATAGAAATAGTTTAATAAGTGAAATTTAATAAAAACAATAGAAATTTTAGAATAATGCAAATATAATTTTAAAAAATAATGCAAATAAAAAATAAATAATAAAAAAAAATATGTGTGGGAAGAAATTATGATGGAAAATATTCAAAACTATGTTGTATTTCATAAGTGAGATGAAAATTGCAAGAAAAATTATACAAATAAACAAGTATATTTTATTTTATACATAAAGCCAGAGCCGATTTTGTCAGGCAAAACCAACACAACATTTCGCTGAATACCCTTAGCGCCCACTAATGGAACGTTATTTATATGTAATACTACTTATAGGTATATAAAATTGGCAATTTTAGTGAAAAATAACAATTCAAAAGAAAATTTTTGCCTACATTTTCTATAATTTATGAAAATATAATTTAAGAAAAAAAGAAAAAACAGTTTATATATAAAAGTTAACAAAATTATTAATAATAAAATTGAATAATTCAGAAAAACAAAAGATCAATTTTTTTTTAAAGAACCATCACCATGACTGGGCAAATAGAATCTCTTGGCGATAGAATGGCAGGTGAGTCGCCAGTATCACCCGGATTTTTGAATAGGTTTATTCCTGCGCGCAATAAAACCTCAGCATCGGCACTCTGAATTAAGGAACAACCCATTGAATTATTTCTACCTTTTCGTCATTCGGCAATTGGTCAATACTATAGAAAAAGTGATAAACGATAATTTTAAAGTCGAAATCTTGCCTTCCTTGATTTGATTTGATGTAAATTTATTTCTTTTAAAATTTCAATCTACTTCAATCTTTTCTAAGATATTAGCCTTAGTAGATATCAGCTATCATTTATTTATCTCGAAAAAGATCTATCATTACTCATGTTACTTACACTGGAAACATCACTAGTACCAACAATAAAATTGCTAATTGCACTTAGTAAAAATATGAGCTGTAATAATGTATAATAGTGAATTAATCAATCTATGAATATGGGATATAAGAACAATTTTGAATAAGCGCTACAATTCGCAATCAATCCTCTCGATCTTTCCTTGGGTAAGGCCATCCGAAAAGTTATCTTTCTTACATTAATCTCCCATTCTTCTGGTAGAGAGCCAGAGGATGCACCATACTCCTACAAGGAGTCAAAAGTAGCACTTTATTATAAATATATATTGCAATAATTGCACCGTGCCCCAATTCTTTGATGGTTTCATTGGATATCCTCAATTCTTCATATAAATCTTGACCATTGCTATATATCTTGCTATATTGCTATCATATCTTTATCACCACTCACTATGAATTATTGTACTTTTTTTCAAAGATTCATTATTTAGATTTCGGTGCAATTTGAGAGGGATTGAAACTTTTTTGTAACGGATTGTTCGAAGACTGTAATATTGAATATACAATTTGAAGGAAAATATAGTTTATACCCATGTCGGCATATCCTCTCTCCTTCAAACATTCCTTTCTTTTGTCTGCGCAATATATTTACTTTATCTGAATGGTGAACAAATTTCTTAACCATTTGCCGGCATCTTTTGCTGATTCAAGTTCAATTTGAAAGTTTTCATCTCAGTGGAAATCTTGAAAAAAAAATTTAAATTGTTATGCTGCAGTCTCTTCCTTCCTTCCTTTCTTCCTAGCTGTCACGTCCAATTCTAACGCCTCAACATTCTCTCGCCTCAACATGGGCCATACCGATAATAACTTTTATCATAAAATTTTTGAGAAGACGAATAAGAAAATTTTTAGTACCACGTGCGCTACGGATTATTTCGGTATTTGGCAGGAAATGGCACTTCCTGAAATCGATGAGGAATTGCTCTTTACTACGGCTTTGATACTCAATAACAAGATGCGAATACTCATTATCGACATCAAATTGGTAAATCCCCTTGCGCCATACTTCTTTACCGGTTCTGTATGAGAAAAGATTTTGTGAAAAATTATTTCAGTTAATAAATACAGTTCATGCACTGGCCGAAATTGAAGGGAAAATTAAGTATAAGTATACATTACGGAAAAAAATTGTGAATAAATAATATATTTCATATAATATTAAAATATGACATTATAGAAAAAAAATTGTAAATGAACCAATATGCTTTATGCATTTTAAAAAAATGATTAAAAAAATGAAAAAATTAATAAAATAAATTAAAAATAAAAAATACATAAATTCTAAATTTCATGAAAGCGATAAAATTATCAGAAAAATTGTGTCGGAAAATAAAACAAGCGTACAAGAAAAAATATTCAAATATTTAATATTAATATTTAAATATTAAAAATATTAAATATTAAAAAATATTTAATAAATACGTAAGTTTTCATGCAATTGGCAAAAAAGAATACAATAATATTTCAGGAAAAATTTTTTAAAATTAGTACATTTTTTTTTGTTGAAGAAAAATCAGTTGCTTAAAATGATTATTCATAGGGAAATCGGTTTAATTTTAAGTATATTTTATAGTTTATAGATAAAACCTTAGTTTATTAGAATAGTGTCGATTTAGCAATAAGCGATTCCTATTTTTTGGTGACATTAGTGTAGAACGCTTCTTAATTTAATTTAAAATTCTGCAAAAATATACAGAAGGCGCATAGCGTCAAATAAGCGTTTTATTTATTTGACCTTGGCACTTCAACTATGAATTTTTTGCACATTTATATTTCATTTTCGCCTTGTTGTTACTTGCTACTCATAGCAAAATCATTCAAAAAATTTATCAAAAATATTTGGTTAATAAATGTGACAATTATTTATGTGTATGTTTATATATGCGACTTTGTATTTGCGACGAATGTCTCAAACTTCGGCCTGCTTTGTTGAATGCCTTTAACATTCTGCAAAATTTGCCACATTTTGCCAAAAATAGCTCCAAAACCCTTTTAATGCTCCTTAGCACTTCAAAATCATTGCTTTACTGTTCTTGTATTTTTGCCGAATCCATTCAGACTCAGTTTCAGCCTCTTAAAACAATTCTTTTCAATATATTCTCATAATACCCTATAAAAATTTCCCATCTATTCTCGGAATGCGGCGATTATAGACGTAAATTACGAAATCAGAAGAAACAAAATGATAATGGGTACCGAAAAGCCATAATGGTGATCGGTGGATGGGAGCGCGGAATATTAAGACAGAATAATGATGAGGACTTGGCAAGTTTTTTCTTTAAGAGTCCTCCCAATACTGGTTAAACTCGCTCCATTGACTTATTGCATTGGGCAATATGCCAGGGAGTCCCTTGGCGATAGAAATACAGGTTAGTCGCCAGCATCACCCGGATTTTTATAAGGTTTACTCCTGCATGGAATTGAACCTCAGCATCGGCGCTCCCAATTGAACAGCAATACACTGAGCCATTCTATCATCCAAGTATAAAAATAGGATTTGGCAAGTGTAAAAATAGTAACATGACCTGACGAAATGTTAAGGGTATATGAAGTTTTACGAAGAGGTATAGGCAGACAGTTCTAAATCTTATTTGTTAAAGGGGCAGAAGGGCTAATTACCAGAAAAGGGGGCCGCAGTTGAGATATTTTGCGGCAAATCACTTGCTGTAAGTCGATAAATATTGGTTATCTAGTTTATGGTAATTTTATTATGGTGATTTTTAGTTATAGTAAATTAGTGATAAATGATAGATGATAACCGCGGATTCCTTTAGCATAGCCTATTTGTCGATTTGTAAAATTACAAATGCGTCTATAAATATAAAAGTTTTTTTTTCGAAATCCAGATTGCTTGGACAATTAAACATACTGCTGCTTATGCAGAAATTTATGCATATTTTTTTTCAATTCAATAATTTTAAATAAATAATAGAAAAAGGAAAAAATTAAGAAGTACCAAATGGCAACAAATCGGTGATTGACGTCTATATTTTAACATTCTTAAAATCTTTTTTTAAATTTCACTTTACATTATTAGATTTTTTTTTTAAAATTTCGCTTAACTTTTTCCTAGATAATCGAATAAAATTCTTCTTAAATTTGAATTTTTTAAATTTTTTTCTTAAATTAAAATTTAAATTAAATTCAAATAAATTAAAATTAGTTATATCGAAAAAAAACTTTTAACTTCTAAAAACATTGTCAAATTAAAGTTTTAGACTGCGTATAAAATTCCCACAAAATTTTTTATTAGCCTAGGAATCAATACAATTAATTAATTTATTTCAATTTATAAATTAATTTGGTTAATGAAATTTTGATATTTTTTTTTATAATTTTGAAGTAAAGTATTTAATGAAAATTATAAAATTCCAAAGCATAAATTGTAATCGTTCCACTAAAAGAACTAAAATCTGGTTTATTATCATTAAACATTATTAATTTCAAGAATTTTTTTGCCTCTTTGTCAAATTTGATAGCAAATTGAGCGATCAATTTTTCAAGATTTAATTTTTTTTAAAAAATTTTTCAACCTTCTATTTGCTATGAAAAATGTTGCATAAGTCCATGTTCGTGTAATTCTGTCGACTTTTTTAAAATTTATGTCAACGAATTATTTGAAAAATTTTCTTCTTTGATAATCATTTTTCACTCTTTTTTCAAATAAAATTTTAATTTTTTTCTGGGAAAATTTGCTTATAAATTTAATAACAATGGTTCACTAAAGAAAACCTTATTTCATTTCATTTTATTAGCCAAATTAACCAAATCGGTGAGTTTTAAGAAAAAAAACCAAAGTAAATTAAGGTTTTAAAAAAAGATGAAAGTGAATTTACTCAGAATGGATTGATCAGTTTCTGCAAGTGAATAATTTTTACATCCATTGAATTATTATTATTTTGAGAATTTAAAAATCAAATTTTAGCTAATAATTTCTAGATAATTCGTATGAAAAATATGAAAGGAATGCTGCGACAAGTTTTGAGCCCTTCAGCAAGCTGCTAACTTGTCGGTTTTTTGTCGTTTCCATTATTTCTTACTTGCCCATTTTCCTCTTTTCCTCTTCTCATTTTAGAATGTTTCCAGTAAATTTTATTTATTCTGTTTGTTTTTTTATTTGGCTATATTTTTTTTTGAAGATTATCGTTCTTCTTCCGATTATTATTTTATATTTCAATGTTATTTTCATTTATTTTAAGAAAATTCTCATTTTCCAAGTTTCCAAGTTTGGACGAAAAAAAATTATATGCAAGAAGATTTTTCATCTATTTATTTGCTTCTGCAGAAATAAAAAATAAAATCCTTTCGTGGTGGATATTCTATAATCGCTAAAAGTGAGATGATTTATTGCTGATGCTGGATTCCACTTCTGATAAGTTGAAGTGAAATCTTATCTCTTTCAAAAATCCCGGTAATGCTAGCTATGAGTAACCTATACACTAATCGTAATTCAAGTCATTCCATAGCAAAATGATCCGATTTAACTGATCCGAAACAAGTGGAGCGAGCTTAACGAGAAATAGAAATTTTTCTAGACAAAGAAAATTAGCTAAAAATGGTATTTGAAAGAATGAAAATCAATTTAAATTATATTTATTCATATAAAAAACAATTCAAATGAGGTTTTAAATTTTATTTTTATAAACAATACAGACAATAATTTTCTGAACAATTATTTAAAACTTCTATCCTATACTACAAATGAATAAAAATATTAAAATCGAGGGGAAAAAACGCGTTGATCTATCCATCGCTTAAATATTTCTGCAATCTCATCCATTTAAATTTTCCATTCATAACGATGCCCTTTCTTTTACACTTCTTAACCTTTTTTTTTGCGCATCTTCCAAGAAATTTTTTAGCTGATTTTTTTAAAAATTAATTTTCAAAAAATGAAAATTAAAATATGAAATGAAAAATTAAACTTTCTTAAAAGTGTTTTAATTCATTTTATTTATTTTGGTCAAAGAAAATGGCTGAACTAAAAGTTCTTTCACAATTTTTCCTTTTTTTTGCTATGTTATTAATGTAATTTCATATTATTTGTTAACGGTTAGTTTTCGTTTAAACAAGCTAGTTTTTACATTCTTTACAGGTGTGAGATGCTTGTTGCTTTAGGCCATATTTCTCACTTTCAACATTTTAATTTTTGAAATGACTTTTTTTCTAAGAACATTTACCATTTTCAGCCAGCCTCGTTCTGTTCGCTTGCTGGACCAGATAAATTTCGCTAAGAAGTTGTTTATAGATAAGTCGTCAGGATTTTAAAAGCACGAGGAGTAGAACTCCTGCACCAGCACTTCGAAATGGGAGCAATAGGTCGCTGAGCCATCTCATCCTGTCGCAGTGAATAACTTTTTTTAAAAGTGCTCACCATTACTGGCTAAACTTGTTCCGCTGGCTTGTCACATTGAGCAAAAATAGCTAGGAAATCCCTAGGCGTTAGAAGCCGGGTGAATCATTGATGAATAAGAAAATTTAAAACTTTTATAAGGAATGACTTATTTATTCGTCTTGAACGCTAATGATAAGTGATAAAATAAGTGAAAAAATATATGTAAAATATTTGTACAATTTATTGGGAAAAAAAATTGAATTTATTGAAAAAAATGAAGAAATTCATAAAAAATTGTATTAGAAACAATTCGCACATAACATGTAAAATAAAACAAGAAAAGTATCATTTATCAATTAGTTTGGAATTTTTTGATAAGAGTGGAAAATTAATGATCTATTACAACGTTGAGAAATTCATGGAACCATTAAAAGCATTTTAATTTCTTACTGTGGCTGTTCTTGCAAAATTTTCCATTGAATTTTCTTTATAAAGTAGAATTTTTTCGCAATAAATAATTTGATAAAATCTGACAAAATGGATGATAAACCGAATCGACAGTGGTCTCAAATTTTTTAACATTATTATTGCATTATCTTATCTTAAATGAATTTCTATATTGGACATAGCATGAACACAATTTCAGCATATTTGTGAAATCTTCTTTTTAGAAAAAATCTTAAGCGATTGAAAAATAATAGAAAATATTCAGTGATATTGCCGAAAATCTAACAATCTCCGAGTCGTTCATGGCTCGAAAACTTTTACGTTCGGTATTTTTGTATTAATTTAGTAAGTAATTTCGCGATATTTTTTATGCAAATCTTATTTCATGTTCTTATTTTTTCTATCAAAAACGTTAAAGTTCTTGATAATTAAATATTCATGGTTAAAGCTCATAAACGGTTTATTTTCTATTTGTACTATTTAGTGTGTTATGCCAACATAAATTAAAACTTTTTAAAACACGTTCTTCTTAATTATCGTTACCATTTACATGTTTCAAAGCAATCATCAAGTCTATATTTCTAATAAAATTTTGTTTTCTAATGCAAAATAGCGGGCTTGTTTTATCGACCATATTTTGGGTTATATTTTTGTCGAAAAATTTTATTGACGAGTAAATTTGCTTACCACATTAGATGTTTTCGGGCCTTTAATAAATTTATTTCAGTATTTATTTCAGTTAATTCTTCTCCAATTTTCAATTATTTCAATTATTTGTTTTGCTTTCCGATGTTTGCTATAAGCGTAAATTTTCAAAAAAGAATGATGCTTTTTGATGCAAATTCCTTCTTACATGCACCAAAATTATATCCGCTTTTACAGTAAGTCCAATTCATATATTGACGGTGGTAATTGTGGTATGAAAATAAAGCCGGCCCTGAATATACTGTCCGCCGATTTCAATCCTATATTTCTCTTCACGTGAAAGGAAAGAGAAATTAATTTATTCATATGTGAGACAAATGGGTTCATTTTTATACCATATTTATTCCTATCAAATCTGACTAATATGCCTTGTTTTTTAATAATTTTTACTTTTATTTTATTTTTTACTTATTATTTAATTTTTCATTATTCTCCTTTTTCATCTGAAAAAAAATCTTGAATAGCACTTTGGACATTAGGTTTTTTCCTAAATAATAAACCTTTTGAAAGTTTTTTAAAAAAGTTTGAAAATTATTCGAAAATTTAGACATTTAATTTACGATATTTTATTTTGATTTTCAGAAAAATGCTACAATAATATTCATAATTTTTGCGCAATATATAGAAATGAAGTTAAATTTTTTGAGAACTTTTCAAATTTTCATAAATTCATAAAAATTTAAATGAATTTTTAATGAAAAATTGTAAAAAAGGAGATCTGAGATTTTTCTTATCCGAATAACCTACAAATAACTTGCTTTCATTAAGAAATCCTAGAAAATTTTTGTGTCATTGAATTTCTTTTTATTATTAATTGAAACAAAATGCGATGTTTTTCTCGAAGATAACTTTAAGGAAGATAAATAATTTCTGTCGTTGTCAACGATAATATTTATTCTTTTTGCTTAATTTTTAATTTATATACAGATAAACTTATAAGAAAATTACTCATTACCATATCTAAAATATTCATTATTCTACCAATCTTATTTGCTTAATAATTATATTAATACTACCATTAATTGATCTCCGTTAATAGATTTACAATTTATGTAATTAATTCATTTTGAATCGGTTGAATCGGTTAGCTTATGATATGATATAATTTATTTTATCAGAATTTTCGATTAATGAAGCCACTAATTCAAAATACTCTTCGCATAAATCTTAATGCTTGTATTGGTATATTAATTTTTCTCAAGAATTTTTCTTGAGTGTCGCTTTAATTCTAAGAGCGAGTTGTATTATTCGATTTCTTCTGATGCATTCCCATTTAAAGTTTTGTATAAAATTCATAAATAATGAAATTGCCATAATTAATGAAATTTTCTTTTCGAAATATTTTTCGTGCTTTTAAATTGATCAAAACGAATTTTTAAATTGCAATTTTTATGAATTCGTAGTTGAAATAATAAAAAAACTTTAATCATATTTTATTTTATAAACATTGTAAGAGGAATAATTTTTCAGTAAAATTCACTGAAAATGTTAAAAATTGTTTTCTTAATTATCATATTACTGCATGAACAATTCGAATGCTGGCCAGATGGAGCGCCATGTATTCATTCAACCTTCGAATCGATGAATCCCCTTGAAGCAGTGGAACATCAGGGAGGGCTGCAGGTCTTTTGCAATATTTTATTATTATTATTTAGCCATTTTTACATCATCTTATAATCATTGTCACTATTAGTAATCAGTAATTTTTATTGTTTATTTACGCTTATCTTAAAAAATTTACTCAAAATATTAAGGAAAAATATTACAGCAACTATAAAATAAAATATAAAATATTAGCAAAATATTAGCAATATCAGCAACTTATGACCATTACCTTTTTTAAATAACGAAATATTTCACTGAACAACATAATTTGGATGATTTTCAGTTGACGCCGCCACCTTATGAAATTGTTGTTAAACAGAAGTGTTACTGGAAGGGGCAGCCGATTGAATGTAAGATTCACTAAAACTATCCTTTTTTCCTAATAATTTGGCTGGTTAATGGCAGATATTAAGGGTTAGTAAACGTAAATAAAATTCGAAATTATGTTCAATCATATGAATCTATAATTGTTTTACTTTTTGCATCGAATAATGCCCTATCAAATTAATGGTTCTATACAGTTAATGGTTCTTTTAATGGTTCTTTGTTCTTCAAACGGCATTTTTGATAAGGAACGTTATAAAACTGCTGAATCATAATCACCAAAATAACCACCTTTTGGATCTTGTATGATTTTTATGATTGCGCCAGGTTACGTAATGAGATATGAATTACAGTGTCTTTGAAAGGAAAAACTATAAAAGATCGATTTAAAGGTTTCGCTATACAACCAATATCGTTTAAAGGACCTAATCGAGGTACAAGGCAAGTTTCTTTTTTATTTTTTCATGAATTATCATTAAATTTTCCATTCGTTCCTAAGGATTCTTCTTAAAATATTTTCCTGAAGCTAAATATCATGCAATACGGAAACCGAATTATATAAACTTACAGAATTGGTCGATTTTTACGACTTGATAATAATGGTTCATGGCAGCAACAATGTTATCGTTATAGAAATTCTGTAACTCATTCTCACGATGAATTGAAAAAAAAAATGAAACTTTGGTGGAAAAATGACGATGATGATAGCAATTATGTTCAATTTGTGTATGTTATTTTTTTTGAAATGTCTTGGATTTACTTTAATATCGAATGGTCAGGCAAAAGACGGAATTGAGATGAGACAAAATCCGGAAAACAGTAGCTAGAAATGCATTCATCCGATTATAAAATCTTTATGGAGCACTCACGAAATCACCATAAAAACGACATTCTGTATCTATAACTGTAGTTCACTTGATCTTGCTATATGACTGCGAAATATGACCAATGAGAGTGGAAGGATATTAAGTTATTTTTCTTTTGACCACTCATGTCTAGAATATATTTTATTAGGGGTCACCAAACATCGATATCCACCTTCACTCAAATAGCATTAACTTCACATAGCGTCGTCTTTTTTGGTAAGGGTACGTTCTTCGTCACAAGAGTTAACACAAATTTGCGTCAAAAGCGAAACATACCAATCAAGACCTGGGCTCATACGGTTAGAAAAGATTTTGAACGAATAGATGAACCAGCAATATACGAATTTAGACGTTGGAAAAAGAGATGGCTTCTATTACTACTAGGGATGGCATCGGATCGAACAGCTTTAAAAAGTATTAGCCAGCGGAATAAGCTTAACTAGTAATGGTGAGAGCTGTTAGAAGAAGATCTTTTTTAAACAATAAACTAAATTTATTCGAAAGCCTAAACTTAAATAGTTGTAGTTCCATCTATAAAAAAGTGAAAAAATGAAAATGATAAATGGAAAAATAATAAAAAATAATATCCGATAATAATTCTTCGCAAATGAAACCAGAAAAACTATGGTTTATAAGATTCCATTACATTTGTTATTTGTTATTACAAGTATTATAAGTAAGAATTTTAGGGCAACAGTAGTGAAAAGTCAAAAGGAATTTTGGGTGAAGTCGATTTTATCGATTCCCATACCGCCTTGTCACTTAGAACCACTTGGTATGCGAGAAGAATATGTTCCACCACCAATCACTCCTCCGCCGCCGGTTTGTTTAATTTTATTTATTATCATCTTTTCTGAAAATTTTGCAATAACTTTTTGCTCAATTCTTGTATTGAAGTATAACCAAAATTAATAATACTATATCTGATAATATAATTATTCCAAAAAATATTATCAGCTCAAGAAAAAGGTAAGGAAAAGAAAATAATTTTGGCTTTTTTTATTTTCCAATACCCTTAGGGCAAAAAGGTGCAAAATTACAAATGAGATGGGCTTAACCAAATAATTTTAATATATTTAGTTAAAGATGTAAATAAATTCATAGATACTGACAAATTTTTATAGCTATTTTTATTTAAATTGAATTTTCAATTTCCTTAATTAGTTTTTGCTGCTTTTTTTAATTAGCTCGAAATTATTAACCACTAAATTCGAAGTTGTACACAAATGTCTTATATATAGTTGACGTTCCATTAATTAGTATATCGTTTGGTGAGAACAAGAAAATCAAGTGGCACATTGCTTTAACCAAGACCAAGCCATCATAACTACGATTCGTGCAAACTTGCTATTAAAGATGAAATTCAAGTTATGCTGAGAGCAGTTTTTTCATTCTCAAGCGACTATGAGGTAGTATCGTTTTATAGCCACTACGTTCAACCAAATCAGTGATATTAGAAGGTCAAAACGTTATTTATATTCATATACATCATTCTAATAATAGAGCTAAAGCTAATAGGACTTTTATAAAATAGTTTTTAAAGGAAAAAGGAATATAATTCGTTCAAGCTTCTTTTATCGTTTCACGAGATATCTAATTGCTTTACTTTTATTTTTCTTTTTTTTTTTTTTAAAATTTTCCTTGTTAAAATTTTTAATAAAAATATCTCATCTATAGAAAAATAATAGATGCCTTCAAAACACATTGAAAAATCGAAGAAAACAAGAAAATGATTGATTGTCTTGCGAGTGAAACTGAAATTTAGAATGGCTTTTCACTAACTAGTTATATCGCTATTTTATAAAATAAATTTGAAAAAAAAAATTTAAAATAAAAAACAAACATTCATTATTAAATTGGAAACTAATCATTATTAAATTAGAATTGGAATTGAATAAAATTAGAATTGAATTAGAATTGAACAAATTGCAACTAAAATTCTTTGAAAATATTTCACAAATATTTACTTCGCTAATCATATACTGAGGTACTTCGTCAAGTTCCACTCCTAATTACAATATAACATATTTTACATGTTTAATTTTAAATGCATAAACAACTGTTAAATGAATTGTATTCTAAATATTCATCATATAAATTTTAAAAAATGTGGTGAAAATTTTTATAAAAGCGTATTTGATCTCATATCAAATGAAAAAACCATCTGTGCATGCCATTATGTCGAAATAAAATTGATCTTATCATTCAGTAATTTCAAATTTCACCTTTTTTTTCAGGTTTTTCCAGTTTTGTGAAATTCAATTTTATGTTTTTATTTCATAATTTTTTAAAGGGGAAATAGAAGATGAAAAAAAGGGATAAAAACATTGTTTTATGGTTGTTTTAGCAATCATTTCACTTTATTTCTATTAAAAACGAAATTAAAAAAAAAGATTCTATCATTAAACTTTTTTTTTTAAAAATTTTTATGAAAAAATTTAGTTCTTACAGTAAAAAAGATTTTTAATGAAATTATAAAGTGTGAAATTAAATTATGGAAAAATTATGGTATAATAAAATTATTTATAGAATCAAACGAATATTCTATTTGTTTTTACCAAATAAATTTAATTTGATATTTAATATTTAAATTCCAATTTAATAATTTAATATTTTGTAATAAAAAAGAAAAAGCAATTTTTTGAATTAAATTATTAATTTTAAAATTAATATGTATTAAGGTTAAATCGTTTAAACTGGAAACTTTTCACATTTTTAACGGTGGCGATGATCAAATGAGTAAAATATTTCTTGTACGAAACCATCGTGAAAGAAGGCCAAAACCTCAAACGATGGAAGATGTATCGAAAGTAAATTTATATGCCTTTTCGGGCAATTCATAACAAAATTTTTCTAATCACTGAAGGATATATAAGTGAATACTAAAGCGTCGAATTGTATAACCATAAAATGGCACTCCAATCCTGCCAGAAAATCTTATTATAAAATCAAATTTTATATTGAAAAATTAAGCTGAAAAATAAAAAATAATAAATTCAGTAGAAAAATTTTCAGAGAATCGGGATAACGTAAAAATAACGTAAAAAGGTATAAAATTTTCCAGCATGAAATTGGTTTTTATAAGGTAGAACCTCGATTTTTGATTTCTTTCTTGTCCCATTAAGTCGATCCGAAGAATATTTATTTCAGGTTATCAACGTTAGCTCGCCAATACATTACGCAGTAACGAGGCCTACGTTCATTGTCCCTTCTCAGAGGTTTAATCCACAACTAATGCACATTGAGGTGATGCTTTTTTTGGTTTTATATTTGCATATTTTATTATAAACCAATTAAAATATTGTAAATGCAGTTCATAGCATTTTTTCTAAGACCTTTGTGCTTATTGCTTGCTACTTTTCGATGAAATTAGCGAAACTTTTATATCGATCTTCTCTTTATAGTCAAATAATAGGCCTATGCCTGTGCCGCAGCCTGCGGAATCAAATAAGCAAATTATTATTATCCAGCCTACAGCTCAAACGGATGTCAAAATCGATCAATTCAAGTAAAAAAAATTCTTTTAAGGCTGAATGAGAAAAACTATTTAAACTATATTCTAAAAGTGCTTTTTTTGCACCCTCATCGTATTTACCTACGAATAAGTCTATGAACCCAGCACATAGCAATTCTCCCTTAAAAGTCTCAGTTTGATAACTTTATTTTTTTCTAAGAATATCCACTATTTCTAGTTAGGCTGGCTTTGCTGGCTTATCAGAGCAGAAAAACTTTTCAAGAGAATCATTTGGCGCTAAAAATATAGGTGCCAGCATTATGAAAATGAAATGTTTTATAAGATAATCACCGGGATTTTCCGAAAAATATTTATGGCTTAGATGAAAATTTTTGTTGTAACATTGCTAATCATTCCTTAATAATAGCTAAAAATTTAAAACAATACAGAAAAACTAGTAAATAATATTTCCAGGCCATCACGAATGTCAGAAAGCGGAACGGTGCAAAATATTGGTTAGCCTTTCAGAATTTTTATTTGATATGATATGTAACATTAAAGGTAACAATATAAGAAAGATAACTTAAAAATTAAATCGTGCTCAACTTTTTTGGGTTGATTTTATTTCAAGCATCAACACGCGGCACAAAAAGATTTGAATGTCAGTAATTCTACCTAATTTTCTACTTCTATAATAATAATAATATAATAATAATAATAATAGTAATAATAGTAATAATAGCCAAGAAACTTTTAAGCCATCTCCATCTTTCTTGTAAAAATATGAAATTCTTCATTGCTAATAATGATTTTTTATTTTAAAAGCTGTATTCTATTCAGATAGTTTTTGTTACCACTTATGTCTAAGCACCATTTTAAATTCATTTTAACATTTAAGGGCAATGTTTCCACAAGTTTTTCGAATTATCAGCTTATCATAAAATCGAAAAAACTTTTAAGCCATTCTATATTTTCACAATTTTTTAAATTTTCAGGTTGTTATGATCGAAATCCAACGCCTCTCTGCACTGCTCGACGTTCGCTATGCGACACAAACCGATATGTGAGACATCGTTGTAGGAGGACGTGTAGATTTTGTTAAACTAAAAAGTCTTTCGGTGAGATGATTTAAAAATAAAATTTAATAAAGATGATCTAAAATAGCAAAAAAAACTTCTTTTTTTGCAATATTATTTCACAGCGCCATTACAATTATTGAATTAAAAAACTATCTTTAATTATGAACTTATTTTTAGATCATATGAGAGATAAGTAATAATGATGGTAAGCTTTATGTAGCTTGTCAAATTACGTATATACTTATAAGAAACTCACTATTTCTATCACTATCATTATTTCTGAATGGATTATCACTATCACTCTAACTTATCTGTTTTTGATTAGCTCTATTAGCTTATCAGATTAGACAAATTTTCCCACATAGCAAGCCACTTAATGATAAAAATTTTTTAGTTTTTGGGAGACAGGTTTGTTTCTGTCCGGAATAGAAGAATCCCAGCATCAGCGCTCTTAGCCATTCTACATCTTACATTGTAGAGGATCATGAATCATAAATATATTTTTGTTAAAATTTAATAAATAATCGAAATAAACTGCTTTAAAATCTTCGCCTTCTAATAGCTCTCACTATTACTGGTTAGACTGACTCCACTGGTTACAATAATAAGACGTAAAACCACTAATTTTTTTTTTTTTTTTTTCAGTTATAATTATTCTTTTCAGCCAATTTATATGTTTAATTTCAACGGATAAAGGAAAATATAAATCGAAATTCTATTGCAATTATATTCAAATAAAATTTCTTTTATAAATTCATAGAATATTTTTTTCCATTACTAATTTTTTTCATTATAATTTTTATTATATTATTTTCTATTTGTTATATTATTTATTATATTATATTATTTATATATTTATTTTATTATATTATTTTATCATTATTTTTATTGTTTTGAGCTATTTTAAAATTATTTTATTTTAAATAAATATAAATATAAGAAAATATAAGAAAACTTTTTTTCATAAACTTATTTTTAGAACCAACAAACAACAAGGATATGCATAAAACGAAAATGTACGACAAAACAATCGTTATTCTTACTAATATAAAAATATTCGAATTATTACTACTATTCTCTACATTCGACAAACGTTAATTTTATTTCACTTTAAAAAAAAAAATGTAGATTTTTTAAAAAAAAAATCAAATGAAATCACATAATAATAAGAATAACAGAACGATATTATCATAACGATGTTATCATGCTTTATATTGATGAGATGATTTCTCATATTTTTCACATCAAATATTTGATTAAAATGATTGTTATGCTGAATAAAAATTGATTGCTAGCACGTGGAATATATTTGTTTGAAATTTGTTTGGATTGATTTGAATTGATTATAGAAAATTCGAGGATAATTTATTAGCGGAATAGTACTATTAGCAATAATAATATTCAATAATTTGGCAATCCAGAAAAGTGCAAACTTAGATTAATTAGATTAATTAAATTCTTATCAATTAAAATAAAAATGAATTTATAAAATTAGAGAATATTATAACGAATGATTCGAATAGGTCGGCAAACGATCAATCCATGAAGATTGTGCATTTTATACAGCTACAATAATTTCGTTGTTTAGTTTTCTAAATTTCTGCGTTACTTTTCTTATCGAATAATGAATTTGACTGGATTTTGCTTTATAATAAAGACATTTCCAGAGAGAGCGTTCTTTCAACGGCTGAAATTATCTGCTTAAAAATCTGCTTAAATCTGCTAGGCTAAGCTATGTTAAGATTACCGAATATATAAAAAATTATTATCATTATTATCAAATATTATCAAAATTATTATCAAATATTATCAAAAAATTATTATCACTATCATAATTATTATCATTTTGACTTCACTGATAGTTTAAACATTTATCGTAAATGTTTGTTATCAATTAGGCCAATAGACGGTCATTCGAATAATTCTTCTTCTTCACCATTACTGGTTAGGCTGGCTCCGCTGGTTACAAGAGTAAGGCGTCTCCAAGCTACTCGGTCCGACGCTATCGCTAGTAGTAATAGAAGCTATTCCTTTTTCCATCGTCTAAATCTATATATCGCTGGTTCCCTTATACGTTCAAAATTTTTCCTGACTATATCAGTCCAGGTCTTAATTGAGACGCTCCTGGCTTTTGACGCCAACCATCACAGGGTTCGGCAAGCAGTGAAATATACGTCAACTCCTGTGGTGGACGACGGAGAACGTGCGAACTAGCGAAGACGGCGCTCTGTGATAACATTATTGACACATTATTGGCGGTATTTGAGCAAAGATGGATCATGTGCGATTCGAATAATTATCTTTGAATCCTTGGATCTTTTGGCACAAATGGTATTAAATGATAAAGACAAGGGCTTATTATAAATCAGGAAATTAACACCTGATTTCTTCACGTTTGATTATCAGTCTCTTTCGTTTAATAAATCATCGTATTAATAATATATACTTGAAGTTTCAAGTAACGATTGACTTATATGAACCAATTTAAACATCGTTCGAAAAATTCATTAGTTTAGTACTCTCTATCAACTGATTCCGAATCAAAAGATTCAATATAATAATAGCAGATTCGTATTATTGATAAGCTCCATTCGCTCCATTTAGAAAACTCAACGCTAAGAATTTTTAGTCGATTTCATCGCTATTTTACTTTGATCAGATAATAATATAATATCGCAAAATACAAAAAATAATAATTTATCTTAATTTCATAAATTTGTTAAATCAAAAGGTTTTGTTTTCCTACTAGTTGTTTTTTTTTCTGCCTTAATTGTTTTTAAAACGATGTTTCGATCTGCTTGATTCAATGAAATAAATAAATAAACGATGACGATTAAAGAATTTAAATTGCCAGTGCAAATTTTTTAAGATTATTTAGTTATAGCTTAAAGCTTAATTTATGATAGATTGTACCGATTTTTTTATCATTAGTTTCTATTTTTTATTTATTCTTATTATCCGAGTATAATATTGTAATATTTATTATTAATGCTATCATATCGATATCATTTTTCTATAACCAGTCATTATCTAAATAAATAACGAATGAATCTCACGTGCCAGCAACCAATTTTTTCAATACAACAATCAGTTAAAAAAAAAACAATTAGATGTACATCTCGGGGAAACCACATAAAAACGTAAGGGTATTCAATCCTTTACATCCACTAAGACTGGGATTTCAAATTTAAAAAATTAGTTCTAATAAATTTCAATAAATTTGATTCGATATACAATTATGAAATACAACTGTTTACTCGAGTTCATACATAAAAATTGAATCAAAATGGTGAAAAATTATTAAACAATATTATCGACATCTACATGAACATCGGCAATGCAACGCAGGCACTTTTCGGTTATCTGGTCCACAGCAAAATAACGACGAAGAAAAATATTTTTAAATGTTCTTTTTTACTTCTTTATTTCTATTCATTCGCCTTTTCGCCTTTATTCCCTCTCATCGAATTATCGATAATTGAAATAAATCATGTCTCGTTTTAACCTTCTACCATCATCGCATTTTTTCCTGTGATCGTACTTTTTTAAACCAATAATTAAGAAATGTACTAGACCAGATAAAGAAGAAGCACCGCACTATGTATTAGCAAAAATAATGAAGCAATCTTCCATTCAGATTTTTCAACCTCCATAAATGAATCCCTTATCCAATTCTTAAACCCTAATATCTCCTATTATCCTGTCATATTAACGGAGAAAGCGTTCGAAACAAATAATCTTAGGAATAAATTCACAATAACTAATACAAATTATCAAAACAACAAGAAAAACAATCTAACTAAATGCTAATACATCTCAACATAAATCTAAAATACAAATTTAGAAAATAAAAATATATAAACCAAAAAATGTATTCTTTTTCGATTCACGATGTCTTTAATTTACACTTTTCTGCGGCTTCTCCGCTAATCCTCTCGTAAACTTCCATCATTTGTTCACGTACTCTATCAGTTAGCAAGGGTACATCGTCCAAACTCATCTAAAATGAACTATTTATTTCCTAAATTTCATCCTGTTTACACAACATTGGTTTATTTTACCATAATAAGAAAACAAACATTTTTGGTTAATACCGGTTCCATGACTTCAATAATAACGTAACCATATTCATTGAAGATTCTTAAATTTTTATCATAGAATGGTCGATATGAAGATATTACCACTGGTACAATGGGGATTTGCACCTGAAATCTATAAAATTAAGAAAGATCACTGGAACAGTTAGATCAGGAACTTCTAAAAAATATGGATTCATCTCTGTGAATGGATTTTTAAGAAATTGGAATTGGAAATAAAGCATACTGCAAAAAAATCCACTGCCATTACCTGAACAGCGATGTTAAAAGCACCTTTTTTGAAAGCCAGCATACCACCTTCATGGTTTCTAGTTCCTTCCGGAAATACCCAAACACTTGTATTTTTGGCTATAATTGTATCTGCGGAAGTTTTAATCGCATGAACTGCTTTCGTGTGACAAAAACGATCAACATATATCGCTCTCGACTCAAAAATTATTTTGATGGAGCGGAATACTATATAACAAATGAAAATCAACAAACAAACTCTTCTTCTTCTTCTAATTACATTATTTCTGACAGATCACTCGCCGGCATCAATTCCAGTTTTATCTTTAGCAATTTGTTTCTATTTTCGGTTACAGGCTTGGTCTTGTCAAGAGACAAGAGCCGAGCTCCAGCTGCTTGTCACCAGGCGAAGCAATTTCCCGGAAATTAAATAAGATTAATAGAAAAAGAAAGATAACGAACAAGAAATGCCACATAATTGAGGAAAGGTACCCATCGCAACGACTGTTTCATCATCACTGTGCAACGTTCAGGCCAAACGTGAGCAAGTGATAAAATATCCAGAGAACTCTAAAACTTTGAAAAATAATTTAAAACACTAACTTTCACGTTATATATCAATTATTGAGCGAAAAAAACATACGAAAAACCCTCTTATCCCACAGATTTAATTAGTTATAAGAAAAATAAAATTAGGAGCAAAAAGATTAAAAAGTTAAATGTAGCTTCATTATCATAATTCAGTCGAAAAAATCTTAATAGCAAAACGAATGAAATTTTGGAAAAAAAATTTCTATGAAAATTTATATTATTTTTTACCTGATGGTTGGATACAACAACAAAAGGCCCGATTCCATCAAAATTTTGAGATCCGCGCACTTCGTATTTTATATTTGTCCAAGATGCAAGGATGCGAAATGCACCAAAAATGAATTTTGGTACCTTAAAAATATAATCCTGAGATTACATAATTATTTTCTTTTTTCTATCAAATTGCAAATTATACTATAACAAACTTACATCCCCGAAGAAATAAATTGCCGTACTAATAGTACAACAAAGAATTGTAGTTGTCAATACTGTTAAATAATAAGCTATCATTTTAATGAAATATCGACAAATAGGGATTTTTGTTAAAAAAAAAATGATAATAGTACAAAGACAAGCAAAAATTAATAATCGACATTTCAAACATGGAAAATCTGATTCGCCATGAGTTTTCTCCATTATAAAATTGTATGCTGAAATAACAAACAGCTGCATGAAAGAAATAAAAAAACATCTCTTAATTGAGAAGGAAAAGAAATCATGAATGAAACGATACGCTTTATTTTCTTGATCTCATAAATAGGCTAAATCAAATGAGTAAATCTGCCATTAAAATCCTGATAATCCCAGTTAGAAATCTACTTCTGTATTCAGGCGCATTTATCGCATTTATTACGACAAGGAGTGTAAATTTTAGAAGGAAACGATGAAAAAAAAAAAAAATGTCAAATAGCCTGCTCTAAAGAATAAAACTGATCATTAATTAAAAAAACGTTCTAAAATATGTGAATGAGGTAGAATATTCCTATTTACAAGGAAAATTAAATAGAAAATGGTTAAAATTATGAAAACTTTTTTATTAATTAATCACGATAGAATACATTTAATGAATTCACAAATAAAATTCGTATTGTCAAAATTAATAATAATAATACCCGACACCATAAATTCCAAAAGAAAATACAAAAAAAATATGTAAAAATGATCCTTAATGAACAAAAAGGATTTTCGATAAGCCTAAATCTCCGTACAACGAAAAATATTTAAAATATAATAAATACGTATCATTTTAAATTTCAAATCATTTTAAAAAAAGCAAAAATTAACTTTAAACAACAGAAAAAATTACAACACATTAAGGCAATCATTCAATTATGGCTTTTTCAATAAAGCTTCATAATCGATTTCATCATCGGGAAGCAGAGGATGACCACTTTTTATTCCAGTTTGACCAAGACCCATTCCACTAAGTGCCATCTGGGCAAGATTCATACTGCTATTATCGACAGTAGCAACACCACTACAAAAAAAATATTAGTGGGAAAGAGAAACAATAAATGGTAAAACCAGTTCACAGTTCCAGATATATTTTCTAGATAAAATTAAAATTGGCAAAAAATTTTTGCAGGTTCTTACCGAGTCAACAACCACATTAACAACGGTTGCGTAAAAGAAATATAAATAATCAAATACAGTTTACGTTTGCGGCCACCGTCTTGACTATACATACTCTGTATATCCAATATGGACTTTCGGATAGTACTTAACTGAAAATCCATCAATTTTAAAATATTTTTAAATATGATCTTAAAGTTCGACAATTTCAAAAAATTCAAAACAATAAAATATCCAACAGCAAGAAACTAACCAGAAAAAACACGACAGCCAGTGACATATATATTAACGCAGAATAATAAGCAGTTTTACCACCGACAAAGGAAGCAAGAAGACTTATATTCATTCTATAAAAAAAGTGTAGTGTAAATAGCAATTTATTTAAGTCAAAAAATATATGCTATTATATTTGACCATGAATTTATTTACATATTAAAACGAATGAAGGAGAAAAATATGAGCAATATATATACCCCACAAATTTATAGCTGCTATAAGCCAAAGTGTGCCAAACTGTAAGCGCTTCAGAGATATTCATAATATATCTAGTTACAAAAAGTATGACATTTTCGAATAGCAGATAAACAAGAGCATTTGTTGTAATAATGCCAAGCTGTTCAGGAGTAAATCTTGAATATACTAGGATTTAATTATTATAAGAACAATCTTTCTAAATCGTATGAAAAATGAATGAGAAATCAAGCATTTGCATATGTAATAAAAATTGTGAAAAATCAATAAAAACTGGTCAAAGATACTAAAATTTTCTCACTAAGATCCAACGAAGCATATCAATAGAAAAAAGTCTGTTTCTGACAAAAATAAAGTACGGTATAAGAAAACGATGCTGACCTTCCTTGAACTCCGAGCACAAAACCGGAAATAAGTACATAAGTTATAAAAGCCATCAATGGTATATATAGATCAGGTGCATTAACGTCAAATCGAGCTGGCACGGGTTGACCACCATCATCGTGCATTACGTTCCACTGCTAAAAAATACTGATATAAACAATATTTTTCGGATAATTGCATAATTTCGAAAATAGCATAATACGAATAATCTCAGAAACCTAAAAAGTCAAATAATTATAAAAAGTCAATATCTTCCCCTTCTATATCATTTCCACAGTATCTGATTTTAACAAAAATATTACATATATTCTAAATCGAATGGGACGAATAAAGCAAATTTTTACAAATTATTATTTAGGATAGAAGCTACTTAAAAAAATGAATAACATATAAAAACATATGAATACCTTATGAAAAAATGGAAATGTGAGGATAGCCAGTTTTTTGCCAACATATGCATTGTCAACAGCAAAATAATATTTTAATTTGAATGCGGAAAGATATTTCGAAAGCTATAAATCAATAACCCAATTAACAATATTTAAAAAGAAAATATATGAGAATTACAAAAGGGAAACACCATTAGAATGCAAAAAAAACTAAAAATAAAAATTAAAACCACTTTTACTTTGCTGAAACTTTAAATTAAAACAATCAAACAAGCAAAATTTGCAGAATTTTATAGAAATTACAGCAAAAAAATCAGAATTATTTTACAGTAAACGCAGAAAAATTGTGCATAACGACAGAAAAAAAATTCAAACCTTTTCTTTTTGCTGTTCCGCAAATTGACCGCCAATCTGCCGAGCCATATTAAACATTGGATCAGACATTAATTGGCCTGGAAGAGTTGATCTGTCATGATGATTTACCGCGAATTAAAAACAATAAAACAAAACGGTTGCAGAACAATAAAAAAAAAAAGGAAAATGAACTAACTTTGCATATCATAATACCCCACTGGAGAAGCAGCTTGTTGATGAAACGGTTGATAACCTGTATTCATATTAGATGGTGGAGTGAATTTAAGAGCTTGTTCGCTATAATAATCATGCACTCTAAAAATTACTACATATATTCAAATTAAATTAGTACTGATATAGCAAGGCTTTTTACTATTTAATTTTATTTTGTTGCTCTTTATGAAAAGTTGCCTAAACTTATTAAGAATTATTAAATATAAATCTTTACTCGATTAAACTCAAACTATTTTCAAACCATTATTAGAATGTCTAAAAATCATTTCATGTAATCTCAATGATAGATAAAAATCTCAGGAAGGATCATAACGAATACATTGTGAATTAATAAATTTATAAATTAATAAAATTAGCTTTTTATATATTCATTTTTAAAAGAATTAACCGGTACTATCAAATTCTTGATATTGTTAAATTTATTTCCAGAGAACTTAATATTGTGTTCCGTTAGATAATGATGATGAATTTTTTTTTAAACAGCTCTCATCATTGTTGGTTAGATTCGTTTCGCTAGCTTTTCGGACTAGACTACATACCAGAAAATCTCTTGGCAATAGAAATACACGTGAATTGCCAGCATCATCAGCAGACCAATGAACAATGATGAACTACGAATAGTAAAATCTTGACTAAACCTGATATTAAATAACTTCATAGAAATTTGTGTTATCACAATCATAATAAAATAAACATATTTCAATAATTTAAAAATATAATAATAGATCACAACGACTTATACGAATAGTCATCTGCACATGGAAAAATACGGGAGTAATCTAGTGGGAGCAAAATTAAACACGGTAAAATCTCTATAAGGAAGATTATTTACTACAATAAAGGTTCAAATAAATGCCCCATACCCCATATTTGTTTTGCATCTATGAATATGACTGGAAATTTCATGAATCAATAATAAAAAATAATAAAAATAAAAAATCTTGAGAACGATTAAAATAGATGAAATAGATGCAACAAATATTATTTATATTATTTATTATTTATATTTATATTTATATTCATATAATTTTAGTCATATAATTCTTTTTTAGCATAATTAATATAAATTAATCAAATTTTTAAAAAAAAGAAATTTTTTAAAAATATTTAAAATTAAAAATAAATATAAAGAAGAAAAAAAAAAAAACAAACGGTTGTTGCGTACGATGTGTTATGTGAGGTGACTGAAATCGTTGTGAAATATCTGATTGTTGATTTCTTTCATAATAATTTGAAAATTGATGAAAAGATTTCGATGAGGAATTTTCATTTTCCATTTTTTCTTAAAAAATAAAAAATAAAAAAAAAATTTAAAAGAATTATTTATTTCTTAAATTATTCGCTTATAATATTTTATTTTAAAATATATAAAAATATTAATAAAAGTAAAATAAATAAATAGTTTTTTAAAAATGCTTTTTAAAAAATAATTTTAAGCAATTCTCTTCATAAAAATAAATATTAACGAAACCATTCATTGTATAAAAATTCACTATTCACTATTTGATGATTTTATTCCCCGTAGGAAAAAATTGCCTATCGAAAATCGGAGAAATCGAAGCTGCCCGCTCACATGCTAGTTCGATCGTCAAATGAACCCTCCGGCTATTTATTTAATTCAATAAGCCAAGCTTAACGAATCTAACTAGAAATGATGAACGCTATTTTAAAAAAAAATTATGCAAACAAAATTATCCAACACAGCAACTCTGGCAAAAATGCGGCCGCAGCCCTTTTCAAAATTTTCGTGGTTCAGGATTTGCATACAGACTGAAGAAGACTTATTGAGCAAAATTTCTCGGAGAAAATTTGTTAATCCATCTTATCCGCATGATATTTCAAAATTTTAATGGGTGGTTCCGATGTCCTAATTTGGTAGATCTCTTTACTGATGTTGTTTTTGCTTTGAGGTAGAAAAAGCGAAATTTATTTATCATCACTTATCACTTATCAGCACTTATCACTTGTATGACATCAAATTGAGAGCCTTAGAAAAAGCTTTACTCTTGTGGAGAATGGAATTAGCCAAACCAGCAATGTTGTTGTGATGTTCGGCAATTTTAGTAATGAAATATTTTTTAGAATTTTTTTGTTTTTTAAAATAATTTCGTGAAAATTTTATGATTTTATATTTTTATTCTTATAATATACATTCGATTTATGTCTATCATTTTTAAAAAATTCCTTTTTTGATAATTTTTATAGATTTTCGATGAAAAAACATAAATGATTTTTTTTGCAAATCGAAAGCGAATTAATAGTTATGATAATTGAACTGGTTTAATTCAGTTCAATTATGGTATGGTCAGAGTAAAATATACGAATGTGCATATCCTATGAGGCAATTCGCAAAAATAATAAAGAAGATTATAAGTACCAAGAAGAGCTAACAGTAATTTAATACTGCGAGATGGTTCAATTTTCGTCTTCTGCTAGGTGTGGTAATTTTAAATGTTGAACAATGGTCCAATTCTCCTTCATTTAATCTTTATGGAAATATTCAGTTGATCTCATGAAATATCCAAGAAGGATCTTTCGAAGATTCATCTCGATTCACGCTTCTCGAAATTCACTTTTACGCATTGAAAACTATTAGGATAAATATCCACGTCTTCTATTATTATTGTGCATTAGTTCTAATCATTTTGATTTCAAACGAATAATTTTGCTTTACGCTAAAGTTGAAATCTAAAAAAAGGTAAAAAGTACTTTATAGTGAGAAAAGAAATGAAGCAAATCAGTTTAGCAATTTGAATGTTGTAAAGTACCAATTAATCCGAGAAAAATATTATAATCAATAAATTTTTTGATGGATTCATTGATGCATGTAATAAAGAATTTTATAAATCTATACCTGATTTTCTAATTATATATATATACATATTAATTCTCTATGATTTTGAAAATTCTAACGGTGATAGCGGTATGAAAATATTCACGAAATATTATCGCATAAATCATGGGTAATTCACTATCAATTATTCCAGTAATATATATTAATAACAGCGGTTCATTTGACGAAAACGATTTTCACGAATATTTAATTTTGTATCAAAAGATGAAAACAATTTTCACAAATTTTTAATTTTTTTTGGTTTTTAAAACTGGTATTTTGTATTTACTGATAAGAATATGAAATGATAAAAGATTAGAAAAACATAAATTTTACTGTCATTTAAAAAATTAATTTAATATTCGTTTCTGATTTGATTAATACTACTGATTATCGTTTGAGAATCACTTAAAGATGAAATTACAAGTTTATCAAAAAATTTATTTTGAATTAACAAAGTATGAAAAGTTGTAAATTTTATTGAAAATGCAACAAATTTATGCAATAAATAAAAATTTTTCAAAAGTAAATGATTTTGTTCTGCTTTCTTTATTGCTTTCTTCTAAACTATTAGTATAAGCAAAGAATGAGGCAGAATTTTAAGCGAAATTCTGAATTTTAAAGAGGTGTATTATTGAAAATATAGAAATATTCAAAATTGCGTTAAAATTTCCTAATCATAGAAATTCCAATAAATATAGAAAAAAGAGCGTAGATTAATATGGCAGAATATTGAAAGCCTACAAACTTCTGCTATGTTTTCAGTTTTTGCAGAGCATTCTCGATACACTACCATCGATAAATGTTAATGGTTTGTAAAAAAAAAAAATTATTTATTTTTTGATAATAGCAAAATCAATGCTATGTAATCGAAATTTATTTATTGATAGCTTGGATAATGGACATCTCTCGTCGGCACTTAAGAGATACGAAGACAGTCGATAGTATCGTATCACAATTCTTGAATACGCTGATAATGTAATCGTTTTTGCTGATAGTTATGAGGAAATGCAAATGCATAAGTAAAGTGTCGATTATAATGAAAATCGACTCAAGATCAATGTAAATAAACCGAAAATCATTTTGTCTCATATACAAGAAGCTATTTTTATCAATTCATCGCTGGTTGAGGAGGTGCCAGATTTTCAATATCTTGGAAGCGAAAGATAAAATTGCATTCAGGATAACTGCAGCTAGAAATACAATACTTTCTTTCAGTTAGTTTTATGGAGTCGCCGCGAAATCACTGTAGAATGCGTCTACATATCTGCAATTCGCTGATATTTCTATGCGAGACATTCCCGATGATAGTGGAGAATATTAAGAAGTTATCTATCTTTGACCATTCATGTCTAACGTATATTTTACGGATCGAGAGATAAAATTTTAGATTATTGCATCGGGTCTCTCAAATACCACTTGCATTAAAAGTATTATAATAGAGGGTCGCCTTCGCTGGTCTCCAAATTCTTCGTTAACACGTATTTCATTATTTGCTAAACGCTGTAGTGGATAGCACCAAAAGCAAAGAGGGCCAATCAAGACTTGGATTGATACAGTCAAGAACGATTTTGAACCAGCGATGTATGGAAAGCGGAAAAATGAATGACCTCTGTCAACGATGGCATCGCAACGAACATCTTGAAGATCCTTGTAAGCCAACAGAACCAACCTAACCGGTGCGAGCTTTTTGTGAATAAAAAAGAACAATTTAAAGTGCATCCTAAATTGCTGTTTATTTATTTATAGTAATTATTGTTGAAGGTGCAATGAAAATTTGTCAAATATATAGATAAATCCTAATCAAAATCGTCAACGACAATATAATTTATAATTACTACAATCGATCAAAATTAAGCAATTATAACTTTCCCATAGTACAAATTTTTTTAAAGCTTTAATTTTCATTATTTTAAATATTTTTAAAAATTTTTATAACAATTTCATATAAAATATAAATATATATTACAAAATTTATTTATAAATGAATTTATAAATAAATAAATGAAAAATTGACAAATTAATATAAAAATAACATAAGTTTTACATAAAAATATTTGTTCTTTCTTTTTTAGTTAGTTATAAAGAAATTCGAAGAAAATTTTCAGTGTTTGAAGAGCGTTGTACGCATACACATGCGCTATTACAATGTCCACCATGCACTCGGCAACCCGTATCTTGACAATGTGAACCCATATCAGCGCATAGTGAATATGTTAGAGTAGCAACTGATAGCAATAAATATATCAAATATAGTATCTGAAAGATTTTTTCAAAATTATTCATCTTATAAATTTCAAATCATAATAAATAGCACTAATAAAAAATTTTCGTTTATAAAACGAATAATTGCATAACATTGAAAATTGAATTTAGAAATTGAACTTTTGGCCATATTTGAAAGTACTGAAAAATGCCGAAAACCAGTTTTGTTTTCCTTTAATTCATTTATATTGTTGCAGCAATTTATAAAATATTTTCTATGATGGTGAACAATATTGTAGTAAAAAAATTTATTGAATATATCGAAAGAGAACAAATGACTTCGTTTTTGTCGAATTCAGTTTCATTTAAAACCACAGGTAAATAGTTCAAGAGGTCGTCGCTTTGAAGTACTTTGAAATAATGGAGTTCTACACAATAGGAGTGAAAGTGTGCCTTTTAAAAATTCAGTTGGTGTTACTGACTCACCCTCTATTTCTGTCGTTAAGCAATTCCCTTGCAAAACTAATTATCTGATAAGTCTGCGGAACAAATCCAACCAGAAATGTTGAGTACTTTTAAAAAAAGAAAAAGAAAAGTCACATTAAGAAGAGGAAATTCGCAAGATTTGGATTATGATGAGCGGTAACTTTTCACCAAATCAACTGCTTCATACGAGTCAATAAATATACCTACCAAAGAAAGATTGAACCCAGTTGGCCCAGTTGGCTTTCTCAAACGATATATTGCTATACCAATGATTCTTTCAAGCTTTACTTATAGAAATTCTTACACATATCATTCTACAAAAGTATTTGTAAAATCGAAGATTTTTTTTTTTTTGATATTAAATTGCTGTAGCTCAAGTGAAATAAATGTCTATCAACTCTTTTATAGCCAATAACCAATATTAGATGCGAACAACGTCGAGAAAAATTTGGATAGAATAGACTTTGCTGATTAGACCAATCTAGCAAACCTTTAATAAGCTAGATTAAATCCTAGTTATCCTAAGTCCAAAAAAGTTTGTACATTTGTCAATATCATGACAGTTCAAATAGATTACTAATGAATCAAATAAAGTTGCCTAAAATTGATTGCACTTTTACTGAATTAGATTAGTATATCGCCTATCGCCTTCTCTTAATAGTAAATCCGGCTTGACTGCTTTCATTGGCTATTAAAATGAGAACTCTAACCAAAAGGTCACTTCAAGGCTACAGCAATTTCATTTTTATCAACGATCTTTGTTTCTCTTAAATGAATGAAAAGAAAGCTGTGATGCATGAACTAATGGCTAAAGTATCTCAAATCTAAGCCTAAGCCTTGTGAAATTCGATAGAATTGTGGAGAAATGTGAAATTGTGGAGAAATTCAATAGAACAAAATCAATCTCTTCATGTCAAGGAAATATGAATGCATAAATAAGTCTTTGGCACATGCAAATAGATCGGTCAGCAATACTGTATGGAGAAATAAAATACGATAAAATCTTACCTTAGTTATAAACATATTTAATTGTTTTGTCGAATTATACCCGATTGTATGTATATCTTTTTCACTTAATAATTTTAAATGAGGAAACGGCAAACAATTCAGCAATAGCAGAAAGAAAATAATGTATATAGAACATTTGTAGCACTTTTCTAGCTTCATCTCTCCTCTTATCTTTTGTTCTTTAAATATTCTTTCTTATCACTACTTCATAATATCACAAAAAAAGAACTTGTTTTCTTAAACTTTAAATCAAAACTAAGTTATCTCTTATCGAATGAAAATGATAAATGAGGAAAATATATTGAGAAGTTTCGTTAGGTCGATTTCGAATGAATTTTATTAATTCATTCAAATCAAATTTTAATATTATTTTAAGAAATAAATAAAACTCTATATTTAATTAAATGTTCCATTAATCTAATAAAATAACATCCACAAGTCAAATTAGCATTTGTCATAGCGAAAGCCCAGTCAATTTTATGGCTTAGTTGCACTCTGTAGGTTGCATTTCGCCGTCGCCGAAGTTCTATTCCTGATATCCTTTTGAAAATCCAGAAGATCATTGTGATTCAATTAAACTTCTATCGCCCAAGTGATTCTATTGCAAAATTTGTTTAAATCCATCAAACCAAAGAAGCGAATCTAATCAAATGAGAAATGGTGAGCACCTCTAGAAAAAAAATTGTAAGCCATATGTTAGCAAGAAATTATTAATTTTTTATTAACTTGCCAATTGCTTTAAATTATACACAAATATAGCAAAAAAAAACTCATTTAAATCAGTGGTGAGCAAAAGCCATATTGCGAGCTGCTTACACTCTCCAACAATGTACTTCTTACGACCTTCACAAATTTGAGCTACAAATCACTTAGTTCATCAAAAATTTTTGCCTTCTGACAAATGAAAATTCCTCACTTTTATTCTATTTTGCAAATCGTTTTACAATATTTGCAATAAACAATTTTTGAAAGGTAAAAAAATGAGATTTTTATTTTTAATTCCTATGGTTTTCAAAAAAAATTTATCAAAAATTTATCATTCAAAATTAAAAATTTAACTTAAACCTTTATCACTTAATTTAATTAACTATTAACTATTAACGTAAACATAAACTCTAAATAACGATCTAATTTTTCGATTAAGGAAAAATAAATTTTTTTATCGCCAAATTCGTATGTAAAATGCAAGAAGAGAAGGAAGAAGAATGGAGAAGAGTGTCAAAATCCCAAATGAGAAAAAAGCTAAAAGCTATTTATTTCATTAATTTTTACTAATTTAAAATTTTAAAAATTTTTTAAATTTTTTCAAATTTATTCCTAAATTATAATTTCAAGAAAAAGAAGGAAGTTATTTCTGAGATTTTTCTTGCTATAAAAGATAGCCAACATATATTTTGTTTGTGCGCTTTTATTGCCGTAAAAATTAGCTCAAAGCATTTCTCCACGATTTTTTTTTTTTATTTTTCGAGTTTTTAATTATTTTCTAGATTTTTATTTTAAGGAATTTTATACAGTCTCCGCAATTCGATTCTAACAATTCAATGATGATAAATGATTTGATAGAAACAAAAAAAAAAAAAGAACAATCGAACAACCATTTTTCTTTTTATATAAATTGGCATTAAAGCGAAACATTGACGAATATACCAAAAAAATTTTTATTCCAGTTTTAAAAAGTGTAGAAAATCACCTATTTTAGAGAATTTTGCAACTTTTTTTGTCTATTAAATGATAGTAAAATTGAAAGAAAAAAACTTAAAAAATGCAAAAGAATTGTCAAATGCATTTCCTTTTTTTTTTTTTGTAAGCATAGGAATTATTCAACAAAAAAAATTTTATTTTATAATAGGCGTTATCGAATGACGCGTTCAATCTTTTGGCTTCTCTAAGCCGTGCACAAATATAAAAAGCAGAAAAAAAAGTTCCATTTATTTTTTTATATTGTATTATATTAAAATTATAAGCGAGAAATATAAAACACTTAGAGGGCATTGGCTTTGTTCCTGTGGAATTACTGAATCAGTCCATTTCTCTTTTAATAAATATAATTTTATTTCGCTGAAAATTCTTCAATTCACGGCGTACCATAAGTAAAATTTGCCATTATTAGCCTTAAAACCCTCTTTTTTTAGCCAAAAAATAAAAAAAGAAAATAAACCAAGCCGTCGATTTTGGTTCAACAAAATTCGTTAATATTATAATACATTAAACAAGTAGTAAATACGTAACATTTGTTCGTCTATTCGATAAAAAACTAATTACTTCGATAAATAATAGGAGATAATTTAAATCAAAATAGGTGTAAATTCTATTTTTTAATTTAATTTGTTATTTTTCATTTTTTATTAATTTTTTTATTATTTATAAATATATTTATATAAATTAAACGTAAGAATCATAAGAAAATTTAAATCTATAAATAAATTTAAACGATTCTATTTAGATGAATTCTATAAATATTTCAATATTATAAAAATCACTTAAAATAATTGTTTATGAATCCCATTTAAAACTATTAATATTACTTTAACAGCTTTCAGAATCATTACTACTGCTATTTAGAAATTTCAATGTTAGTTGGATAATTGTATTAAAAAATCAAATTTTATATCATTTATCAATTTTTTTTTTTACTATTTTAGTATTTCTCAATTACATTAACACCTACATATTAATAAGTTTAAAAGCAAAAAAACTAAAGGAACGAAATGCATGAAAATTTTATTATCAGTAATAATCATATTTAATGAAATAAATATTTAATCATGGTATGATTAATAATTAAAGGAAAATAAAAGGGTAATGAGTTGATTAAAAAAAAAAATTAATTGACTTTAATTTTTCATTAATTTTTATAAAAATATTACGAAATTAATTAAGGCAAAAAAAAAAAAAAATTTTGTAAAATTTTTTCATTCGTTAATTATGTATTATTTAAAAAGTGCATTATAATTATATTATTAATTTAAATGGTAAGTACAAATTCATATCGAATTTTTAATTTTTTATTGCTAAAAATGTATTCGCGATCTATTTGCTTATTTATTAATCACTTTTCTTTGCTTTTACCTGAAAATTGCCTCAAATATGCGAGTTTTTCTTCCAATTCTTTATTGTTTCCTGTGTTAAAAGTTGGTTTAACTACTTTCGATAGGTTTTTTTTGTGTCATAATCTTTTACTAAATTTTTTTATTTTTTTTTTTTCATCTTTATTTTCTGAGTTATGCATTTCATATATTTATATAGGAAAATAAACTTTTATTCTTCTTCTTTTAAGAGCTCTCAACATTACTGGTTGGGCTGACTCCAACGGCTATAAGGGTAAGACACTTCCAGGCAGCGCGGTCTGATGCCATGGTCGACAGTGCTAGAAGCCATTTCTTTACTCCATCGTCTAAGTCCATATATTGCTGGTTAAAAATCTTTTCTGACCGTATCAGTCCAGGTCTTCATTGGCCTTCTTCGCTTTTGACATCAATTCTCACAGGGTTCGACAAGTAGCGAATTATGCGTCAACTCCTGTGACGACGGAGAACGTGCGAACCAGCGAAGGAGACGCTCTGTGATAACATTATTTATTGCGTTCATATGGTATCTTATCCGCTTGACAAATTTCTTAATATCCTCCACTCTCATTGGCCATGTCTTAAAACCATATAGCGAGATCGAACGGATCACTGCTATACAGATGCGGACTTTCGTTTTTATGGTGATTTCACGATGACTCCATAAAGATTTCGGAAGATAAACAAATATGAATGAAGAATAAATTTTAAAATATTTTAAATATTTGATAATTTTTTTAGGATTTTTAGATTTTTTTTATTATTTCTGTTATTTTTTTTTATTATTTTGAATTGTATTTTGCTGAACGCCAATTTTAAAAGCCTCTCAAATTAAAATTAATTAAATTAACAGGACACATCATTTTAGATATTTTAGAGTTAATCGAATATTATTCGATGCGGCTGCTTTTTTTTAGAACTATAAGCATAACTGCCTCCAGGCTATTCAGTTGTCATTCAGCAGTTGCTTTCGTCACACTGGTTCATTTAAAAAAAAAAAAAAGTGCTTGAAAAATTCAAATTTATTTAAGGTTAGTATGACGGATGAATGAATTATATGATTGCGAAATTTGGGTTTCTTTAAATTTCTTTCTAATAAAAAATTGCCACTTAAAATTTATTTTCAGCACTCATTTTTACTTGGTCAGTACCACAGTTATAATTTTTAATTTAGGGCTTCTAATTTACAGGCAATTATTAACTAAATTAGAATTATTTATAAAATATGAAGTAAATGAAGTTTTTGATGTATTGTTTGCTATCATCTATTTGTACTAATTTAAGGAATCCATCATCATAAAATCACACAGATCTCAATTTCAAACTTTGTCCACATTTTAAAATCACTTGACTAATAGTGTTGCATTGATCTAAAAAGAATAATCCGATGCAGTTAGGTTCGTGAAAAAGAAGGAAGGCCTTCTGAAACCAAATTGAAAATGGCTTCTTGCTTCGATATTACTAGTACGAACATTATCTTCTAGTATAATCAAGTGCTGAATCCTGTAAATGGACGTGTCTATTCGATTGCTGCTGTTAATTTTGAAGATGTCGACTATAATGCTCAGCAGTTATTAGGTTTCATGAGTTGAAGCAAGTCCATAATAAAAACGTCTTTGTATTTCCATCACGGATAGAGAACTTTTTTTCCAAGCAAATTTGGTCACTGCTGTTCCTCACTGCATCAATCCGTGACGTTCAGAATTGTTATAGCGAACCTATTTCGCATTTCTATTGGCGACCTTCCAAAAAAATATTATTTTTGCGTATGGGAAACACAAGTGATCGTTATTCCATCTTCCACTCAGTGATAACAAAATCCTCTTTGAACTTTGCGTACTGTATGCGTTATCACTGACTATCTCCATAAACCTCTTCAATTTCTTTCTCTTTATTTCAGCTAAACTTCACACAACTTCATAAATAATGTCGAAAACTGAATTAAAATCACGTATGAATAATACATTGCAATTCGAGTAATTCTGGTAATTCAACTAGAATCGCATCATGAAAAATCAGCCGCTTAGGAAATTAAAATATAAACTAATATAATATAATAAATTTCACTAAATATTGCCATTTCACCTTATTTTTTGCAATTCTTTTTATATTTTTTATTATTGTATTGCCTTAAAATACATTCGATATATATTTTCTCTTATCATCGTACATCGTAATTTGAATTTAATTTTTTTAATTTAATTTTTAATTTTAATTTAAATTTAATTTAATTTTATAATTTTTTAATTTTTTAGCAAAATTTGTAGAATTTTAAATGGTAAATAAACGAATAATCGATTAAAGGAAAAAAAAAAAGCACTTATTGGCAAATGAATTATCTGAATGATATAATTGAATATAAAAAACTTTGATTTTATTAACTAATTTTCAATTTAATAAATAAATATAATATGAATTTGAAAAAAAAAAAAATTTTAATGAATCTTCTTCATTAGAAGCGTTTTAACAAAACATATTAGAAATATATTTATTAGAGTTTTAATTAATTCAATTATATTTATTTATTTAGACTAAAATAGTTTTTTTTTATAGAGAAAGAAAAAATTCCATTGTGAACTGAGACGTGTTTTTCATATGAACAAAACGTTTAGAAGTAATGACAATCGAATTTTTCTATGAATTTAAAATAATGAAATAATAAAAAATATTAGCAATAAAATAATTACTAATAATTAACACCTGTCTAGAGAATTTTTCTAGTTAAAGTAAAATATTTAAATCATTGAAAAATAGTGATTGATGGTGAATGGTGAATGGTGTGAATGGTGATTTTATTTCAAATGATCTTAAAAATTTTCATTATAATGTTTGATTTTATTAAGATTTTTAACTTTTAATTTTTACAAATTTTTGATTGACTTAAAAGCTTTTTACCTTCCGCTCATTAATTTTATCAATATTTATACCATCATCGAAGTAAAAGAATTATTATTGCTTCGAGAAATTATAATACGAAAAAGTTCGTATTGCGTTTGATTACATAATATTGCTGGGATTATATATTTGTTATTGTTGTTGTTAACTATAAAAATTCTTTTATAATTTCATTCACAAACTTTTTTGGCTTAAACGAGATGAAAAGAGATATTTTTATAATATTATATTAATATTATTAATATTAATATTATAATATTAATTTTTTTCTAGAGAAAGAGATTATTTGATTTTTTAACGCTGGTTTAACTATTAATAAAAAGCTAAATTAGTTAAAAGATAAATAATAAAATATACCACCGAATTATAGCTGTTGTAGCTGGTGTATCATTTAGCCATATTTTTAAAAAAAGCCAAATCTTCAAGGAATCGGTGGTATTATTATTGGTAAGTAAATAAGTAAATTTTTTTTCTGGTTAGAATCATTTTATTGGTTGTTAATGGGATGTAATGAGGTTTTGCCAAGAGTTACTTAGAGATGAAAATAAAAATATGCTCAAAACAATTCTCGGGCATTAATAGGTAAAAATAAAAATTATTTTTTCTTCATCTTATTTTAAATTTTATTTTCTGATTATATAAATTTATAAATTTATAAAGCGTTTTCATACTCGATTTTTTTTTCGCATTAGAATTCTCCATTGATTGTGTATTTTTAATCTTTCTCACGCCAAGGAATATTTTTTCATAATAAAAGCATTAGCTAAAAATTTGAAAAAAAAATTGCAGAAATATGAAAATTACTTATGAAAAATATTGAAAAATTATCTTTTTTTCGATGATCGCCAGTAATTTAGTCAATGTTCCAAATTGCTTTTATGAAAAAAAAATTTTTTTCGATTATTTTATTCCTTTAAATAGGCCAATGAAGATTTTCTTCATATTTATTGCTTTATCTGTCAGTTGAATTATTTTACTTGTTAAGAAGTAGGCGTCTGCCTTCTTATCTTACTTATTGCTAGATATTGTGCTTATTTTAACGAAGACATGTGAACTTGGCTTTCTTTATAATAATCGATCGAGAATAATCATTTATTCATTTAATCAAAATTTTTCGCAAAATTTTTTATATTTTAATTTTAGATTTAACTAATGGATGTTTAGAAAATTGATTCTCTATCATCGATCATTTTTATCTCTAAAAAACAAAAAACTTTTCTCGTTTGATGTCAAAATACAAATCGAAATTTTACGCAAATTTTTGAAAATATCGAAAATTCTTAGTTAAACCAATTTATTCGATATTTGAAAGCAAAATAACCAAATTTTTTGCTAATGAATTTTATTTAATCGAACTGAAATATAGAATTTTTCGATAAATTATCGCATTAATGATGAACAAGAAAAAGAAATTGGATTTAAATTTGAAAATAAGACCTATGATGAGTTAATTGAAAGATCGGTAAAGATGACAATTTTCGATTTCGCCTTTGTCAACTACCATTTAACTACCATTACCATTAACTACCATTTCAGCTACCAAGAAAACATGAAAATTTTATTGATAGTATTTCACTAAAAATTAAGGATGTCTTCAATAAAATCGTTATTCTATCACCAATTTCGTCGTAAATTACAACGGCGAATATTTCCATTCCTCGCTCTCGTATTACTAACTTTTTTGGCAATTTATGAAATTAATTTACGATGGAATGAAAAAATAAATCATAGAATTTTTAATGAAAAAATTTCAATGCATATTTCAAATATCGCTGAAACATTACGGTAATTTTTATTTCATTTTTTATCGTACAAAGTTGTTCACTTCAAAATTATTATTTTCCATTATACAGCTCGATTAATTTCATCCTAATTTTTCTTGATTAGTGGTTATTTTTTAATAATGGCTATGATACATTTATGCTAAAAATTTTGTAAAATTATTTTGATAATTTGTGATAAAAAATTTACCTTAGTGATATGGCAAAAATCAACACTCTTTACATTCTTCAACATTATTTAATAAAATTTTCTTCTGCCAGTGATTTAGCATTACTAATTGATATCTTATCATTGTTGCTATTATTACTAATTTTATTTGCTATTATCATTATTATTATAATTAACGATATAATTGTCATTATTATTTGTTATTATTACTGCAATTGATACGATTATTAATATTATTCTATTACTATTATTAATAATATCTATTGTTATAGTGAAGGATTAAAAATCGCTGAATAAATTAAATTTTAGTACGTATAGTTTAGCAAAATGTTTTTATAATAAATTTGTATATGCTTATCTAAACCAATTAAAAACTTAATTTATAAGATATACTCTTTTATTTGCAAAAGAATAACATTAAGACGGCCTATTCATGAACCATTTATTTAAAATTTTTTTAAAATCTTAGTCTTAGTGATAAAATCTCAGCAGAATTTACCACCTTTATCAAATGAAGATTGACGGCCAAAAAAAAGAAGGGAAATCTTATGGTTGCCATAGTGTTATCGTTATCGAAATCTAAATAAGCCTAAACGATACGGGAAAACGGGAACATCTTCAAATATGTAAATAAGTTTAAAATTCATAATAATCGAAAAATTGGAGAATATAATTGTGCTTAAATGATTGTTAAAACTATAATTTTATAAAATTTTATATAAAACTATAATATTATAATTTTTAATTATTTTTAATCAATAATTATTATTATTATTAATTGATTGTTAATAATAATCAAATGAAGGCAAAACTCAAGAAAAAAAAAAAAACTATTTAAGAAAAAATTTTTAAAAAAACATTTATAAAAATATCCCTTTTAAAAATACTCATTTTTCATTCAAATTTTTAAATTCTGAATTAAATAAATGAAAATTTTTCTTCAAAAAATTATTTTAATTTGTATTGTGAAATTTTTTAAGATCATCCGATATGGACATAATAAATAAAAATACATCATTGGGACGTAATAAATTTTTCAAAACAATATTTTCAACACATTTAACACAATCACAACTTATTCGAGTAAGACGATCGTTGGAGATTACTTTGCCAATTTCCGAAATTCAAAGTCGTTGTAATGAAATATCAACAGGTATTATCATTTATTGTATCATTTAAGCTATTTTTTTCAATGTAAAATATATATATATATAAAATATATTACGAAATAATTATAATTTTTTAGTTTATTTCTAATTTCTTTTTTTTTCTTTTGTAAATATATTGATCTTTATTAAGATTCCTTAACAATCCTCGTTGATATTAAATGATTAAGAAAGATAATTAAGTATGATTAAAAGGAAAATTAAAGGAAATTTCATATTAAAATCCTAGTGATGCTGACTATTCACCGGTATTTCTATCGCCAAGGAAATACCTGGTACATTTGTCCAATATGACAAGCCAACGGAGCGAGTTTAACCAGTAATAGTGAGGACTCTCTCTCAAAAAAAAAAGAGAAAAGAAAATATTAAATTATTGGTGAAAAAAAATGAAACTTCAGATGATTCGTTTCCCAGTGATCTTTTCACTATTGAACAACGTAAGAAAGGTGCAATAATTTTACATTTTTGTGGCTTAATTTATATGTTCATTGCACTTTCGATTGTTTGCGATGAATATTTTGTTCCGTCATTAAGTGTTCTTACTGAAAGGGTATTTTTTAAATATGGGCTTTTTTTAAAAAACAATTTTTTTACAACAATTACATGAAAATAGCAGCATTTATTGTCGAATCGTTTTCGCTTTTTATTTCTTTATTTATATGAGCCAAACGGGGAAATAAAGCCATTTACTGGAATCGTATGCTGCTTCTGTGCTGTCAAAGTAAATCTTTGATATGATTGTTATTGAAAGCGAAATTCTCATGGCTGTTACAGAACTATAATTCATTGCCAGTAATATGAACCTTTCAAAGAAAGCGATAATATCGTGATTGATTTATCAATTTGCTTATCAACTTATCATTTTATCAATTTATCAATTTAACATATCGATTCTTCCAATTTGTAAATAATTTTGAACTGAACAGTAGTAAATCGATTTAACTTAAAAAAAAAAAAATTTTATTTCAGTTAATGATATCAGATGATGTAGCTGGTGCAACATTTATGGCAGCAGGTGGATCTGCACCCGAATTTTTTACGAGCGTTTTTGGCTTATTTTTAACTCACAATAATGTTGGCGTCGGTACCATCGTTGGTAAAACGTTTTTATTTTGTCTATTCCTTGTACACAATAACATATCGATTCTTTCAATTTGTAAATAATCATATTAACATAGGAAAACATAGGATAATTAGAATTATATGATATAAACGTGGTTAATTTAAACATTTCTGATTAAGGTTTGAGAAAGAAATGAAGTGGAAAATTAAGTGCAATAAAAAACTACAAAAATTTTCTCTCATTTGCGAGGAGTAATTTTGTGTGAGACATTTTTACCTCTAAGATTTTCAAAATTGATTTCCTTGGTTAAGAATCAAGAAAGTTTGAGATAAACTTTCAGTCGAAATTTATAGAAATTTACCAATGAGTGACTAGAAATTTTTAAAAAAACTTTCAACTTAAACCTGTTCTTCTATTAAATAGCATTGCGTAAAACGTTATTTTGAAAAATTAAAAATTATTATTGTACATTAACATTAACACATTTGGTACAGTGCTAAGATAAATTAAGATAACATAAATACCAAAAGTGGCGATGAATGAAAAATTTTTTCAAGATGATTTTTTTCACTATATTACACTATATAATCTCATTTAAAGAAACCCTTTAAGGCTATTGTTTTAATGAATTTTTTGGTGCTTAAAAGTTGATATTGCTTGGTTGTAAATCTGAAAAGTATAAGTGTATAATCAATTTCCGATCAAATTTTCCAGAAAATTTAAAAAATGAAAAATTTTAATGAAATTATTTAGGTAGTGCGACATTCAATATTTTATGTGTTCTTTCATGCTGCGCTTTATTCTCACGCGAAATGTTGCAACTAACATGGTGGCCTTTATTTAGGTTGATCTTTAAGCAATTTTTATTTCTTTTTACAAAATAATCATTAGATGAGCCAAAAATTCAACATTTGAATATTGAAAATAATAATATAATATCGCTAAATTTCAATAATTTCAATGAATCTCGAAAAAAAAAATTAGTTGATCTATGATTGAAATGGATTCGACAAAGCTTTGTAGGATTAAGTATATTATTAAAAGTGAAACTCAAGAGGTTTCCGGTTTCCGGCAAATCTATCCACTTTTCTTTCCTTAAGTGATAATTATAAAGGTAAATAATAAGCAAATAATAAGAAAGTTATGATTTATTGATTAACAATTGATTAACAGTGTTATAAAATAAAAATTATAAAGAATTTAGTTTAAAATAAATAACCATAGTTATAAGTAATTTTAAAAGTAATTTTAAGGAAAATATTTTTAATTAAAAAATTTAATTCAAGAAAAAAAAATAGATTTTTTTCAGAGATGTATTTTTTTATATGTTTGCCTTATTATTTTTGGTATTCTTTTTTTTTGATGAAATAATCGAATGGCACGAAGCTTTAACAATGTTTCTAATTTATATTTTATATGCTGTAGCTATGAAATATAATAATCATCTCGAAAAAATGTTTAAATACAAATTGCTACACCAGTCACGAGTTCGAATTTTTGTTATTTTTCTTAATAATTTTTATTATTTCGTTCATTACTATGATTACAAATAATGCTATCACTGATGGTACTAATATTCTTATCATATCATAACATTCTTGTTCTAACAGCATGCACTATTCCTAACTTTGGTTTATCTCAACCAGTATTATGAATTTTCAATTGGTCGAAGTAAATGCATAGACTTTTATTATTGATGCGATATACTAGTATAATGTATAATAATATTGTACAAGATAAAATTATATTTTATTAATATTTTTTCTCCATTAATGAGAAGCATTAAGAAGCTTTTAAAAAGTTTTGAAAAAACTATTGCCACAAATATTACAACATCCGAGAATTTCTTATGATAATTTCATTAATAAAAAAAAATTCGCTAGAAATATTTATTCAAATTGCTCGAACTTATAAAAATATTGATAAGCAAAGTAAATTAAGAAATTTTTATTATATTAAAAAATTATTTATATCAAGAAATAGCAATAAAATAAAGCAATAATTTTTAGCCAACTAATAATAAATTGGATAAAGAAATAATTCATTTTCAATCAACATCGAGGCGTAGAAATTCAGAACGGCGTAAATCTATACCAGTGCTTCATTCAGGTGCACTTTTTCGCGGAGGAATATCGTCATTCGTACAACAAAATGATGCTGATAACGAATATTTATCAAGTAATTCAACAGCTAGGCGTTAAGAAAATCGAAAAAATTTTTCTGTATTTAAACATATTTATCGAATTTTTTTTTTTAATTCTAAGCATTTTTTTTTAATTCTAAATTGAGCAATTACAGTTTTACGCCATCTTTTTTCACTGTCTGAAACTTTTCTATGAAATCTCTTAGATTAATTTTCAAATAGCATAATTAGAATTTTATGATTTTCTTATTTTTTTAAAAAAAAAAAAAAACTAAATATTTACTTTTAGCGAAGAATTCTTGTCAAATTGAATTAACAAAGATGAAAAATATTGCAGAAAAGCCGCAAGGTAAATCACAATAAAAATTCATTTAATTTTTCGATAAAATAATTCTTTATGAACATTCCTCAAAGATTTCTTAAAATGAACCGAGAATTTCCTCGGTTCATTTTTTTCTTTCAAATAATATTGGTACTTACAAATCTTTGAAAATGATAATTATTTTTTTCTGCTTACTTTAATTTTTTTTTTTTGAATATACAGTTTGATATTTCATTTTTAACAAAAATGACGATAAGGATTGCATTTTTATTTGTTCGATTGTTTTAGCGATTCATTTAACTTAAGTTTTATGAATCTTAAAACTACGATTAATTCTGAGAATTTAAAGGTTAATAAAATTTAAGATAAAGAAACGGCTGAAAGTATAATGAAGAAGAATACAGAAAAAATTTGGCATACTAGCAATTATTATCTATCAGCTGAGGTTTTACTTTCTTTTCGAATCATCCTTAAATTCGATTCTTTTCTCCGAAATTTTCTCGGGTCATTTACTCTTTTCCTCATCCGCTTCACTGATTCTTTATCGTCAAGAAAAAAAAAAACTAAATTGTTATAATTATAATTTTTATAATTACTATAATAATTATAATTAATAAGTGTATTTTTCTCTTATTTTAGAAATTATATTTAAAATTTTCATTCAACCACTTTATTTGATTATTTCTCATTTTTTTCATTTTCACTCTAAGTATCAAGCAAATCAAACTGCCGTATATTATTGAAATAATAGAAATCTTTATTTTCAAGCGAATCAAAAGAAAATAATAAAAAACAATTAATTAATTAATTGAATTTTTCAAATAGTCTACTATAAATTCAATTTTATAAAAATACCAATAAATTATCAGTTCTTAATTCTATTAAAATTATACAAAAACTGATTATCAGCAGTTGCTAAATCTTTATCACAAAAGAACAATCGCAGAATTTGATGCTAAGAAATAACAAATAGTAGTTCTCAGCGAATCTCGATGCTTGAATTTTCAGATACCTGGAACAGTAGCGACTGAAATGAATGAAATTATCGATAATAGTAATAATGAAATGAAAAAAAACAAAGCATTATTGATCAATAGTAAAAATGAAAAAATACCATCGGTAAAATTCTTTCTTTTGATTTTTAAATAAAAATTTTTTTTAGAATTTTCTATTAAATTTTATTTTTTAATTCTTATCCACAATTATTTCAACTATTTAAGGATGAATTGTCTGGTGAAAGTGAAAAACCAGTTGACATATCTTGGCCAAATACGATTAAATCTCGAATAGTATATTTAATTGTTGCACCTATCATTATTCCATTATATTTTACTCTAGCTGATACTAAGAAGCCTGTTAGTTTTATTTAATTATTTCACATCATCACTTCTAATTTTTTAAGATACTCGTTTGCCTATGGCAAATTAAATATGAAATGACTGGTACAGAAACGATCGGAATTTTCATCAGCAATTTTTTTTTTTTTTGTTTTGTTCTATTCTGGTTCTATTGACTATCACTATGTTGATTCTTTTGCTAGAGATTCAATTTAGGGTAGAAATTTGCATGGTTCCTTAACAGTATCACACAAGTACAATAGGGGAAGAATTGTATGTGCAAGGGATACAGATCAGATTAAATGCACACATAAAAAAAAACTTATAACAAACACCAAATTGTTCCACTCGTATCCTCATCCACCTTGCAGACCATAGACTATGGAATATCTCAGTTTTAATATCAAGTTTAACGGTCGGTCAACTTTAGTTTATGCAAAATAGCACTCGATCATCTATCAACAATAATGCAAAAATATAAGACGATAGATGAATTGCACTGATTTAATTGAAACCCAAACGTTCCTTCTTTCTTTCCTATTTTCTCTATGGTTTTCTTATTTATTTTAATGTAAAGCGGATTTATTTGGATTAATAATTTTATAATTTTTTTCTTATTTCATTTTTTTTTCAATTTCATATAAATTTAAGGAATCAAAAAAATATTATATATGGACATTCATTGGCTCAATATTATGGATTGCATTTTTTTCATATTTAATGGTTTGGTGGGCTAAAATAATAGGAGAAACACTTGGAATAAATAATGAGGTTCAAAGTTTTCTTTTAAATATAAATATAAATATAAAATATATTAAATATAAATATTAAATATAAAACATAGTTAATTTAAAAAAAAAATGAGAGTAATCTGATTAAAGATAATCGAATAATAATTTCTCAAATCGATAAAACGAGAAATTATTTTAGTATATTTTGTTTTTATTATTTATTATTATTTATTTTAAACCATTAAAAAATTAACAGAAAATTTTTTAGATTATGGGTTTAACGATACTCGCAGCTGGAACAAGTATACCGGATCTCATCACCAGGTAAGACAATTTTTAAAAATACAAAATCTAAAATTTTTTGATAAAAAAGAAAAAAATTGCAAATGAAATCTTTAAATTCTAGATTTATGAAGAGATGCAATAGTATCAATGTTTTTATGTTGAATAGTGAATTTCTTGATAAATTTACTGTCGAATTTAGGCTCATATACAAAATTCTAGTAAATTGTATTGTTTGCAGTGTGATTGTTGCACGAAAGGGTTTGGGAGATATGGCCGTATCAAGTTCCATTGGGAGCAATCTTTTCGATATATGCGTTGGGTGGGTTATAAATTTTGCAAATTTTTTGTTATTCGGGCTGGAACTGGTGGCTTCTAATTGCACCATTAATTAACATATTATTTTTTCACTCTATTTAGGATTAAATGAACTTCTTGTTCGTTGGATTTGAGTATTTTATGAGGGCCATGATAACCGGATATCCGGATGCTCAATATGTAGTGAAACAGATTAATATGCCAAACAAACAAAAGTGCGACTTTTGCCACAGATAAATCATTCACTCAATTCATGCAATTCACTCGCTTCTACCGTTAAGCGTGGGTCAATGGCAAGATATGTGCGTCGATGATTCAGTGACAAGATAACTGCTGGGAATCAAGACTTGGGTTCGGATCCGTTGATCCGCCACGCTTCATCGGGCGGTAATGTCGCCTAATGGAGAAAGATAAAGCAGAACAGAATGGATCAGTGGTTTGTTGCTCAATTCGTAATGCCGATGCTGAGATTCTAATCTCGGCAGGAGTAAGCTTGTTCGATAATCCAGGTGATGCTAGCCCCTCACCTATATTTCTATCGCCAATGAATTCGGTGTTTTGTCTAGTGCGACAAACCAAGACGAGTCTAACCGGTAATGGTGACTGCAAAAAAAAATCGCGAAATAACTCCATGGTAAAATTTCTTATCGTACGACCAGTCATCAGAGCTAGCCTAAATCTGAAACTGTGAACATAAATTACAGTTCTTGAGTTTTAAACACTTTATATTCTTTGCTTTTTATTTTAAAACTTTATTTTGATGAAATTTACTGATTAACGAGCATTTTTCGAAATTCAAAAGGAAAGGATTATTGAAATATTTCTCGTTATTTCAGATCGCTGATTCATTGTTTGTAAGTATTGATAAGTTTAGTTTACAAATCACTGCTTTTGAACAGTTGATTGACTTGTGATTTTTAGATTACCTATTCCATGGCTATTGCATTTTATAATCCACGGTCTATCACATATGTCATTGGTACCCGTATCTGTGTCATCAAAAGGATTGATATGTTCCGTCGGAATGTTGTTTATAATGCTATTTGTTCTAATTATAGCAATAGCTATATCTGGTTGGCGTATGAATAAGTTATTTGGTATTATTATGATTGTATCCTATATTCTATTGTGTCTTTTCAGCATATTTTTAGAAATGAATATTATACGTTGCCCATTACGTATAGAAAATTCATGTTGATATAATTACTTTAATATTTACGAAGATTTAGTCAAAAGCGATGAATAATAAGCAAAAAAATGATAGTAAAATAAGTATTCTATACCTATTTTTATTTCTATTTGCAATTACTTTTTATTAATGTTCATTAAAGTAATTTTCAAATCTTTTCTCGTTTGCAAAATAAATTCATAAAATTATATTATATAAAATTATATTCAAATATTATTTTTGCTCATAAAAACACAAATTTAGCCATTTTTTTAAGCTCATTTTTTATCTATCTTATCTATTTTTATTTTTAATATATTTCATCATACTTTTGCCTCTTATCGATTATGATAAAAATATAAAAATCGAAATAAGATATTTAGAAAATGAATAGTATTAAACTACTATAAAAAAGGTAAACGAAACGCGAATTGAGGAAGTTTGGTCGAATGCAACAAAATTATTGAATTAAATCCTTTCATTATACTTGTAATGATTACAATCCATTGATAATATTTTTAGATACCTTATTTTTAAAAATTTTTTAGAAATTAAAATTTTTTTCAACAATAATATTAGTTTTCTTTTTGTATTTTTCTTATATAGTTATATAAGAAAATGCCTATAATTGCCTATTATAAATGCCTATAATTAGATTAATTAATTTCTTTTTTTCTTAAAGGGTCCTCACCATTACTGGTTAAACTCGCTTCACTGGCTTGTCGCATTGGGCAATATGCCAAGGAGACCCTTGGCGATAGAAATACAGGTGAGTCGCCAGCATCAGCCGGATTTTCTTACAGGTTTACTCCTATAGGGAATTGAATCAATTGACTCTGCACAGGCGCTTTCAATTGAGCAATAACCTACTGAGCCATTCTATCCCCAGTTGTATCTAATAAATATATAAATAAAAGTTTCTTAAGAAATGAATTGCTTATATATTGAAATTTGCAAGAAATGCTATGCTAAAAGATTTTTTACATAAATCTCAAATGAGAAAGAAAAAATTAATTTTTAATTTATTGTTTATTCGAGAATGCTTATAAATTGTGGTATTTACGCTTTATAAAACTTTAAAATGAAGTACAATAAAAAAATTTTTTCACTAATTTAATAATTTTATAACTTTTTTTATATAAGTTTTTCTTAATTTAAAAAATTCTCTATAAAAATCCTTCTAAATAAATTTTTTTTTAATAAATTATTTTTAGTAATTTTCAAAAATTTTCAGATGAATTAATTAAAAATATACTAATTAGATTTGAATACATTTAGCTATTTAACAAATATATTTGTTTATTGGAAGGAAAATTATTGCTAAATAACTGAATAACCGAACAGAAAGAGATCAAACAATAAATGGGTATTCGATTTACAGACTGATGCCTTCATAAATAATTAATTAGATTATCTCACAATTTACAATATTAAAACAAAAAAAAAAAAACGACCATCTACGATGTCAGTTCATCACTTAATGATTAGATGAAAATTGTTGTGAAGTATTTAAATTTTTATTAAAAGATCGAATTTACTATAAAATGCACAAAAAGCTTAGTGATTATAAATGTTGAAAGGATTAGCCGATTTATAGAACAATTTTTTTTTTTTTATTTCAAATTTTGTTTCAAAATTATTATAGAATGAAATTGCTGTATAAATGTGTATGTGAATAGTTTCGCCTTGAACCGTAGCTTGAAAATTTTTTCCTTAAAGATAGTAGTTTTGCCTATGTTCCAACAGTATAAAATGCTTAAATATATGGTTTAAGCTTTCTACACAGCAGTTTTTTTTGCATTTTTTTAAATAGCCTTGCGGCTTTTTCAAGGAATAGTATGTAGTAAATGGCATACGTAAATTACCATTATCATCTCATCGTCCTGTGAAAAATAATTTTTCTGGATGTTTCACATTTTGCTTTTTTTCCTTTATAATTTCCTTATTCATCGATTTGGTCGATAGAAAAAGGAATAGATTCTATTACTGTCGACGATAGCATCAGACCGAGCCGCTTGGAAGCGACTTACCCCCGTAGCCGTTGGAGCCAGTAATGGTGAGAGCTGTTAGAAGAAGAAAGAAGGTCTTATCTTATATAAATCGTATCAATCATTGATTTTGTTGAAAAAAAGAAGCGCAAATAAATCTTTATTGTCAGCTAGTCGCTGATTAGTCGTTGCTAGCAAATTTTGTTTGTTTGCGACATTTTAGTTGACAAATCTTTCTTCTTTATGGCATAATGATGAGATTCAAACGAATTATTGCTAAAATTTAACAATTTCTGTTGTAATTTAATAAAAATATTGAAAATTTGAAATTTCGTGGAATTTTCCACTTTTTTTCTAAAACATATGAAAGAATCATTAAGACGCCAACAGTTATAATCCAATAAAATTCTACCGGTGAACTGAAAAAGAGACTATTATTATTATAAAAGTTATTATTTAAGCTATTATTTAAGTTGTAAGGTGCAGATATTTACTTCTGGATAAAAGTGATTGAAAAAATTGCATAAAAAAATTAATCATATAAAAGAAATGAAGGTCTCGTTTTCTGCAAGAAAATTTATTTATTGTATGTCAAAGCGTATAATAGGTAGAAATATTTTTAAGACTTGGCGAGGTCCATTTCTTTTTACAAAAAGTAATCTTATATTGAGAATTCGTCTTGAAGCCTTCTTTCTACGTTCTACGTTTCTAGAAAATCGTCTTTGAGGCACATATTTGTGCCTTTTTTTCTTTCCTATGGCATTAATTAGCAATAGCTAATAACACATGAAAAATAACAAAAATTGCAGAAAAATTCAACATAATTTTAGTAATTTTTATGAAATTTTTTATTTATTTATTTATTGAAAACCAGCCAAGCAGGGCGACAATGCCATGTGCTTTTGTTAATAACAACAGTTAAAATAGCAAATAATAAAAATTAATAAGAAAAAAAAGAAAAAAATATGATAAAAAATTAACAATTTAAAGAGGAAATTACAGAATAATATAATATAGTACTATATTATTTATAATCGGATGGTAAAAATCGAGATTTCATACTTCCTGCATAATGTGAGTTTTTTAACTAAGAATAGCGCACCACTATATCGTTCGGTAATTTATTCCAGCAATTAATATTACGAATAAAGAAGTCATGAGTCCTTAGCTTAGTTTTGGTTCGAAATTTCTTAGTAGTATGAAAATTTATCTCTTTAATTTATCTCTAACTTTAAGAATTTAACTCTAAAAATTAAGATTTTTTTTCGCACATCATTTTCTCTTATAAATATTTTTCGCTGGAGTCCATTTGCCTGCAGATTTTTTTATATAATTGTATACTCGTAAAGCATTGTCGTCTGTTCTGTATATTTCATGCGCAACATTTATATATAATTCTTTTTTTAACTAAGCTTATTGTAATCTCATTTTTAAGTTTTCTATACCTATATTTCACCATTTTTTAATATAAATTATTTAAATTCATTATTTCACAATAAATAATATTATTTATTATTTCGTAATATTTTCGTAATTTCGGCTCAAAAAGAATTAGAAATTTATTGTAATCTTATCGCTGATTCATAATTGATTCATCATTAATAATAATATAAATAATATTAATAATAAAAATAATAACGATGAATAATTTGACAACAACGTCAATATTAATCACTAAGATGATAAATGATATTTTCATAATTTCAAAATATTTGCAATTATATCTTAGAATTATCAACGATGTTGATCGATATTGGATATATCGATATATTAATTAAATTAACTATTTGTATGAACTATTAGTTTATGAATGGTTAGCACTTATCATTTCTGGTTAAGCTTGCCCATTCACCTAACTGTTAATACGGTAACAAAGTTTTTGGAGTCATTTAGTGTTAGAATATAAATATAAATTGTCAATATTGCTAGCATTTTTCAATGGTACTAAAGAATGAACCTTAGTGGCGATAATCTATTTGATTTGATTTCCTATTTTCGATTAAGCGATAAATGATAATTACCTTATCGATATTAATATATTTTCAAGCATTTCTATCGTATATTCATTTGGCAATTTTCTTGATTTCATTGATATTCATATTTAATCTTTTAAATATATTTTTATTTTTGCGGAAATTTTTTTTTTTTATAAAAATATAGTAAATTAAAGTGGTTATTGCTGTTACGACTCATTCTCACAAAAATTCCTAATCGTACAAGCAGTCAGTTAAACGAGTTTTATCAGAAATACTAAGCATCTCATTCTTTATATTCTACTATTTATTTAATCACTGTTCGTTTTATTATATACATATTATAGTAATTTATATATTCGCTTATGTGAGTCACTACAATCATTCGTGCATTAATGTAATAGAAAAATATTGTCATAGCAGTAAATAATATTTAGTTGTAAACTGTGCTGAGATTAATTGACTGATCAACAAAATATGATATAATCGACTATTTTAATAGAAAATGGTACGAAGTATAAGACTGAAAGCTTATTAGATAGAAATATATATTTGATTATCATAGATGATATTTAAAATTATCATTGAAATATTTTTCAACTTCGATCATTTCAATCATTTGGAAGAAGTTTTATTATTTACAATAATATAAATTAATTACATAAATAATGATAACAATAATTTCGTTATCAGAATAATAATTTAATATTTTAATAGAAGTATAAAATTCAAATAACAACAGTATAATTAAGATATATGATTGCTGAATATTATGTGAAAAAGAATATAAAAGAAGGTGGCACTCGTTTCTCTCGGATAGCTCTCCCACGAATAATAATATTATTAATAGCTGGCGAATGACGACTTATTTGACTTGTAATTATATTGTTTAGTAGGCCTTTCAATATTTTATAAAAGGAACAATAGAACATAAAAGGATGAATGCTAAGGCTAAATATGGGGAAATATTAATTTCTCGTCGATAGACAATTAATTTTACACGATAGCTTCGTCTTCTTCAAAAACATTTAATAATGACCGAGCTATAATAAATTAATTATTTATTAATTACTTTATAATTATTTAATCTTTACCTGTGATTTATAATTTATATTCATTTAAAAATGAGCAAAATCTTCTTTGCAAATTTTTCATTTTTGCCATATTTCACGGCTAATCACTGTGATATTGGCTCAACAAAGCTGCCAAATACAATTTTCTATTTTATCGGTTGAATAAGAAAGTTTATTAGCTGAAAATAGTTGCATGAAATGGCCTTACAAATGTCATTCTTCAAATTTATACATTAAATTTTATTTAATTTTTTTTAAAATTTTTTTGGACTAAAATTTATAATTTCTCTATTTCTATTATGAAAATTAATAAACTTTTATTACAAAATAAAATTTTTATTTAATTTTTATTTATTTTAATTTATGCAATTTAATTTATTTTAATTTATTCTTAATTTTGGTATTATTTGATATTTGATACTTTTTTTTTCAGAAAAAAATTTTCAATTTTTTATAGAATATTTCAAAAACTATCAAAAAAACCGATTTTCAACTGTTTGGATAATTTGATGGAAAAAACAAAGAAATTTTTGGCTAATAAAAATGAATAATTTACAGCACCATTCGCTTGTCCATAAATTAACATAAAATTGTAACAAAAATAGCGGAAATTCGCGGTGATTCGATCGAATTAGCGGTATCCTTTTTGTCATTGTCAACAGTTATTTATTACTAATTGATTTAAATTTGTTTAAATTTTACGAATCTAAATTGTTTAAATTGGGTAAAAAGAAAATATATAGTTGAGAAACAATTCATTTGAAACGGCTCAGATTTTTTGTGAGAGAGGAATTTTTTCCCAACGTTTCTCGTATCACCTTTTTTTTCCGGTTTTAAATAGCGGAGAACTTCACAGGCTTCACTCCTACTTTTATTTGATAAATATTTGATAACTTTACCATTTCCAATTCAGTGGCTTTCATATTATATTTTCGCAAATGGAGTTAGTCGTCGATTGATCAAAATTCGCTAAATTTTTTCCTGAACACTTATAAATTAGCTGGAAATTTAACTGAAAATAATTTAATAATTTTAACATTTTTCAAGACAAAAATTTTAATTTATGAGAAATTCATGAGAAAAATGAATTAAAAACTTAAAAAATCTAAATGTTAAAATAAGATTTCTTCTAGAATATTTAATTTTTTCGAATGTAATTTAACGAAAATTATATTCAAAATGTTAAAATTAAATAATTATTTGTCGATATCCGTTGCTTTTTCTTTCCAATTATTTATCTTTTCTCGTTTCTTTTTTGCTAATATTTTATTCAAGGAAATTATCATCATTGTTCTTCTTTCTTTCCTTCCTAAAAATTATTTCGTTTTCAAATTATTATTGGAACAGATGCGCTCTAAAAAAAAATGAGGAAAATTCTTTATAATCATTGAATATTCAGTATAATTTGACAAAATATAATCATTTAAAAATTTTATATTTTTCTAAATTCAAAACTTAAAGCAATTTTATTTTTTTTTTAAAGAGCTCTCATCATTATCGGTTAGATTCGCTCTGAATTGAATCGTTGCACTAGATAAATATGCCGGGAGTCCAGTGGCGATAGAAGTACAAGTGAATCGCCAGCATCATCTGGATTTCTGGAAAGATTTATTTACTCATACGGATAGTCAAACCTCAGCATCTAAATTAAACAACTGAGCCATACGACTCCTTAAGATAATTTTATCAATTATTACTAATAAAAATCGATGTTTTATACTTTTTCTAATCATCGTTATTATAATATTATAAGATTTTTAGTGTAAAATAAGCGTTGCCATCAATCGTAAAAATGATGAAGTAGCGCGAAATTCATATTAAGGTCGCCGTATTGCACAAAAGAATTATATGACACCGATAACTCATATTTTGTATCAATAATTCTATTTTAAATGTAAATACATTATCTTTATTATTGAATTACTATGGGTTAGTAATTAAATTCGTTCCTTTAGTATAGCCATTAATATTTTACTAAACAATAGATTTACTTATATCCATCGAACATAATTACTGTATTATTCTTGTTTATAGTTTTTACAGAAAATTACTTTTAAAGCATAAAAATATATAAATCGTTAATTATTCGCTGATTACTCATCATTATCGACTAAAGCACTACAAATAAACTTATTTAATTAATGAAATCAGATCAACATTTGAATGATATTTTTATGATATTCTCGCTTTGGAATTTCACTTAAACTACAAATGCGTTATCATTTTTTCATTTTTATCAAAAAATATCCAAGGAAATAAGCGAAAGAAAATTTTTTCATTTTTATAGCTGTAATTTTTTGTTTTTCTCCATCAAAATGCTTTAGAAAGTTTAAAACTACTTGTACGTTGTCCTTACTTAGAAGAAAAATTGCAAACAGATAAAACAATTAAACTATTGATATACATGCTTAGAAGATATTTATGGTGTTATCTTTATGCAAATGATTACATCTTCGGCATTTTTTTAAAATTTCTTAGTCGTATATTTGTTATTCGAGCTATTCAAGCGTTAGTTTAGTGATAGAAAAAAAATTGACCTTTAGGTTTGAAGTGTGACAAAAAGCTGACCTTTGAGTTCGAAGTGTGACAAAAAAAACCGACCTTTGGATTTGAAGTGCGACTTCATATCGAGTAATTATGGAAATTTAATACACTTAAATGGTTCGAAATCTTAGCTAAGTAAAAACAATTATTCTTTTTTGATTGAATAAAAATTCTTTATTCATACTTTTTTTCTTCATTCAAGGTCACCAGATAAATAGTTTACGTTCGACTGGATATAATTAAATGAAGCATGTCGTTTTTTGGCGATTGTCTGCTATTACCACCATGATCATCATATATACATAATATACATAACTGGAGCACTAAGAGCTATGACCCTTAAAATAGAAAAATGATTTCAGCATATTCCAGAAACAACATCAGAAATTCCTAGCCAGAAGAGCGCACTAATAGGAATAGCTATGATACTGCGCAGAATCCTCAGTCTTTCAAGCTACTGCTAGCGCACTCGAGATAAAAGATGATAATTTTTTAAAATGTATTCTCAGTGATTCAGTAAGTTTAATTATTCATGTTATCATGTTATCATTTTAATCAGTCAACTAAGTCCCTTTTTTTTTAACCGATTTTGCTAAATCTGATTCGTGTTTTCATGTGCGCATAATTCATTAACTGTTTATGAGTTATTATTCCTTTATTTCCTTAGTAAAAGCTTTAACATCTTTTTTCGTCCTTTATCTGAAACATGAAATATTAGCGATTCGTCATTTTATTATTATTATTATTGTTGTTGTTCTTAAAATAAATTATGCCAATCAATCGTTGAATAAAATTTATTAAAAATTATTATATTTATTACAACAAATAAGATTGAGAGTTATTTGAAAATTTTTAAGAATTTTCCTTACAAAGAAGGAACATTTTTTTATTTACAATTATAATTTCCTTTATATTTTTGGCTAAAATTTTTACATAATTTTCTCCAAAATAAATATATTATTAAAAAATAGTTTAAAAATAGTTGATTAGAATAAAAAAAATTATTTACAAATTACTACATAAATATAATATAAATAATGTATTTTATTATCAAAATAGGATATGAAATATTATGAAACGATGTTGGAAAGAAATTCTCGAAGTTTTGTTCATAATAATAGGTTTGTGAGCTGGCTTTAGTGAATTTTTCTAACTCAATTTCGAAATTATCAGCCATTTCCCGTAATTCTTTTGCCAATTTTTTCGATTTTTGTATATCATCTTCTGAAAAAAATATTTTTTAAAAAGATTTTTGCTAATTTTTTTATTTTTTTTCAAAAATGTTGTAGATAATTTTATAAATATCAATTTCGTGCGATCAAATAGCATGAAAATGAAAAGTACCATTCAATTTGATATGGAACTCGCCAAATATATCAACGCTTTCATTATTGTGTTTCATTATTAACGATTCGAATATTAATAATTGTGTTGATCGATCTTTTATCATAGAATTTATTATTCTAAAATAATAAATAATAATTTAAAATCTAAAATAATAATTTAAAAATATTTCGTTAAAAATATCCACTATTAAATTTAACGGCACTAAAATAGCACCACATAACATTATAGGCAATAACGCAATGTCGAGAAAGTATCATGTAACTGCTTGAACAATATCTTAATACCACCAGTAATTTAGCAAAAAAAATTTAGAAAAAATAGGCAAAACACATTTTTTATAGATTATTTTACTTTAAAATGGATGATAAATGATAAAACGAATTTTAACGATTTCTCCACTATGTTCAACGTTAATACTTCGATTATCATATCAATATAAAAGGCTTTTAAAGAAATTATGAATAACATATATATAATAGAAATAGAATACAAAGAGGGGTCGGAAGAAAGTTCGATATGAAATCGGTGCAAAATAATAAAAATGTACAAATATGGCACTGCGGTGAGCAGCTTGGAAAAAGGCTGGTCTTTTAGCCAGCACAGCCAACTAGTAATAGATGCGTGCTGTTTGAAGGCGAAGGAGAGATTAGATAAATGTTCGATATTTAATCGGTGCAAAATACAATACAATACTACAAATAATGTAAACGATAAATAAAATAATAATTTATAAAAATAAATGAACTGAAATAAAGTAATGATTAGAAGAATTAATTAAAAAATTATCACAAATGCATAAAATACATTAGCAATTTTCCATTACTTGAAAATTCATTAAAATGTTACTTTTTTTCTTGATAGTATTTTACCTTGTATTGTGCATATTTTTAAATTTTTTCACTTGAAATACCAAATGATTTTGTCAAATGCAACAAATTTGCCAGAATTAAATAATTTGTCAAAATTATATATAAGTAACAGTAAACGGTAATAAAATGGGTTTTTTTTAAAAGAATATTCACCATAATTGGTTAGCATTGTTCCGCTGGCTTGTCGAATTAGACAAATATGCCAGAGAGTCCCTTAACGATAGAAGTACAATTGAATTGCCACTATCAACCGAAATAAACGAAATTCAAAAGCGTTAGCATTTTTAAAAATAATAATATGTGAGGTTTTTTTTTTCAAAAAAAATATTTAAGAAATCATTGAATTAAATGAAATTTTCTCTATTTTTATTGTCACTAATAAAAATTTGCATAGAAAATTTCCTTGAATTTTTCAAATCAAATTTCTTTTTCCATAAATTTATGCTCATCTGTTCGTTTTTCAATTTTATATAGGTAAATGCTAATGTTGTAAATATAGTATGAAATATAAATTTAACTAAATTAATGTGGATTTTGAAATTATAATAAAGTGGTTATAAAATTTTATAACAATTTTTTCATGGATTTATTTGATTTTCATAACTTTATGCTTGAAAATTGATCTATACGCATTTGAATTAGTATGGCAAAGGAATAATTTAAAAAGCAAAATAAAAAACTAATTCATTTTAGTGTTCCTTAAAAATTTTTTATAACATATAAATGAGTCCATCTGGTTATGGGTCCTCCTAATGATCATTCATAACTTTTTGGATTTGTCGAGCAGCTAATAAACCTTTCATGAGCTGTTGAATTTATTTCATAAAATATAGGCATATTTGAACTAATGCAGGCTATAATTTCAAATATTTTCGCAGTTAACTTGCTATTTTTATGTGGTGCATGGAACTTAGCTGCATTCCATCCTCAAGTAATTCGCTGGTAGAAATTTCTTACCTTAATAATCTAAATCAGCCAAAACAGAAATGGTGCTTGTTACTAGCAGTGTTACAAAAAGATATCGATAGCAGCTCTCAGCAATATCCGAACAGATTTTGAACTGCAATATTGCACCTTATAAAATATTAAATGAAGTAAACGTTGAAGATTCGGGAATAAAGCAGCAAAAAATGAAAAATGAAAGACATAAAACGGTTCTGGATAGTATAAAAGGAAAACCAATGAAGGCGGTACTAGAATTTGTTCGCTGATTTGAGCAATCTAATAATGGGTGGAGATTGGGAGGTACCTATTAAGGAGGAGGATTTACCTAAAATGGATGTTTTGTATTATATATTAATAAATTTTAGCCAAGGATATGAGATATTTTTTGTTTTCTTCCACAAATTTCTAATTTTGCTCCACACTTTCTAAGAAGAATTTTTTTATATTAGTCTCTTATTCATCTTGACCCCATCTTCTTTATTCAAAATGAATATGTTTATCCCTACAAATTAGAAAAACAATAAAGGGAGAGTGAGTTGTTGCTCTTAAGAGTGGCGATGCTGCCAGTGGAGTGTTATTTTCCATAGGGATAAACCTGTTTTTAAAAAAATTTGAGCGATCTCGACGAGTCTCCTATACTTCCATCTCAAAATGACTCTTGAAAAAGTTTGTCTTTAGGCAAGCCAGTAGAGCGAGCCTAACCGAAAATGAAGCGCTTCTAGAATAAATAAAACAAAAAACAAGGCTAACAAAATTTTATAATTATATTGGTAAATTAGACAAAATTCATCTGATTTACCATCCTACTCTTCAATATTTTTTCCTTGAACAGATTTCTCGAAATAGAGTTTTGAGGGTGCAAAAGATCATAGAAGAGAACAAAAAGGAATCAGGGATTAAGGCAAATTATTCAATAGGGATTGGGAATTTCCAAAAATTTTACCATTTTTAGAGGAAATAGAAGATTTTTTCATTCACAAGTTATATACAACTAGATTGAGTAGAATGACTCAGTGAGCTGCTGTTGCTCAATTTAGAGCGCCTATGCTGAGATTTTACTGTTTGCAAAAATAAAAAATCCGAATGATGCAGAATGTAAACCTGTACTCCTTTCACCAAAGGACTCCGTGGTATATTTGTCTAGTGCGATAAACTAGCGCGAACCAATTCCGGTCACTAATTGTGAGGGTTTCTAAGAAAAATGCATAATTAGGTTAGAGTTCAGTTGGAATTTTTTAATGTGAATATTGCGTCATCTCAACAGTCTATTTGATTCCTTCTAACTTATGCTAATCTTAATTCTCAAAACACAGGATATTATGAATTGTTACTAACAACTTACCAAATCAATGCTTAACTAATCCATGCAAACAATTTCCGCATACAAAGAATAGCCGATCGTTTGATATTTCCTATTCTTACGCAATAATTTAATGTGAATAAATAATAATGATATTAAGGAGTTCAACACTTAAAATAATTTATTCATTTTTATGGGTATTTATTGCTACGTAATAATATCATCTTAATGACTCTTAAACTTTCATAAACTTATCTACTGTATTTATCGCATGAGGATCAATAGGAAATAGGAAAATAATCTAATTAAATCGTTGAAATTTTTTTAAATATTATAATTTTTAGGAAAAAAATTAATCATAAATAATTGTTTAATTATTTAATTAATTTTTAATTCCATAATTTTTAAATTATTAAAAAAAAAAGAAATATATAAAAAAACAAATTCGTGACACTAAAATTCTTTCGATTAATCGACATTTGTCATTTGACGTATATTTGTAATTAATTATTCGATCATTTGTTTCTTGGATGATTAAGGATATTTATTTATTCATAATGTAAACTGACTTGCACTCTTGCAGATTGTGTGAAACCAATTAAATGATTTATTGCCTTACTTTGGATCATTTTTTTTTTAATATGATCTATACATATAGGAATAATATTGTTGAAGTTCTATTTTCCGTAAGAGTAAACCTGTTAAAAATCCGGATGATGCTAGCGATCCACCTGCACTTCCATCGCCAAGACATTCTCTGGCATATTTGCCTAGTGAGATAATGTTTAATGAAGCCTGCGGTGCGAGTTTAGCCAGTAATGGTGAGGGCTCTTAAAAAAAAATGTGAATAATATTAGCTCATTTTTGAACTCAATTGTTGCGCAACATAATAAATACTTCTTCATGTTAAAAATTTCAGAATCATATATTATTAAATTTTAAAATTTAAATTTTTTCCTAATTCCTTATCTCCTCTTATAGTTAATCTCATCTTATAAACCACTCTTTCCGATTTGAGTTTTTTATTTATATGAACTGCTTGCATATTTGCATATAGTAGAGATTAGCCAACGATCGTGCAAATTCTTCGAACAAGTGATTTATTGCTTTAGTTAGTTTGTATAGCTCGATTATCGAGAGCATTATAAGAAATAAATGTAATGCGGTAAAAAAGTAATGATTTCTATAGAATCAATGGATTCGATCACGAATAGGCTCACACCTGCGCAAACCTCATCAAGGTGCATCCACAATATAACACATGTTATGTCATATCAGATTACATATTGTTGCTCGGATTTATATTTATTTTTACTAATTTTTTTACTTTTTGGTATTATTTAATTATTTGTAAATTAATTTTATAGATACGAAATATATTCATAGAATAACAATAAAATTCAAATAATTGTTGAAAAATTTTAAAATAATTAAATTTATAATTAAGCGATATTATTTGTTATTTATCTTAATTTTTATATTTATTTATTATTTATTCTACTATATTATATGAAATATTGTATTGAAAATGAAAATGAAAATTCTCTTATCGAGATTTGCATGATTTATTAACTATAATTAATTGTTTCTATTTAATTACGATAAAAGATTAAAAGATCATTCACAGACGATTAAGTTTAGATAGAAAAACCGCAAATTGACAATTAACAATCGGAAAGATAAAATACAATTAAATATTATAATAGCATGATTATATTTATAAGGATTTATCTTTGAAAAATGAAACCTTACCTATGTCTTTATAAAATAATAATAATAATAATAATGTACTAGTTCTAATAATCAGCCGCCGGTTGATTAAAATTCATATATTTTAATTTGATCAATGATTACTAATTTTCTTTTCCGCTCTTTTGATAGTAAATAATAGATGTTTTTATAGAAAATTTTTGATTCATTTGAATATTCTAACATTGAAGCAGAATAGCTCAAATGCTAGAAACCATTTTATGATCATTCTTGAATCAGAAAAAAAAAAAATCTCGTATGTATGAATAACTGTCGTTATCAGCGTTCAATAATAAATCAACTATTAGCAATCAAAATTTTTGATTTTGATGACCGATTAACTTTTACAGTGGGCATGCTTCACCAGAGAGCCGATATATATATATATATATACATATATATATATATATATATATATACAGTGGATCGCCAATGTCATTCAGCTTCATTGTTAATAACGTACTTATTCTCGTCAATAGAATGAAAGCAAACCTATTATGCTTGACTCCATAGATCGATTGTACATCGTGACTTATACAAATTGAACCACGCTAGTCTGCAAATCAAATTTCATAAATGGATAATAATAGTGGATAAGCCTTCGGATAAAAAATAGTAGATAAAAAAATTTCTGGTCTTTGCAAATTTTTTTTTGAAGTTGTTAGAAGAATTTTAATATTTTGAGACAGAAAAGCTAGACAAAATATTTTTTCCAGTTAAATAGTTTATCCACTAACTCTGCTAATGTTCTACCTTCGTTTGAAAATTTTACAATTATAACTGATGGCTTAAAAAAAATTCGTACTTATAGCTAATAATTAATTAGCTATACAAATTTTAACTACCCTGAACAATTGTTAAATGTAATTTATTCTCAAAAATCTCTGTTATTCTACACTCCTCTGTTATTAAACAATGAGGTTCCGTGGCTAAGAATTCATTTTTCACAAATAAAAGGGCATTATAAAGTACATAGTTCTTTGATTGAGGTCAAGCATATGGATTCCTGCTCCTCAATACGAATGTGCATGTCATCGAAAATATAAAATCTGAGTGGAGCTTGAAAAGTTGCAGTATTCCTCTTTCCACGTAGCTCTCTCGGAATACTTTAGCCAATTTAGCAGCCAAAGCAAATATATTGCGTTTTGCATATCCTCTTCATTATATCTTTAAATCATGCAAATTTTGCTGGAAAGATGGTCGAAAAAATGAAACATTTGAATATTGAAATGATCTGAAAGCAAATGAGAATTCTGAAGTCGCTTATTCAATTGAGTAAATGAGAAAACGATGCAAACCCTTCCATCTTAACTCCCAGTTCCTACCGTATCCGCCTTGTGTATATTCAAATTTCTCTTTTTCTTTAACTTAGCGTCGTTCTCTACGAAGAGTCGTATACCGTATTCGTCCCTCTCACTCCTCTTTCCAGTCACACAGAGAAAATAAAAGAAATTGAATGAACACGAATCATGTTGGTTGATAGCTTGGAAAAAAATGGAACACCAATAGAATACAAGAATTAAAAGTGAAATCCAACTATAGCCAAACTCAGCAAAGTATGCTTATTGTTGGGTAAAAATGAACCTTTCCACTTACAGGAATTTGCATTCATATTCTATTGGAATTTATCAGCCTCTATTGTTAAAACATGATAAATTATTTTCTAAATAATCATTGCAATAATCCAATTGAGAAAAGATTTTTTCATGATAAATCAACGATTCTTGAATTCAAAGGATAGTTCATGCGAAATAATTTGATAAAGTGATCAGATAAAATGAATAAATCACAATTTAAATAGTTAAGCAAAATTTATCGTATTAATTAATAAAAAGTAATTAAGATTTTTTCAAAAAGTGTTGTTTCGAAATCGCTGAAAAATTCATTGGGAATACATAAGGGGATTAAACGATGAATTTCATAAAACAAATGGGGAAATCGTTTTTTTCATTTTCAAGAAATATTCATTAAATGCATGAATAATGCATGAATAAAATGCATGAATATCATATTCATAATTCAAGATAGTTTATATATGCAAGAAAAATTTGTTCAAAAATAAAGAAATCTGTACTGGCGACACCGATACTAATGGTTGTTTTACGTGCACAAGGTCAACTTATCAATTATTTATCAATTTATCAATTTTATGTGATAGAAGTTTAAGCTTAATATTCAAGAGTTGTAAGGTTAAAATTGCGTTCAACAATCGTCAAATAATCAGTTATTTTGTTGAATAAAAATCCAAATTAATTCATATAAGCGTAATGGGAAGCTATTGACATAACAATATTGCAAATTGTTTTCGTTCCTTAATAATGCAATGGTGTCAGGCAATTAGTCATCAGTGGTTATTGCACCTGCTTAATTCCGGTTTGTATTTTCCAGATATACGGTAGTCCGGGAAATTTCTGTATAAAAAAAATTTTCCTTTCTACGTTCTTTATCATAAATTCTCTTTTTTTTATTGTTATATGTGGAAAAAATTTTCCATCAACTTGCTTAAGTAAATTTAAGAATCCATTAATAGATTTACCATTAACATCATTATTTTAGAGGATGTTCTAGGCTTCGCCTATCGTTTCTCATCACAACAAAAAAGTCTACAACAGGATAGCTTTACCATTAATAACAGTCATTAGTACAAACATTCAATATAAAAATACATACGAGAAAAATGGAAAAGGTAAGAAATAGAATCGCTATAGTTGGAAGAAAAATGTAAGAACATTGGTTCAAAAATTAGAAAAACTTGATTAATAATGTATTAAATAAATAACTTGGTCATAGGCGACTTTTTCTATAAAACTCGCTCTCTAGTTCATTCATCGCATTAATAGTGCATAAATATTTGCTGTAAGGAAATCTTTTTTTTTTAAGAATCTAAATAAGGATCATGTGTTGAAGCAGTTAAAGTCTTCCCTAAATAAATATTGTGGTGTAATATGGATGATAGGTTTTGATTAGATTTTAGTTACTAATCCTTGGATAAGCACTTGAGCGATTTTGCTTATATAGAGCAGGTGTATGATTAAGAAATAGGGGGAAAGCCACTCGATAGCAATTAATGCAGCTGCTATTATCAACTCTGCACTCATTAACTGGCCACTGACTATATCTCAATTGACCACCATAACATAATATATTTCGATCGACCTCGAATTCATATTAGTTGACATTTTCTCATTAGGTAAGATCACTGTTTTCTGCTGAGATGAATACGATCGTTTTTTGCTGAAAAATTATTAGATTTTTTATTCATTCATAAATTCGAATGAATATTACAATATTTTTATTCGATTATATTTTGTAGAAAAATTATAAAATTATAAAATTTATAAAATTTATTCTAAATATTTATTTTTTTAAAAAAATCATTCAGTAGTAAACTAAAAAAATAAAAAAATAATAAATACATAATAAAAAAATGGAAAAAAAGAATAAATAAATAGAAGAATAAAATAAATTTGCGAACAAATTATGTCAATTATAAGCAAATGCAATGAAATTATAACTTTTTTAATTTAGCCGATTCACGAGAATCGCTATAGAGCAACATTTTTTCCTTTTGCCACCTGGGAAGATCAAAGTGGTTCAGTAATAATGTTCCATATTACACTGAAAGAATGCGATATTTGCTTTAATGCCGTGTCGAAATACTTTTATAAGCCGAAGACAAAAATACAGTATAACAGTACTTGTTTTCACGAAATACATCATTTTTCACGAAATTATAAATTATACGACAACGCAATAGTTGCTTTTTTTTATCGGTTATAATTACCGCTTTCTCCTTAAATTTGCTGAAATAATTTATTTAGTTTTTTTTCCATAAAATTTTAGCAAATTTTGGCAATAAATTAGAAATATTATATTATATTTATATTATTGTATTATATTTATATTATTATATTATATTTATATTATTATATTATATTTATATTACTATATTATATTTATATTATTATATTATATTTATATTATATTATATTATATTTATTTATATTTATATTTAATTATATTTGACAAAGTTATTCAAAGACGAAGTGAATGATAACGACTAAGTTTGTTGAATATTGTGACGATTAAAATGGCTCACTAATGACTCTATAAAAATTATAGAAGCAACATATGTGAAATAATTGTAAGCAATTAGAAAGACGATAAGTCTCGAAATGTAAATGGATTTATAATCATAAAAATATCCTCAAGTTTATTTACTAAAATCAAAAAGTTTGTTCTATTTTTCTTTATTTATCCAACTATAATTAGTATTTACTTATGAAAATTTATGCTCTCTGTTTATATCAACTTTTTTCGTTATTAACAAGGCTTAAATAAATATTTATTTATTTGTTTTACATCAATAAAAATTGAATTTAAATTAATTTTTTTTTTCAGAACAAAAAGAAATTGGATCAGAAAATCGCGTTATATTTTAATAAAGAAATTATAATCACTTTTTCTTTTTTTTAATTAAATTAATTACTTATAGTTGTCGGTTTTTATTTCTGTTTTGTATCAAATTCCATTAGCTTTAATAAGATATAATAAGATGCGTAAAAGGAGTGTCGGTCGGTATCTTAAGATATGAATGAATACTTCAACAGCAAATACTTTCACCTTTTATTAGCGTAAAATTAGCGCCCCTAAATTGTTGATATATCTCGAGCATATTGTTCACTAAAAATATTATTACAATAGAATATAGAATCTATCAAATGCATTTGTACTAAAATACGATATAGTACGATAAATAAAATATTGTATGATCCGCTAGTTGAAGATTTGGATAGACTTCTTCCTTTTACCGACATTGTATTGTTTTCTGATCAATCATAATCGAAAAATTATTTTCTAGTAAATTAATCTCGAAGATTATTAAGATTGCTAAAAATGAGGAATATAATGAATATATTAATTATTGTTAATAAAATTTTAAAAATCTTATTTATTTATTATTTTTAACTCCGCTAAATGAAACAAAAGACTTCGAAAAGTATGAATTTACTAGTTGATCGTTGCAGTCAATAGGTCCGTACATTCTTTTTATTAAGCAAACATAAATATATCTCTTGAACTCTTTTAATACAATAAAATCTAGAACACCTGCTGTTATTTAATTCTATTCATAATAATATTACTAGATTAATATGTATTTGTATAAAATTTATAGTGTTAATAGTAGAAATAGCAAGATGAGCATAATTATTTGTATATTAAAAAAATACCTAGCAAAATACTCTGTTAAAAGCGAATAAGGTGAAAAATTAAGAAACTTATGTTTTAGTTAAACCAGAAAGAGTTCAAACGAATGATGAGTTCAAAATTTGCATTGTAAAAAGAGAAAAAATTATATTTACCATATTAGTTGTGGAAATAGTTTTGCAACATAATTATTGCGCTATCTGACGAACTCCAGTAATCATATCACACCAGTAGCTGAAGGAGGTAAGATAGTTGAGTGGTTGATAGTATGGTTTGTCGTGTTGAGAGCTAGATTGATGATTTAGCTGCTGTTTTTAACAAAATTTTAAAAAAATGCCTTTAGCGATTAACATATATTTTTTATCATTAATTGATTTTCTAATAAAAATTTCTAATCGTACTAATAGCCAACGCAATGGATCTATGATGAAATAGTGTTAATAGTGATAATAGTGATAGCGATAATTACTTTATTTATATTTTTTTAAGCCTCCTCACCATTACTGGTTAAGCTCACTCCACTTGGCTTGTCGAATTGGGCAATATGCCAGGATGTACCTTAGCGATAGAAAAACAGGTGAGTGGCCAGCATCACCTGGACTTTAATACAGGTTTGCTCCTGCGGGGAACCGATCCTCAGCATCGGCGTTCCCAACTGAGCAACAGTCCATTGAGCCATTTTTTCCCCCACTTTACTTATATTGGGCTTACTGATTTCGATTCATGTTTGTATAAGTACATTTACATGATTTCCTATAATTACTTTGTTAATGAATCGATTATAATAACAACGTTAATCTAACAAGTAAACATTATATAGTAAAAAGTAATAATATTAATGTGCAAACAATAGTATTTTTTTCCAATTATAGGATTAAATTATCTCTTTTCATTCTTTAAACAAAAGATTTTCTAAGTGAAAGTGAATTGCTATAAATTAATATTTCAAGAAATTATAGTTATATATCAAATATCCTTTTTGAATAAATATTGTGGGATTATAGTGACAAATCTGAAGGAAATATAAGCAATGCTTTCAGGATAAACGTAGAATAAATGATTAAGCTAAAGAATTAATGAATTTTTGAACAATAAATTCAAAGCATTAATGGAAAAAAAAATAAATAACAAAAATATTATTGAAATGGAAGTAAATATATTGTAAGCAATTTGGTACCACTGGTAACAACCTATAGATAACTTGAAATAGTGAAATTTTTTTTTTTGGCTTTGGCTTTGGTTTTTTTTGGCTAAATGGTTTTGAAAGGAGTTTTCATGAATATATATAATGTATACAATATATGGGGTAGAATGGTTCAGCGAATTACTATTGTTCTCCTTTCGAAGTATCGAAGCTGGATTTCTGTATTTTCAGCAAAAGTAAACTTGTCTTAAGAAAATCTGTCGACTCACTTGTATTATCATAGAGTATCACTCTGACAAAATTTGCCTGATCCGATAAATCATCAGAATGAACTTTACCAGGAATGATAAGGTCTTAGAAATATAAAATTTTGTATTTATATATTGTATTGTATTTATATTATATAAAATATATAAATAATACAAAATTTAGCAAAATTTGTTTACTTATGTAAAATTATAATATTTATTTCATTGTATACAAACATTTTCTATAAACAGTTGAACTATTCGAAATAATTGAAATTAGAAGCAAATGAACAGATGATTCCAATTTGAATGCTAATATTTTCCAAAATATATGCTAAAGAATTTTAATGAAACAAATTTGATATCGATACGGGAACAAAATTATTATTTAAAATAATAAAATACATGAGATTCGATTGTAATATTTAAGTAATAAAAATAATTACGAATAAAAGCCTAAAACTTTAAATTATAATAAATTATCGATATAAATGCAAGAATATCATTGTATTTCAATTTCAAGGCGCGCAATACCGCAAAATATTAGAAAATTCATTTGTTAAAAGTGAGAAAAAGGTTAACGGTAAAAAGCTAGCGACTGTTCAACCATATCAAATATCTTATGATTCTTCATTGAAAATTGTTTGTCTTCTTAAATAATCAAAGCAAACCGCTTAATTTTGCGGTAAATATTAAAGTATATTTTAGATTTTTAAGTATCTTGTAACCTTTCAAATATTCATTGTCTGATCGAATGACCACTATTATAAGTGTGTTCGTTTTCTAAGGTTACTTATTTTTTCGATTGTCTATTGTCCTTGATGAGAAGAGATCAACCAAGATCATAGTTTGAGATCATTTTATTACAATATACCGTTAGGGAGCAACTATATACGCTTTGTTTCCTAAATTATCGATGAAATAATCGAATTTTTCAATTCGACCATTCATTTTATCATATCGATTTTATTAATTTTTTTTTGCTATTTTTTAGAATTCTCGAGTTTTCAAGAAAATTTTATCAGACTTTGCATTTATCATTAGTCTCAGTAGTCTGGCTTGTTGCTCTTATCAGTATAATTGCTAGCATTATTAATATGATTTCTACTAATAATATTGGTAGTATAAAAGAAAGCTTAATCAGCATTGTTTTTTTTCTTTACCCTAGGAATATAGAACTACGCTATTCTCGACTAACTATAGAGGAAACATTAATAAAAGCTTTATCAGAACTACTATTTTTTCTCCATTCATCATACTTCTATTATTAATATGGGATAAGTGAGGAGAGCGGGGGGGGGGGGGGGGGGGGGGGGGGGGGGAGGTGTATGAAACGGGGAGTATTAATAGGAATATGCGGAGATAATATGATAATATGATACAGAGTTCTACTGTTATTGTATATATATGCACTGCAATAAAAATAATAATTAAGATTTTGAACGTTGATTATTACGTAAGATAATATGATATCTCAGAGATCGCCGATAAATTAATTTGATTTTGTTGCCGATAAAATGGAAAAGATCGCATTACTAACAATTATCGATAAATAAAAACCGCTTCCTTTGTTGCAATTTCTTATATTATAATTATAATAGTTAGATCAAAAGGTCGAATCTCTGCAATATATCATGGTACTTCATTTTAATCATGCAATTCTTAATAAACTTTCTATACATTATGGAATTATTTGGGTGGATTTCTGTTAATACTATTCGAAGTGGGGCATAGAATGGCTCAGTGGACTGTTGTTCAATTCGGAGCGTCGATGCTGAGGCTCCAATCCACGCCAAGAGTAAACCTGTCCAAAAATCTAAGTAGATGTTGGTAGAGGTTGGTGACTCCTAGATATTTCTATCACAAGCGAATGCCTGGCATATTTGTGTAGTGTGCTGCGAGCCAGCGGAGCGATTCTAAACCGTAATCAAAGGCTGTTAAAAGAAAATATCATTCGAATTGGATAATTAATACTGGTAAGTGATCAAATTGATTTAATATAAGCGAATGGCGAAGTTTTATTGAAAAATCAGGCTCTACATATCATATAGTTTTCACTTGCTGAAAATTTCCTATTCCGACCATAGAATGCATGCAAATTTAAATTCTGAGGCTTAAATAATCTTTATAAGTAATCTAATTTCAGATTTGAGTATACGAATGATTTTGCAACGAGCGTTTTTATATTAAATGAATTAAGAGTGAAGTGGTGAAAAATTTGTTACAATCAAGCGAATTGTAGTGATTACAATGATTTGTTTAATTCAATTTCTACACAATTTGAAAGATGAATTTTCTTATCAATATTGATAGGAAATTTTTCTTGAGAATTCTTTCTTCTTGGGAATTGGCAATTTCCCGTGTGAATCATTTCTTTTTGTCGAATGAATCTTTCCTAAATTTTATAAAATTCTTTTTTTTTTTGTTATCATTTCTAATTTATTTTGTTAATTTTCCATTTTCATCTTAAAGCAATTATATTTAATCGAATTTCTATTGAATTTGATTCTATTGCAAAATAGAAAAATATTTGTTGAAGATAATTGTGCAATAACTAATAGCATTTATGAATAAAATGATGTACGTATTCATTTTGCATTTATCCACATGGCGACCATTTGTCAATTTAGCAAATAACTGAAAAAAAAACAAAAAAAAAATTAATTATTATTCGTTTTTTTTTTCTTAATATTTCATAAGAGATGATAAAATAATGATTTATTGATGTTAAGGGGGTTTGAATGACGTTCATTTATTATTATTCCGTTTATTTTTTTTTTTATTTCTTAGCATTTTTTTATAATTTCAATCAATTTTAGCAAATTCATTAGAAGAGAAACTCTAAAATTCATGCATAAATTTATATTTATAATACTGAGTGAAATAAGTTACAGAATATTTTAGCGCTGTTGTACACAAATTGTTTTATTATCTCCGATCTTTTTCTATGCTATTTTAACAATTTTTTTTCGGCTTAAAATAATTTCTTGCATGAATATTTATCAAATTTTTGAAAAGCGATCATGCTTTAATTTCTCTATAGTTATGATAAGACAAATAAGAAATTATTTTATTAACAAAAAATTGTCAATTAAATAAGAAATTTTAAAATAAATAAAATGGAATTTAAAAAAATTTGAAAATTTGAAAATGAAAAATAAAACTTGAAAGGCAGTTTTAATTAAGATTTTGACTGATATGAGAATATCGAAAGTAAAAATTCCTGACAAATGATTTTTAATCGAAATGTTTAGTTTATTAGTAAAAATGATAAGATATATCACAAAAACTAATTAAATCATTCTGAATTACAAAGCATATTGTAGCGATTAAGTGATAATTATCCAATTTCTAATATGTCAAAATGGCAACATATGCAAATAATAATCATTGAAAATTGCTGTTATATGTTGAATTTATAAAAAAAAATTTTCTAAAATATTTTCTTAATCCCTATAATCGAAAAAATTCGCTAAAATTTACAATAAAATACAAAAACAAGAAATAACAAAATTTTTATCAATCAGTAAATACATTATTATTTAAAAAGTTCACATCATGCAAGAAGTTTGAAATCTCGATTTTTATCATACGATTACAGTTACTTCGAATTGTAATATATTATATTATTCTGTAATTTCCTCTTTATTTCCTCTTTAAAATGTTAATTTTTGTTATATTTTCTTTTTTTTCTTATTATTAATTTTTATTATTTGTTATTTTAATTGTTGTTATTAATATAAACATATGGTGTGCTGGATGATTTTCAATGAATAAATATATTATATAATAGTTATAATCAGAAATGAAAGTAAATATCATTCAAGACAATAATTATGCCGCACTACCGTAATCATTTGCAATAATTTGTGGAAACAGCTAGAAATGGTTGATAATTGTTTTTTTTTTTGAAAAACCATTGTTAACAAATCACTATTTATTGGCAGAAAAGTAAGCTGAGCAAAATAAAGCCATATGCTACCATTAGCAACAAATTACTAGTAAAATTAAAGCATTGAGGACGATAATAGTTAGCGATAAAAAAATGGATAACTTCAAGAGAAAAAAAATTTGATAAATTGCTGAATCGTTTTGTTTTCAATCTCTTTATCAGTTTACTTATCAGAAATCAGACGAATTATAATTGCAATAATGCAATCTGCAAGCTATATTAGACATACGTATTTTTAAACAAAACGAGTTTTTAGAGTATTTATTTTCATCGTTCGAGAAGAAAATGCGAAAATCAGCCTTTTCAATCTGTATTAACTACAGAAATTTATTATTCTTCATTAATTTCATATATCTTCATAGTGGACGAATTGATGAAAAACAGATAATTTAAGATGAATTGCCAAAATCTTTTCTTTTTTTGCTTTTTTTTGGTAGATATAAGCGTTTGATAAAAAATCCTTTAAAATTTATTATCAATTATTATACTGCAAAAATTTGCTTCAGATCGACTTCAAATGAACCGATCTTCATTTTGATGCTAATTATTTGCTAAATATCCATTTAACTAAAATTTTCAAATTCTTTTTAAATTATCTGCCAATCTTCCTTTTTATTTATATTTTTATATTTATATTTATTTATATTTACATTTTTTATTATATTCATATTTTGAACTTTTCTTTGGTTAATCCAAACGAATTGATTGGCTAATTTCTAAGTAATTAGTTATCTACTAAACGATTACAGTAATAAAAAAATTCCATAATACCACAATAAGCTTCAAATCGAAAGTAATTGGCAATAAAAATAATAATCATGATCATCACTAAATAGCATTCACTATTTCTGGTTTGGCTGGCTTCATTAACCCTTAGAATGCTTGAAGATTCAAGTATAGGTAGGTCGTTAGCAGAATTTTAACCGTCTTTGTGTCACTAGCATTAACATAAACTAATATCAATATTGGCCGAATATTTTCAATCAATTTTGATCATCTAACATAGCTATATTTTCTATTTCTGATTCGAAAAAATCTCATTAAAAGCTTGTGCATGGTTTTGACGTTAATGTGAACAATTTGCATTTTTTATGTAAATGTTGATTTTTTTAGGTAATTATTTAAAAAAAAATAGTTTGAAATGGAAAACATTCAATAATGCACATGTAGCATTGATAAGCCAAAAAATGAATAAACCATTCTATGTGGAAATGCAGAAATTAGTAAAATTGCCTCATATAGTTAATCAAAAGCCTCAAATCAAGTTAACTCAACTACTGTATTGTTCAACTCAAAATTTATTATTATTATTAATAATTATGCATAGGAAACTTGAAATGTTAAACAGCAGTAAGAATAATAATTAGATATATCTGTCGAATATTTGCAACGCATCGTAACGATTAACTGACCCATTGTTCAGTTTAGATAAGGTCAAAAGGCAACATGTGTGGATAATAATGACTGAATACGATGGCAATAATTTGCTATATGCTAGATTTATTACGACAAGAAATCTCATTAGATATTGTTATTCTATAAAAAAAAAAAAAGAAAATTTTATTAGTAAAATTAATTAACAAATATGCGTTGGCATATATTGAACATAAAAAATTTCTTATTAATTGCTTTCATTAGTTTTGAATTTATAAAAAATTTTTTTTCAAAATTTATTAAGCGTAAATTTGATATTTTACACGTTAATTATTTTTTCCCTCAAAAAAAAAATCTCTTTTGCCATAGAAATTTTTTGATTCTATTCTTTTTTGCTTTTCTTAGACCAAAAAATCTATGCATCGAAATTTTGATCGTTCAATATTTTTGTTAAGAGTCTGGAAAAGCCCTAAAATAGCTGATTTTTAGAATAAAAGTGAAATTTTTCACTCTCATAATGATGGGTATTCTAATCCATTGCAAGGCATACCACCGTATTTTAATTGCAATATCGGATATTACCAATTGGTTGGATAATTTTTGAATATTTTGATTCGGCCATTGTTTTTTTAATAACATTTTTTTGAATATAAATAATTCACAAGTAAGCAAAGCAACTTTCAAAATTCATTCAGTACTAATAATGGAAGTATAACAAAAGCAAAATGGATGGAATTTTTCAGTACATTTTTTTAACAGGTGGCTGATAAATTAAGCTTATATATTGCACAGGTGTGGCTCATGCAGTTAATAACTGCATGATGCGCAAACAATATCAGAAAATTTCAATGACATCTGCATTTATCTGCGTCTTTTGTAAACAAACATTGCTATAATATCATTGTAGATATCAATTAAATCATACTAATAATGATTGATATCGGATCGTATATTTCGCAATTTGTCATCCCACTTAAAACAGTTTCAATTTTTGAATTATGACGAATAATTTTCGCTAATAATATTTAAAATTTTAGAATAAAATTAAGAGAAATTCATATTCAAAAATTTTTTTATCAATTTTTTATAATTAAAAAAAAAAATTTTTAAGAATATTTTTATTTCAATCAATTATAAAAATTATTGATTAATCGAAATTTAATAAAAACGAAACCATTAACGATTTTATTCGAAATACCGCTAAATAAAATTAATTCTTCATTAATTTTTTATATATCATTTCATGTTGCGTAATAATTGGCGATTATTACTTTCATTGTTTCCCTTTTATCTCCTTTTTAATTATATAAATCTTATAAATCTTTTAACGGTTAATTAAGTATTTATCAACGTTTCGATTTTTATTCTTCTTTTATCATTTAATTCCTTTCTTGAATATTAAATGCGATTAGTTTCATATGTATTTAATAAATTTTTCAGTATTATAATTTTGATTTTTATTAGTTGTTTAAATAAAAAATTTAATTTTACCTATTCGCATTTTCATTATTTTTGAATAATCTTTATAAAGAATTTCGAAGAAATGAGTGTTGAATATGAATGTTTAAATATTACGCTTCTCGATTATGATTGGCTACATCTTATCAATTTTTATAAATTTTGTTAATTTTGTTAATTTGTTAATTCCTTAACTAATCGAATTATTTCGCGTAATAGCATAGCCTAAGGTAGAAAATAATGAATATTTAAAAATAAATATGCAAATATGAAGCTTAAAATTTTGGTCGTCAATCTGATAATTATCAGTCGCCATCGAAATTCCGCTAATATTTGCGACATTATTATCATAGTGTTTGCAAACGACGTAACTGGAGATGATGATTTATCTATTTTCTTATGGAAGAAATATCGAGCTGAAATGTAAATATTCATGTGATTGCACCTGCGTATCACTTTCGCATTCAATACTTTATGAAAATCATGAATAAATAATCGTATCTAAAAAATTTTTATTAAATATTTTTATATATATTTTTAGAAATCTTCGTTTTATCGAATTTTCCGATAGGAATGGCAAAATTTAATCGCAGAATATGGTAAGTGAGCCAAGGTCTGTGGTTTACTATGATAACAATTGGAAGGTGATATACAAAAATCTCTCATAGAATGATTTTCCTTAAATTTCAATGATTTTATGAAATGAAATAATTTCATTAAGCAAATATTTATTAATTGAAAATTGATACTTAGAAAAGTTTAAATTTTTTTTTGAAATTTACTAAGATAAAAATTGAAGCCGAAATCATTGAAATGAATAGGAACAGTAAAAGAGACTTTATCTCATTTACAAATTTAGCAATTTTTATAGCCAAAAAAAAAATTTTTATGAAAATTTCAGCAAGCAATTGAGACCTAAAAACGAGTCGCATAAAAACGAAGCTGTGCATGGTTCCATCAAATATAAAAATCATTTACTTTGGCCAATACCATGCATTCTCTTCTCCCCTCTCCTATACCAAATAATATGATTTCCATACAATTTTCTTCATCGAGGATTATATGGGCCTTAAGCTAGTTAGCATCGTGTTTTGCAGTTAATAAAAGACATTCAGGTAATCCAACTATAATCCTTTTTAACAAGGTCATTAGAAGAATCTCGTTTAGGAATCGCTTTTTGATTAATTCCAAATAATTATTGAATGATATCTGGCATGACCGTGTTCTTTATCAGTCTCTTATTATTATTAGCTTATCTAATCTTATAAAATCACATTTTTTAAACTAATTTATCATGGAATAGTATGTAAAAATCTTATATATAACGACCAACAAAAAATGCAATATTATTACAGTATTAATGTAAAATAATACTCAAATCTTTAATATAATAATATGCTAAATCTTTAGCATATAATTACTTATAATTAGTTGTATATTCGTTGATGTAAAATTATTCATTGTAAAGGTTGTGACCCTTCCTAAAAGAAATTTGATATACTTTTTTATATTATTTAATGTTATAATATTTAAGACAATTAATAATTTGCCTGAAATATGCCATTAAGATATATGATTAAATTAATTAGTATCATCTCTTTGTTAATTATTCTTCATTTTTAGCACAATCACATAAAATAATATTCGAAAATAAAACTTATCAAACTTATAAATATATTGTTCTTAAACAGTGCTTCAAAGAGATATAGGCTTTAAGCCTTTAAATATTAAATTATTTAGAGTAATTTGTTGTTGTTCCACAGTTTAGTGGTATGCTCATACACGTACATATGCATACATATACGCTCTCATGCAATTATTACACATGCACATATGCACACATACGCTCTCATGCAGTTATATGCACATATGCACGCACGCGCTCTCATGCAATTATTACACATGCACATAGGCAGATAATAGCTAACATAGACGTGCCAAATGTACAGCGCAAAATTAATTTGCTATGCTTCTGAAATACTAGCTTTTTTCAAGAGTGTTTAATAGCTTTAAAGTACCAAAAATAGGCAAATTAAGCCTAAGCCTAAGGGAATTAAATTGCGTATTTCGGCTATTTCTAATTTCCAATATTAAATAATTATACCCATACTATGTAATTGACCAATAACTCAGCCTTAAAACAGTTTCGACGAAGAATTTTAAATTAAAAAGGCTGATATCGTTTAATTGCAAAAAACTAACAACGACTACTACAATTTTCAGTAGCGTTTCTTATTAATTTAATTCTTGTTTCCTCATTATGCATTTGCTATAATCAATTAACCTATTTATTTATTTTTATTCCAGGCTTATCAAAGAAGAAAAGAAAATTTTGAAATTCCATGAGGATAAATTATCTGGAAATAAACCTTGGAAATTGTTAACATTGAATGCTATCACAAACTAATAAGTGGAGTGGAGAAGAATCTAGTAGAGATGCCCGAAAGCATCATAGGATACCTCGATTTTCCTTTCATTTCCTCTGGTGACGAAATTCAATAAAAATTCAGTATATACCATTGATCTATTAGCTAAAAATAATACAAATACCTCAAAGTGTTAAAATATTGTGGGCTCTGTGTAGAAAAAAATTAACTGATTTTCATTACAATAAAGTAATTTGTCACCGGATTAATTTCTTGACTGACCTCTGAACCTTCAACTCAAGTAATTGATATTTCGGTGAGGTCATCCACTTATACATATGCTAGATTTATCACTATATAATATTTCACAACAATAAAATTAGTCTAATTAGCAATTTTTCAAATACATAAATTTATATTTATTTATTCGCACAGTATATTTATAACTTCGTTATATCTATAAATTATATTTCAGAACCAAGGAAATTCTATCTATAAGACTGTTGAAAAAGACTTAGCCTTGCAACTAGCGGAACCAGCAATGATGCGAACTGTTTTATTACGAAAATTTTTGCTTGTAGCTGTTTTCGTTTTTCTTTAAATTATACTTTAGACATTGGTAAGCCAGCACAGATTGTATGTTTCGTGATATATATATATATATATATATATATCTACTTTAATTTTAGTTAATTTATCAAATAAACAATAAATGATTGTTAAACATTCATTTCAAAATACAAGAGTAATCGAAAAAAATAATGATAGCTCTTTTACTTTTTTTTTGCCATTTTATTAATTTACTTTAAATTTTTAGGAAATTTTTGATGATTTTATTAAATAGTTGGATAGTGCATTGAGAATTATTATTTAAAGCCAAAATTACTTATCACTTCGATATATCACAAGGAAAGCATTTGTTGATCACAAATTTATCGAATGAAATGGAGCGATTTATGCGTTATACTGAAGGCAAGGGCGATACAAAAAGCAAAATTTAACCCATACAGAATTCCATAATTTGATAAATATTTTATAAAAAATTTTTTTATTTCGTTTTTTCTATTAGCCGTTGCATTCGAAGATTTATTTATAAGACTCATAAAATATTAGCAAAAAAAATCTAATGGTGTCGATTTCAAAAAAAAAACTAATAATAATAACTTAGCATAGACAATCATGAATTCTCCATGTACAAACGTATAAAATCTTGACAGCGACTCGTTCAGATCGCGAACATAAATGAAAGAAAATGTACGGTAGGAAAGTTATATTTTTTATGATCGCAACTACTATAATAGGAATTACCTAGAATAATTAGTTAATTAGTTTAGAGTTAGTAAGTTATTAAGTAAGTAAATAGGTTAAAGTAATAATATAAAGTTTTTACAAAGTTTTTTCATTTAAGTTTATTATAATTTTAATAAATATATTTGAAAATAGAATTAATAAATATATTATTAAAACAGTATTTATTATTTTAAATTTCTTCAATTCTTTCTTCGTTTTCTTTTTTTTTTTTGTAAAATTCATCATCTTTTATTCTATTGAATTTTGTGTATATTTTTATAGTTCCAAAAACTTTTCGAAAGTTAATATTTGTTTTATTTTCGGCTAAATTTTTTTAAATTGTAAATCTGATTTATGTGAATTTTATTTTTAAATTTTCGAAATAAAATTTTTTTTTCAGTTCATTCATATTTTTTTAAATTTTAATTTTTTTTTAATTTTAATTATTATTATTTTTTATAATTTTTTTTTCCTCATATTTAGCGATTTTCTCAATTTTTTTTTCCAATTAATTGTCAATAAAAATAAATTTTTTAGATGTTTACAAAAAGTGTTTCGCAAGTAATAATTGATTTTTATGAGATTATTTATGAAAAAATAAATTTTCTTATGAAAATTTTTCAACATGGGAATCGAAAGATAAAATTTCGTAATTGCATTGAGTTAAAAAATTTATTAAATGACAAAAGCGATGAACATTGGATTAATCGAGAAATTCGTATTGGTTTGTTCGTTTATTTTTTTTTTATCGAATATCGAAAATGAGTTATTTCCAAAAATTTTGCTCGATTTGATTAGCCATAAAGAGCAAAATAATATCTCATAATGCCTTATTTTTAAAAATGCTAAATGCTCTCTATTATAAATAAATTTATTTAAACATAACGAATGCAATGAATTTTTGATTAATTTTTGCAAAAAATTTTGGGCAAAACCATTGTTGGAATCCGACAAATGAGCGAAGAAGAGCGACAACTATTCAATATTGCAAGACGCCTTCAAGAATTAGCTGATGAATTTGAACGAAATTTTTTCGATAAGGCCATTCATTGTGGATTTCGATGATTTTCAGAAAATTTCGTATGATTATAGAATTCTTTTCAGTTGGAATGAAATGGTGAAATTTTAATAAATGATCATAGATGCAGTGATAAACAATGGTAATCTTATGCCTTCAAGAAAAATGCTGAACCATTAAATATCACCTTGAGCAAATAAATTGTGCTGAAAATTTCTTTTAGATACAAATACTTTTTAAAAGAAATGCGATAAGTTTTTGAAGAATTAAGAGATAAGATGTTATCCTATCAGTCGACCACATTTTTTACAAATAAGTGTAGTTTAATAATTTTAAAAATTAACCAATTTTCATGGTTCATTTCATAGTTTGAACTCTTATTTTCGTTCTTACATCTTCAAGTTTATTTATAATAAAGTTAAGAAAGACTTTTCAAGTGGTTCAACTAATTTTCGCTTAAATTTATTTATTTATTTATTTTTTCCGAAATTATTACAAAGTGAATTGCTTCATTATTTCTTTATTCATTTGCAGCTTTGTGAAAATAAATAGATGTAATTTATTAATTATTATTACTATCAAATAATATTTTTAAATTCAGCAAGCAACAATTTATTTGTTTTTTTAATATTATTTCTTTTATAAATTTATTTTATTTAATAACTTTTATTATAAATTTTTTATAAATTTGTTTTTAATAATGCATGCATGAATGCTTATTTCTATATTTTTGTTTTTCATTTATTCATTTATTTGTTTATAATTTTAAAATTAATAAATTTGAATTAAAATGATATTAACCAAAGTAATTTTTAATTTTTAATTAATTAATACAATATTAATTTATTGAAACTACATGAACAATTTTAAAATTATCATTTGCATGGATTTTTCAAATTATTAAAATTCCATTGTAGAGATAATTTGATTTTATCATTTCTACAAGTTCTGCAGTTTTGCACGATTTCTTTTGCTATCATTGATACAATTTATGAAAGTTAGCAATTTATGAATTTCTATCCAATCGCTTAATTGGTTAATTTTTTAGTAATTTTTCTTTAAGAGCGCTCATGATTAAACATTAAATTTTTTTTGGCTAGGGTTGAAAAATTGTAAGGCCAGAAGGGCGCTATCATGTCGAACCGGATAACTTTTATCAGGCACTCTATAGCACTTTACTGATGCTACTGAAAGAAGTCATAGCAGAAGTGAAACTTTAGCATCGGCATTCCGACGCGAGAACAATAAGCTCTTCTGGCCTTAAATTTTTCTTTATATTATAAGTTTTATAAGTTTATTATAAGTTTTTATTATAATATTATAAGTTTTAATATTATTTCGATGATTTATTGATATTTTTAAAAATTATCTGAAAAATCGTAGAAAATAAATTATATTAAATTCACTTAAAAAAATTGGAAATGAATTAGATTAATGAATATTTAAGCTAAGCAATAAATCTCGATGCTGCCGAAATTCCTAATCGTTTTTCGACCCTAGGCTTAGGCCGATTAGGCCGATGATCCTATCACATTCTAATAGTTAACGGAGCCACACAAATGAGAAATTACAATACCCTATTAGAAATTTCAATATTATTTGGTACCATTAATAATTAATATTATCGTTTTTATTATTAACGCTCTTAATTAATATTTTTAATAAAATAATGCCAATTTTGATCATTTTTTACTATCTTAAACTGAATAATTGCAAATTATTTTTTTTTATTACTATTATTGCTTTATCACTATCATTATATTGTTATCATTATTGCTATTATTATTATTAATCGTTACTACTATTGTATCGTTATCATTATTATCACTTATTATTGTCGTTATTTGTTAATTACTATTATTAATATTAATAATTAATATTAGCATTATTATCATTGTCATTATTGTTAGGTTATCATTATTATTTTGATTACTATTATAATAATATTATAATAATAATATTATTATTATCATTAATTATTGTTATTTTTATTACTGGTATAGCAATTAAAATTATTTCATTTCCCTTTTTTTATTGTTAACAATTATCACAAATTTCTAAATTATTTTCAACGAATTATCAACTAAGAATTTTATTTAAATTAATGACTTTTGAAGGGAAAATAATAATTTGGCTCATTGCCAATAGTGGTCTAATTTAATGTGATTGCTTAATGTATTTTTGAAAAAATCGTTTATAGTATCGGTTGATTTCGCTAAAGCGTAAAATGTTTTGAGGTTGTCTTTCGTGAACATTCCCATTATCCTATCCGCATAAGATTTCGAAACTTTCCGCTTATTTGGCACGCGTACTACTCATAGAAACTTCGGAACATGTCGCTTAACTGATCTACACGTTCTTTTGTTTATTGAGGCTTAGTGTCTAGCTGTTGTGTTTCATTTCATCGAGTAGCGCTTATGCAATATGTACAAAGATCGATGAATAATATTTCCTTAGCCAAAAGCGGAAATTTTTTATAGAAAATTTTCTATAGAATTATAAAATATTACAATTGGGGGAAATTAATAATTTGATGTTCTCAATCGAAGAAATGAAAATATTGCAAATATTTGATAAAAAATTTTTTGTTCTTTCGATGAATTTTATTCGATAATCGATAAATGTGATAAGATTTCTTTTTAAATAAATGTTTACATCTCATTAAATAGCACGATTTAGTTAATTTAAGTGATTATAGAATAAAGAATATAAAAAAAAAAAAAATTCACTCTTCATCTCTTATATGTGGCATAGGAATCTCGGATCCTCTACGAGAGGAATGGAAAATCGAGAATTCCGCGCAATATCTTCGTTGTTTCTCGTCTCGATAGAGATCTCTAATGTTCTTCTTCTTGGAATATGTTTTTAGCGAATTTTCGAGCATACGGGTCACAATTCTCGTACGCGCATTATGCATAAGTGTTCAATTTACTTTAATTCCTCTTTCAGTCTCTGGTATTTTTGTAGTTTCTTATATTCATATTCCTTTTTCTCAATACTTGATATTGCTATGTCTACAAACAACTTCCTAGTTCTTGTATATTGCCATGAAGTTTGGTTGATTGGCCATTGCTTCCTTGTTCTGAATGTAGAGATCCCATATGGTCTTGTCATTTTCCACGTTTTTCTGTGGGATTGCCCATTTGTTTTAGGAGGATCTAACCTTATTCTGTGCAGATATTCCTGTATGGTGTTCATTGGATGATACTCCTAACTGCATCTCAGATTCTGCATTGCATAATCTCTGCTTCTCTCCACCCTGTCCTGTCGAATGCGGTAAATCAGAAGTGGATCTGGTGCATAGTAGCTGTTCTTGTGTTGCGATACTCAATTACATGCTATCTTTTAGCCTATCTTTTTCCAGTCATTGATAATATCTGTCAATGCAGCCGCCCAACTACTCAGGCAATGATACCTCCTATGGAGGATATTACCATGGCGCTTTTTTTGCTTAATTCTTCTTAATCTGCTGCTGCTTTAGGCATTCTTTTAGCATTTCATTTTTCCATCCATTGGTATACCTCAGTGTTCCAAGTTTTCATTCAGAATGGTGGCGCATCCACCAAATTTCGCCTTTTTTCATGCTGGCCTTTTGGTGTTGAGGTGGAAACTTTCATGAGTTATGAGGCGTTTCCGTCTTTAGCTAATCTATATTTCATTTTTATAATGCTGTGGTAGTTCCATTCCGTCAGACTTAGTTTCCTTCTCTTTATGCCATTAGGCCACATTTCTTAGTCCAATATCCCGGTGTCCTTACTATAGATTCGTACTAGATGAATGAACAGGTCACTGTCGCTTTCGCTTTTAGCATACAACTTGATGTCATCTATGTATATGGGTGATCGTACTTCCATTTTTGAACTTGTACCGGTATACTCACACTCATTATCTAGCTGAGATGGGCTTAGACCTATGAAGAACGGTAAAGAAGGCAATGCCTTGATATATGCCTCATTTTACGTGAATATTGATGAATCTATATACATAATATATATTTATATAAATTCGCATATGTTTAGACTATCGATAGGTTGAATAAAAAAAGTTTTCTTTCAGTAAATTCTATCAATCGCATCGATGTTTCGAAACGATTGTTCTCTTCATCACATCGGCTGATAGTTTGCGAATCAGAAAGGCGAACAATATAAAATAATTCTGTCGCATTCTGCAATGAGTCTTGTCTGGCGTAAAATTCAACGATCAAATAAAAAGGCTGCCAAATATCGTTTTACAATAATTCCACAAGAATTGCTTATTATTGGAACGAACAAATGGACGCCAGAAAATGTTTTAGTCGCGTGTTTGCATAGGTTTGTTCATTTAATTTTTTTGGAGGAAGATAATTGTTGTGGCAAATATTCGTAAATGCATATTGTTGCTAGTTGCAGTGAACACTTTAGATATATCCATTCTCTTTCCAACGAAGTGTACTTCTGATTTGGCTGGCTCCACTTACTGCCAAGGTGAATACCTTTTAGCAGAGAATATCGTTAGTAAGGCCCTCATTTCTTCTATATGTTCTCTCTTATCGAGCCACACAAAAGATTGTTTCATTTATTTGAGCTAATCAGTCTCTCATTTTGTTAAAATTTTGAAAATTCTTCAATAATTTACCATATTTGACTTATTTATGTTTGAACAATGTTTTTTCATGTTTTTTTAAGCTTAAAATTTTCTAATTAGGTATTCAGCATTGTTTTTTAAAAATGTTGCAAATAATTATAATTCCTCTATTAATTAACTCGTAATTCTTTTTTTTTCTCTAATGTTATTCATGTTATTTGTGTTTTATGTTATTTCACTGATATTTCGTATTCAGAAGACGGCGAGTGGAAAGCAAAGTGCGTAAATGGGAAAGAGGAATATCAGATCCATGTCGTGGCCTGATTGTGTGGCCAGAACAAACGTCTGATCCTTTGCTTTTTGAAACTACCCTCTATGGAAACAATGTTACTCGTGTTTACGATGATAAGGAATGGATTCTTATGGTAGAAGAACTTACTCGAAAGGGTAAACATTTGCCTATCGGTGCAGTGAATCTCAATATGCGACTGTTCATTGAGGTCATTATCGTTAATTTTTTAAAATCCAAAATTTCAATTTTTTGCAACCGTTATTTGGTTGCATTAATTTGTAATTATAGCAGAAATAAATTTCTTAAATTATAATTTGTTCACCAATCTACTTGTATCTTTTTATTTGACTTTAGTGTTACATTTTGTAAATAATTGTAAATAATTATAATTTTTATGTGCAGTTATACTTGTAGAACAGTCCTGGTACGGGTGCAGAACTTAAATTAAAATTGCGACCACTGTGGGCTGAAGTCGTTCATTGCTCCATTCAAATTCTGATTTATTGTTCACTCGTTGATGAAGGAGAAGCGAAGTTCATTTTTACTGATTTAACTATAATCATTTTTTGAGCTTATATTTGCTTATTTGTATAAGCCATTTTCTTTTGAGTGGCTGATAGAGAAAGATTAGCAAATCTTAAGAAGATGGCATCTGCCATTCAAATTTATTTTATTGATAAAAATGAGAAAAGATTGAAAAATAAATTTATTAAATTTATAAATTTATTTATTAATTTATAAATTCTGAAACATAATTGTGGGTTAAATCTTAAAATCAAAATCTTAAGGTAATTTTAATGAAGGTTTTTTATCATGGTTTTTTGTAAAGATCATTTTTTCATGCAGAAAAATGGTTTAATATCAGTTGAAAAAACGTAAAAGACAATTTTTTAGTGACGTTGATATTGCTAGTGATACTTCGAGCGTCCACAGCTGTCGAAAAGAAAGCATTAATCGTGAAATACCTGATCATGAAATTAATTGCGCCAATGGTTGGTGACATTAATTAAAGTTTAATAAAATAAAAAGATAAAATAAAATAAAATCTTGAGTCTTTGTCAGAATTCACAAATCGTTTATTTTTCAGATTCTGCTATCGCTAGTATTTCCTTAATTCCTTGTGATATTGAAATACTTAAGGATGTGGCTGTTAGTAACAATATGAAAAATGAATGTGGTAACGAATCTTTTAACCTTAGACCTATTAAAGCAGTGAACTCTACGACCAAATATCTAAAAAGTGGAGAGACTAACAATGAATCTCATAAAAAAGGTTAGTTCCTTGATGTATTTGGCAATAGTTCTTATGAGTTTATACACTGCGACAATTATGCATTTATACCACTAAAATAAATTACTAACATTGATATTTCCGATGAATTTTATAGCTATATGTTTTTTTAAAATTATTCAGATGAGCTGAAGGTGTTGGCATCTTCCACGTCAACCAGATTAGAGCAAGAGGCAAACGAATTGCAAAATTTGCATCAGATTTTCGCGAAAACGTTTGTTTGTTTCAATAGCTTAAATTTTTCTTAAATAAACTTTAGTATTTATAAATTTAAACGTCACTTCATTATTTTGGCAATGAATTTCAGGGAACCAGTAACAAATATGATAGATGAAGCTGATACCAAAATTTCGAAAACGCATGATGAAATAATAAAATTGAGACCTGTTTATAATCAGCTTCCTGAAGTTGTCGAAAATGAGGATATTCTAGCATGGTGTCAAAGGATAACAAATGGATATACTTCAGTCAAAATTACTGACTTTACGTACGTTTATTTTTTTCTTTTCTTTTTCACGACATTAATTGTAGAGCTCTGATGAATCATTATTTGATGAATCTTTAAGAAACGTTCTTTATAATTTTAAGGAAAAGCTTCCGTTCCGGATTGGCTTTTTGTGCATTAATTCATCGATATAAGCCTGATTTAATTGGTGATTTTAATAAACTTGATTTTTCTGATTTGCTTTGTGCACGTCGTGATAACTGTCGTAAGGCTTTCGAGGCTGCTTACGCCATCGGCGTTCAAAAGTATGTTCTATCCTATATTTGTTGTGGTGTTTGTCATTTATTTCATTTTTCTTTTATCCACTTTTATTTATTCATTACAATTATTTTTGTTTTTGAAAAATTAGGAAGCTGGATGCAGGAATTATTGCTACGTTACCTGATCGGCAGGATGTTCTTATATTTCTTTCTCAACTGCGTTCGCTTTTGGAAGGTGTATCGCCAGCCGATACTAAGTTAAAAGATTCGGACCACCGAGTGTCTGCTTTATTCGCTCTTTCGGAATCTGAAGCAAGCGTATGCATTTCAAATTATATCATTCTAATTTCGGCTTTTTTTTTAAAAATAAGTTTGATTTAGCGCATGATATTTAAGGTAATGCGAGAACTTGAAAATTTACGGAAACAGCGCGAACATGAAGAAGCCATCGATCTCACGAACATTCCGGTTCATTTTTTAAAATAGCTGTTGTGACGCAAGAGCTCTATTTCGGCGAAATTACTTCTTTCATCTATTAAAAATATATTCTCCTCTCTTCTCGCTTAAAAAGTTCTTGTATTTAAAGGATGAAGACAGGACGAGATTTGAAGCAGTAATAAATAATTTTAATGATCAGCGAATCGTAAAAATGGCTGACAAACAAAAATCAGAGTCTAAAAATTTCGCAAATCCTTTCAATTCAGATTCGGAAGAGGAAATTACGAGTAAAACCGGTAGTCAGCGGTAATTTATTTAATCTTCTTTTTTTCCAAAATTCATGGCCAGTTTGATGGAAGATTGTTGGCAGTTTTATTTCAGTGGGAGAGCATATATACCAGTTCCTTCAATAAATCAACCGCAGACCAGCGACAATTACAATAACTCCTTAACTGCTATTTCATCCATCGTCGCTAATAGACACGAGGAATTGTTGAATAAACGACGGCAGATGGTAGATCATTTAAAAACCGTTGGCGAAACAGATATTGAACGTTCCTTGTTGGTGGTTTTCTGACTGCTTATAATGTAATTTGAGTCTTATTTTAATATATGTATATTTAACAGTTTACTTGGAGGAAAAATATCACAATTTAAGGCGAGGCTTCATTAATTGCATATTGTCCTTCAAGCAATAATCAGTGAAATAGGCTTAAAAATTTCAAAAATGTTTTATAGACGACTTCGTGAGGAAGCACGTCGTCTTATGGGCAATGCAGTATTAGACGGTTCGACCATTGTTATTAGTGCCAGTGCTCCATCAACAACGCATCAGTCTCCTGCAGGTTATTTTATATTACTTTATTTTCCGTCATTTATTGCACCGTTTATGAAAAGTTTTCAACATTTCTTATTGCTTAACACCAGCTTTTTTCAAAATTTTTTTTGCTTCTTAAACAATTTATATTTAGTCTTTTCTTTTATTTTTTCACTGTGAATAACGGATCCCTTCCCCATTAAAAATGTAAATGAACAGAAAAGGGCTAATACAAGTCTATCATGAGTTAAAAGATTTTAAATGGCGTTCTTAAGTGTTTTGAGTTGCGCATTCTGCATTTTGCATTGCAAAGAATGGATAGCTTTTGTACGCTATGAGTGTTGAATGCTTTTTGTGCAGTGCCATCGACATTGCGGTTTCTGTGTAATCATTGGTGCTCTGTTCAGTGCTCTCGATGAGGAATACTGAAAATTAATTTTTATCTTACTTCGATCTTTATTATTGCTTCAACGTTTAACAAAATTTTATGCTCTTTGCAAAATGTTTCGAAAAAGCAATCGATAGGATAAAAATTCTATAGTTGCAATCATAGTCATTAGAAATTCGTATGACCATATCCACTGGTCTTATTATGGCAAGCAGGTATTTTTAATCGTCTTATAGCTATGATCTATTATTTTAGCATTTAAGGTGAATCCATGGGTTTGTTCATCCAGTTGTAATTTATTATGGATAATTTGGCTTGGATTATATTATTTTATTGTTTATTAGTTGCTGGTTGATAATTGCTCAACTTTTTATTAGCATGATATTATGAAAGCATGAAAATTTTCCTTGTAGAAGTGGTAACACCATCTACTAAATTTCATCAATTCAAGAAAATTCAACCGTCGTCTACTTCCAGCCGAAATAAATGTTCGTAAATGATGTGAATGTTCTTCAATTTTTTGATAAAAATTTATGTGTTTAATTCTTATTCTTTGAGCTTTAAACAGTCGTTTTTTTACTGAATTTTTCATTTCTTTAAAGTGTAAATACATTGTATTTAATTATAGATGGACCTCAGCACACTTCCTCCCTTGAACGTCATTCAAAGAGCCTGTCGAATAGTAAAGTGGATGTACGTATTTTTTTTATTTCTATTTTATATATTTATTTATATTATTTTGTAGATTTTTGTAGATTTCAGGGAATTTGTATATTTCTTTCTTTTTATAATAAACTGCTAAATATAAAATATCGCTTATTTCGATATATATTAGTAGTTGGTATTAGTATTTTTTTTAAATTAAGTATTTTTAAATTTTTTTTGCATTCAGATCGAAGATGATTCTACTCAGACAACGCTGGATAGAATGAAACGATATGGAAGTATGAGAGGACAAGAACTTGCGGAAACAGTTGCTCGTATGGCTGGACGAACAGTAAGCACTCATTTATGTTTTGAATTTTGGCTTGGGTAAGGCTTTAAAGTCACAGTAAGGGAAAAGAGGGCGAATAAAATAAGTAAAACAACAGGATAATTTAATTATTCGAGAAAAACTGAGGGCTAATCTAAATAATAATTTAAATAAAAGGAAAAGAAAAAATTACGATAAAAATGAAATGAGGTTTAAAAAATGCGGAAAAATTTGCTTAATCTCGTTAATTTATTTTACTTCCAGTTTCCTTCAATAGCGTTAAAGGTGTCGGAACCAACCGTGGAAATGACTCCAACGCGAAAAATAATTTCTCAATGGGAGGTTAACGTTCTTTAAAGTCTAAAAATTTGTTGGCTCTTTCATGTTAATTTTAAAATTTATTTTCAATTTTTTTCCTTGTTTTTAACATATTTTTTTCATTTTTCCATAAATTTTTTAGAAGGATGCTTCCGATCGATCAAAAATTCAAGAAGAGCAATCCCGTCTGGCAAATCGTTTGCTTGAAGTTTCAGCAGAAGATGAAAAAATTTGCTGTCGCTTGAAAAAAACTGGTGCTGTTTTTCACACTTAGCATTTTTATATGCCGTTTATTTGCTTTTTGATTTCTTTGATTGTCTATGAAAAGTTTGTTTGATAGTTTGTGTCTTTTTTGCATTGCTTTCTCTTCTTTCAAAAATTAATTTTTTTTATTGAAGGAATTATCATTTATTCTATTCTTTATTTTTTATTATTTTTAAATATATTTTACAGAAGCTTCTTCGGAAGAGGAAGAATGTTTATTAAAGGAACATATGCGGTTGTTGAATGAAAAGGATAGCCTAGTTAGGAAGAGCGAATATTTTAATGTTCTGGAGCAATTGCATGATGTGAACGATAATATTGCCGAGCTTCAACGGCAGTTGGGTTCTGTTTCAGTGCATGAACGTATAGTTTTTTCCCTTACTCGTTCTTTATCCTCTGCATAGTTTATTTTTAATCTTATGGATTCAAATATTTTGTAATTCAGAAAATGAGTTTTATCATTACTTATAAATTGAAATTGAGAATAGGTGTAGATTAAAATTTATATACTTATTGAAATCGTGGTATTGAAAAGCAAAAACAATCTGAAATATTATTCAAGTATTTCAAAGTACAAAGTAGAAGCAATTTTCAGAAGATAATAGAACAGAAGAGGATAAACAGAAAACTGATGCTATGATGGAGGAATTGGTAGGTCTTGTCAATAAAAAGGACCAATTGTCGCAGAAGTTAATAAATCATGAAGCTGAGTAAGTCGCTTGCTTTATTGATTATTAAGTTGCGAAAATTAGAATCAGTTTTTAGATTGTAATTAAATCTTTGAATTCTTTAGTTTATAATCTTTTTGTAACCTTTCTTTTCCAATTAACTTATCGAATCTCGTTATTGTCATTTTGTTCAGAGATGAAGAAATGGGTGAACGCGATCGTCTCACACTTGAGGCAGCTGCGAAATTCTCCCGAGGTTTTGAGCAACCAATTTCAGCTTCAAAACGGCTGATTACATGGATTCGATCGGAAATACACAGTTAATGCTTTGAATTCTTTTTCATTTTTAAAATTTATGGGTGTTAAATTATTATTTTGATGCGCTGAATTCGATGCGAAATTAATTTTATTGTTCACTAGTAGGTAAATATTGCTCATAATTACGTAATTTTCAATGAATTTGGTGAATTACTTAATCTTTAACGAATTCAGTTATGCGAAATTTGCATTTTTTGTATGAAAAAATAGAGTTAAATTATAAAATTTGCTTGAAAATAAAATTTTTTTTTGCTTTAATTCTTGTTTAACTATTCTGAAGGTTCTATAATTTCTGTGGATAAGATAAATTGTTGAGGGAAATAATTTCCATTCACTGTGGTGTACCTGGTTCGGTGTGTCAACTACTCATTTACGAAGCGATAAATTAAAAGCGATAAAATGAAAAGATACTTTGAATGAAATATTCTAAGTGAATGTTAACCGATGTTCTGCGGAATGCTACCGAATGATGTTATATAGATTATTTTTTTACTTTCATTTGAATGATGGTATTGTTTTTAAAAAAGCGATGGAAAACTAGAAAAGATAAAAAATAAATAAATGGCAAAGCTCATTTCTGATCACTTAACATTCGTCCGTTTTCAGTTTATCAGTTTATTTTATAGCTCTATTGTAAATTTTATTGAATTTCAAATAATAATCTTTTTTAAATTATAATTCTAAAATATAAAATGATTTCTGAAAAAGAGAAATTCCTAAATTTCTACCGAAAAAGAAAAATTATTAAAGGTTATTATACTTTGTTTATTAAATAAGATTTCGCGTCAGACATTTTTTCTTTTTTTATTTTTTACCAAATTAGAAGAATTTCTCAAATAAATTAGGGTTTTATATTTGTTTCACATTCTATTAACAATTAAAATATTCTGAGTAAGTGCTGCGTTTAATATAATTTTAATATAAATTTTAATGATTCTTTTTTTTTGTTTTTTTAAATGATAAGTCTATTCATTCGATCGACTGAATAATATATTTATTGTAAAAATAATTCGAATGTGGAAAATGAAAAAATGAAATGAATATGAAATAGGATATGCATTTTTTATAAAATTTTTACTGAATCTTTTAGAAATTATTTAGAAATTAAAAAATTCGCTAAATAAAATTTTAAAAATTAATTCATTATCATTCTATAGTATTAATTATGTAAAATGAATGAGAAAAATATTCATTTAAAAAATTTATGCTTTATATGAGAATTAATTAAATTAAATTCAAAAATATTTATCGTCGGAAACGAATTTCGAATAGTTTAGCGAATTTCCACAATTTCGTTAATCGACTAATATGGAAGTGAATTTTTTTGCTAAACTGTATTTATAACTGTAGTACCAAGCGATTCGCTTATATATCCTCTCAAATAAAAAGATTTATCGTTGCGAATAATGGTCAAAAAATTAGAAATGTATTACTCTTAGCTCGAAGCAACTTACTGCTTACTGCTCAACTGCCAAGTCCATTATTGACCAGTTTTATGTCAATATTCACTCGTATTTGTGTTAAAAAAATTATTTATTTCTTTTTTTTTATTATTTTTTTATTAATTATCGTTTTATATATATACATATATATATATATATATAGTCCCTTGGCGATAAAGGCACAGGTGAGTGATCACCTCGATTTTCCTTGCGAGGAATCGAGCCTCAGCAGCCGGTATATATATATATATATGTCATTTAATCATTCATTATTATTATTATTCTATTATTTCTTTTTCTAAAAAATATTTTAATTTCTATGAAAAAATTAGAATGCTTTTCGTTTTATGACTGATAAGTGTACTGATAAGATTAATATAAATCGTTATTATTAGAGTATTTATCACTAAATTAGAAAAAAAAAATGGAATTTCCTTGTTTAATTTCTTTAAAATTTTATTATGGTTGTTGTTTATTTTTGAGAAAAATTTTCTATTAATATAGCGATTTATATTGGATTATGAAAAAAATTATATATTTTGCAAAATTTTTACAAAAAAAGAAGAATTTTATCTTCGATTATTATTAAAATATATTTGAAAAGCGATTAATAACGCATAAATTTTGATATCTTATTTAGCATTTCATATTCGCCATTTATGTTATCCGAAAATCTAAGGTGAATCGAAAAATAAAGAATCTTCCTTGAATCCACCTTTTCGCATCCTATCGATGATATTTTTGATTTAATTGGTCCCAGCGATTGATATAACCATTGATAAAACCTTTCGCTATAGAATTAATAGTACAATGTCCTTAGTGCGTCAGCATTGGCGAAATTTTACATCATTGTTAATTCTTATTGAAAAAACAGAAGGTAGTGCATGGAATGCATAGAATTTTATCGACTTTATCCAGGATAACACACCAATGACCACTGAAATCATTCCATAAACTAAAATAAGAATTTAAAAAAAAAAAATTTGTTTATATAACGAAATATAAAGCAATCCATCATACAATTAATTAAATTAATTTATCTTCTTTTTTTTTTCTTCAAATATTCGTTCATTAATTTTATCAAATTTTCTTTTCTTTTTAAATTTTGAAAAAATATAAATTTAAACAAAAATTAGGAAAAATAAAAATAATAATAATTAAATAATTAAAATTGTATTGTATAATTTTGAAAAAAAAATGTCGAAACAAGTAAATAAGGCAATTAAATGTATTTGAAAGAATTTTTGTTCGTTTTTTTTTTTTTGTCGAAGTCATTTAAGCGAGAACAATTAAAAATTAAAAATGATGAAATTTTCATGGTCTTTTCTTTTTTTTATTTTTTTAAACTGTTTATATGCCTAAAATATAATGGAAATATGAAAAATTAGCAAAAGAATGGTGGAGAATCAAATTGCTTTGCCTACTCTCTACGATGCGAATAATAATATTTGACGAGAGAAAAGTGTATATATTGACTGACATAAAAGGCGAAATGAATGAATGAATGAATATATTGATCATTTTTGAAACGAATGGAATAGATTAAAATATGGACGAACGGAGACGGACGAGAGACGAATTGATGGACGAAGAGCGGATGAACGGACAGAAAACGGATGGACGGATGGATGGACGAACGGCAATGAATGCATAATCAGCCGTAAGCCAAAGCAGTAATATAATTGCATAAATAGCGCACAAATAGCAATTCAGCCATATCGCTATGTTTTCCACAACTTTCATCAAGCGGTTTCACATCGATATTTTCTCAATTATTCTTTTTCAAATTTTCAATTTATTTTTTCTTTTTTTTTTCTTGCTTTTTCTTTTTCTTGCTTTTTTTTTAAAATATATTTCGAAAGGTGTCGACAATTCGGCGACAAAAAATGTCACATTTCGCGCATTACAGTAGAATTTCGAAAATTTATTTATTTGTGATATTCTTTTTTTCCCTTATTTTACACCAAATTGGTTCAGTTGGCAGTCCTAGAAAATTGGTACCATGGCCCGTTATAAAGGACTTAGAGGATTCACTCAGAAATTGCAAATATTTTCATCGAATCGCCAAGCGTTGATATACTAGTTCTACAGTAAAAACAAGATCAAGCATTCCATCAGTTTTAGATGCGCTCTTCTTAATTTTGTGAAAAAAATAGAAAGAATTTATTTTTTATACTTAATTGTGCTATGTGGCCTAGAAAAGCCAAAACATTCGGTTTTCATTACATTGTTTGCTATAATTTATGTTAAATTACATTATTTAAAAAATTAAGTAATAAGTAATAAATTAAGTAATAAATTAAGTAATATTAAGTAATAATAGCGAATTCGCTTTTCTAATTATTTTAAAATTCTCACTATTCTTGGTGAATTTTATTTTTTTTTGACAAAATAACTGATGAGTATCTTTTTTGTTTTTCTTCTAAAAAAAATTTAAAAAAAGAACACGAAATATAATTGGGTGATTGGTGAGAACGACGCCAACAGTCATTAAATACATAACTCGTTACGATAAGTTCGCTTATTGTTTCGCCGATTTGTCGCCTTAAAAGTTTTTAATGTCGTCCATCTAATTTTAGCGCTTTTCAAGTGCTAAATTTACGCAGAAATACCACTTAAATGATTCGATCATATTTTATCGTTTTTTTTTTAATTTCATTTTACAATCACAAATTTTCATATAAAAATTTTTAACGAATATTTTTTTTTCGCTTTAGTTAGCTTTTTGGTCTGATGATCGATCATTATTTTTTGGACTCTTAGCGTCTATTGAAGACTTACTTACTTACTTTTACTTTTTACTTTACTGAATTCATCTCTATTCAAAAGAGTTAAAAATTAAGCTATTTGCCTTTAAACGAAACGGCTATACGCTTCGAGCTTATGGTTCATTTGTATAATATATTAGTTATTTTTGCGCTTATTGTTTTAGCATATTTCGTTCTATTTGGTACTAAACTAATAAAAATTTCAATAAATGAAAAATAGTTTCATTTATAATTGATTTAATGCTAATTTTATACTTTATTAATAGAGGGGAATTGTAAAATTTGGTTTTTAAATTGTTCAAAGGTGTCTAAATATAGCATTTTTATCATAAGTAAAATCAGTCAGTTTTAAATTAATAAAAAAAAATATTTTTTTTCATTCATAACCAGTTTTCTTCTTGTTGTTCTTCTTTTTCTTCTTCTTCTAATAGCTCTATTTCAAGCTGCTTAATTCATATACCATATAGATATAGTGAATTTTATTTATTTTTATTAATTTTTTTTTTTAAATCATTTTTAGATCAATGAGATTAAAGGATAATTTTTTTGTTATAAAGTGGGTTTATTATGACCTCTAATTGCATAATTAATGATAATTCACCGTTGGAAATATCTCAACTCATACAAATTTGCGTTAATTTATTTGGTATGTTTTTTTTTATATAATTTTAGATTTTCAGCAAATTCCATCATTTATTTTCATTAAAATAAAAAAAAAAGAAATTTAATTTTAATTTAAAAAATCATAAAGAAGAAATTTAAAAAATTGTGATTTCTACGAGGATGAATATTTATTTATTTTCTTTTAATTTAAATATTTTTTATTTATTTATTTTTTCTTTTTTATAGGAAATTCTTATTTATTATAAAATTTTACTAATAGAAATTTTAGATGATGATGTGAAGTCAGAATCATTTCCTTCAGCATTTTTTAGATGATGATGTGAAGTCAGAATCATTTCCTTCAGCATTCTTTCATGCACATGAATGGATTATTGATAGTGTTGAGTTGATGGCAAGATTTATATCACTCTATCAGGTTAAAATTTTTATCGATAATATTATTTTTGAATAGAATATTTTTTATAAAAAAAAATTTTTTTTTTATTATTTTTATTTTAATTAAACCATTTTTTTGACTTTTTTTTTCATTTATTTCTTTATTATTTTTAAATTTTAGGAGTTAACAAGTCAACCAGCTCAACAATTATCGCTTTGTCGAGCCGTTGGTTATTGGCTGAATACATGCCCTACTCATTTCGAAGCTGCTGTTTGTAAGCTTGTCGAACATCTTCAAAAATTGGCTTTAGCTGATGGAATACCTAATGCAGCTAAATTACTCGACATATCATGCTTGTATCTTTCTATTTTTTTTTAGCTTTCATTTTTTTAATTTTAATTTTTATAAATAATAATTACATAAATGATTTTAGGCCATCATATCCTTGGCTTCGAAATTCGTCATTACGAAATCCTGTTGGTCGCCAAATATCATTATCATTCGAGCAGTGGAGCGCAGAAGATATTTCGACATCACTTAGTCACATTGATTACAAGGCTCTTTATAGGATTCCAGTAAGTTTTTTTTTGTTTTGAAAATAGCCATTTATAAGTTCGAAAAAAAAATATCTGAAATTGTAGATAAGTGAATTAAAAAGGTACTGTAAAGATGGAAATTTATCATCGACTCCAATTCTTAAACAGTCGATTTCGATATTCAATGTAAGTTTATTAAATATTACCTTTTTTTTTCTTTCTTAAATCAAAGGAATTTATATTATTTAGTTTTTTTTTGGCGAAATATTCCTTTATATTATTGTTTTATGCAATAAATAATGAAATTTTTTTATAATTTTTTTTTCTATAAGCTCGCACCATTTATAATTAGGTTTGGGTTTGCGTTGGGTTTTTGTTGGATCAGATTGGATTTTGTTAAGCTAAATTTTTTTTTCTTTTTTAAAATTTTATTATATTTGTTGCTCGCCTGAATCTGAAAATCTGAAAATCACAATAGAAAATAGCATAAATTTGGCTTGGGCATAGTCATAAAAATATAGGTGATTCCCTAGCATTCATTCGAATTGTTTATTTTTATAGAGTTTATCGAATTGGGTTCAATGTATGATATTAAGTAAATCATCGCCGTCAGAACGAGCTGAAATTATGACGAAGTTCATAAATGTTGGAAAGGTTTGCTTTATTTTTACTATATTTCAGTTAATTTTATTTATTATTCTTAGTGATTCTTTCTAAAATCGCTAAAAAATTTTTTTATTTTATATTCTTACGAAAGGAATAAGGAGAAAATTTTATTTATTTTTTTCAAGAACCTTGAAATATATTATTGTTATGGTTTCTTAAGTTTCTTCTTCATAAGTGTGATTATAACCATTTATGGGTTCGATGATGATTTTTTAAGGTACCTTGGATAATTCCTTCGCCAAAGGCTTTTTTTTAAAAGATCTCCTCAATTTCTCAATAACCACTCGAATGAACTTGAATAACTAAAAAAAAGAAAATTTTAGGAAAACTTATTTCATTCATTCCTTTTTATATTTCATTTATTTTAATTTTCAACATAATTTTCTATATTATTATATTGTTATCACTGAAAATCTGATTACAAAAAATACTTAAAGGAAAAATCATTCATTTGTTTAAGTCTTGAATTGCCAATAAAAGGTGAATTTTGATCAGATTCGTTAAAGGTTATATTTAATATTAATAATATTATTAATATTCTGTATTTATATTTAATATTTATTAATTTTAAGTATTTAAAATTGCTAAACAATTACAATACGTTAATGGCAGTAATTGGTGGTGTAACACATAGTAGTATTGCTCGATTATCAAAAACTATGTCATGTTTAACTTCGGATATGAAAAAGGTTTTTCTTAATTCAATTAAATTAATTTCCAATATTTTTTAGTCATTTTTATTCTTTTTTTTTTTTTAATTTAAATAACTTTAGCTTTTAATTTATAAAAAAAAAAAGAAATTTATTAGTTCATTTAGTTTCTCATTAGTTAGTTAGTTATTTCTTTGTAATTTTTTTTTCGAAATTATAAAGATGAATTGAATAATTTGATGCTCATTTTTCCTAATTGTTTTCACTACGAAAAACTTATTAGTGCAAAATTTCGAATTATTTAAATATTTTCCATTATTATTCACTAATTTAAGGATTTATCATCGCTAACTCAATTGCTATCATCTGAATCGAATTTCGCTAATTATTGGTCGGTGTTAAAGGATACGTCAGATAGCTTTCGTGTTCCCATCATGTAAGATAATTGGAAGTTCCAATGTTTTTTTTTTTATTTTTTAACCTATGATGAATTTCGTTTTCTTTGAACTGAATTTGATGGAACTGTTTGGCTGGAAAATCTAAATAAAAAGTGCTAAAAAAATTGAATATTAGGCATTTCTTCTCTTTAAAGATTGAAACTTATGAATAAAAATATTATGGAAAAATTTGAATTTATAACAATTTACTCAAATTATAAGCTAGGAAAAATACCATAGATAAACACATTTTCGATACAATTATTTGCACAGTTTTCTTGCACTTTATTTGTGTTTTTGAAAAAGCGTTTTATGAAATTTTATGAAATTTCGGTTTGTGATTATAAAATTATCACTATATTCATTAACTATGAAATTATCACTCCGAGCTTTCCTTTTCTTCAATGTAACACAAACAAATTATCATTTATCATCTGTTTTATCATCTCTATCATCCTCTATTTTATTTTATAAAAATTAATGATTATTACAGGGGAGTGCATTTAAAGGATTTGATTGCATTTCATTGCAAAGGTGGTAATATGGATCGGTACCGAACATATTCATGCAATCAAATATTGAAACTTGCTAAATTATTATCATTTTTTGTTAGTTTTAATCGTATGCCGCATAACTTTCCAAACGCAAGTATTGATCTCATTAACACTTTAAAGGTTTCTTCTTTCTTTATGAAAATAAATCATTTTTTTTAATATTATATTCTTTACAAAAAATTTTTTTCCTGCGGCAGATAGTCAATAAATATTTTAATTTGCCTATAAAATCACCTCTACGACCATATTATATGTATGAATTACCAATAAAATTTATTTATGATATGGACAGATAATATGATAAGAAATTATTTTTAGGTTTCATTAGATATACGATACGATGAAGATGATATATATCATTTATCACTCAAACGTGAACCTCGAACACTTCTTAGTGTAAATTTTGCTTTCATTGAGCAATTATAATAAAATAAAATTAGGATTTTATACTATGAAGTTTCTGTCGGTTATTGTATTTTTTATAGAAGCCATTGGTTATTTTTATATGATTTAAAAAAAAAAGAAAAATTCAACCGACAAAAATTTAAATTTCTCAGTCATGATAAATATTATTTGAGTTGTTGAGTTAGAAATTTAATGATAATTTAAATGATAATTTTAGTTCCAAGGACCAACGAAATCGGTGGTTTTCGCTGATTGGGCTTCAGGAGTTTGCTCAGCTCCTGATCCAGAAAATATAAACAAACATATTTCGGCAATGGTAGAGGCTGTATTTAAGCATTATGATCATGATAAGGATGGATACATCTCTCAAACTGAATTTCATCAGATCGCTGGCAATTTTCCATTTATTGCTCCCTTTGGTACGATTGATGTTGACAGGTTTCAAAATTTCATCACCATTATAATTAAAGAAATACTTCATTATTTATTGAACAAATTTGCCACAACATTTGTATAAATTAGTTATCCGAAAATATATAAACGATTGTGAATAAATAGGTTTCGCAGGTGGTGATGAATTTTTGCCAAAAATGAAATTCTATAATCCATTAGATTCACGGAATACGGGAAGATAAATTTTAGCTTGCTTGATAAATATATCTTTAACTTACCCTTACCCGTACATCTATTTAACAGTGTTTAGAGTTTTATTAAGAAGCGAGCGCTAAAAGAAAATATTTTAGAGGAAAGAATTTATAAAATAATAATTCATAATTTAATTTATAAATTATTTAATGAAATTAATGAAATTATTTTTATTATTTAATGAGATTATTTTTTTGTAGGGACGGGCAGATTAGCAAATCGGAAATGAAAGACTATTTTATGCAATTAAATAAACATTCAATGGATTTTCGACGTGAATTTAAGCATAACTTCCAGGAGACATCTTTTCTTACTCCCATTTCTTGTGCTCATTGTGGCAAGTTGGTGAGTTATTAAAATATTCCAATATATTTTTCTCTTTAATAAAAATTTATAATTAGCAACATTTCTTTCAAATTTTGTGTATTTGTTCAAATTTTATGTATTTTATTAATTTTTAGTAATTACATAATTTCTTATATAAATTTATGTATTTACGTAATTACATGACGTGACGTGATTTTTTAAATTAAATTTTAAAGTCTAAAATTATAGTCAAAATCTAAATTTTTTGGCTATAACTGTTCAATTACTATAAGCAATGCAACGTTTTATGACGTATCTTGAATTAAAATTTAATATTTCTTAAGGTGTGGGGTTTTATTCGAGGATTCAAATGCAAAGACTGTGAAGTGGTTGTTCATGCATATTGCAAAGATAGTGCGGTCGTTGAATGTCGTCGACAAAGCAGTTCACTTACTCTATTACGAGTTTCTGCCCCTAGCTCTGTAAAACAGACTAAAAAATTATTTTTAAGCGTAAAGTATACCTATTTTTATTTTTCATTTCGTTAAAAATCTGGATATTTTTTTTGATATGAATAGCAATGATAGCAATGATAGCAAGATAGTAAGCAATGATAATAATTCCGCAATAATATTTTGATAGCAATGATAATAATTCCGCAATAATATTATCATAGCATTTTTAGAAGTTTCCTCAACGCTTTTTTTTTCAGTTTTTTTTTAGCATTTTATTAAACTCTAAAATTTTAAGCTTTCCTTATCATTTTACCATGTTCTTTTAAAGAAAAAAAAGATTATAGGAGCAAAAAACGCCTAAGAACCGTTAGTGCTCTGTCAGAAAAAGCTATTCCCGACTGTGATGATGGTGGCGAATGTTCAGTGGCATTATGCAGATCAGTTACACGTTTGCGGCCTCAATCTGAGAAAGAGCATTATAGATCCGAGGATGTTGAATATACAAGATAATTTTTTTAAATTAATAATTAATAAATATAATAATTAATAAATATAAATACGGTTGATTGAATATCTGAAATTTGTGTTTTATAATCACTGGAAATAATTTCTAAAATTACTTTATATTACACTTGGTTAATTCTCTTTTAAGTGAACTGAAAGATATTGCAGTTAGAATAATTGCCATGAGCCTAGCAGCATCGGTTCCGATTCCTATTTTTTGACGGGAATCAATCTTTCATTAAAAATTTCGCCATCTTTTATAATGTTTCTGCTTAAAGAAATATGTATTTTAGATGTGCTGATGCATTAGATTCACCCGATGATGACGCTTTACCATCGTTGGCTTGTGAAGAAGTCTTCGATGATATATCGCCTTGCTTATCTGTTGGCGATTTCAATTCTGTTGATGCATCTGTCCGGTAGCTGTTTTTAGATCTTCGGTTTTATTCTATTGATTATATATGATTAGTGATAGTAGTGATTTTTTACGCTGATAATCCAGGTCTTCTCAATCGCCTGCGTTTATCTGAATTTTATTCTTTCAGTTGGCATCTTTTGCATATTTTATCCTTTTATTTATTTAAATAAGGGTGCTGCCAGCGATATTGATTTTATCTTTCATTCATCCTAGTTTTATCATTCTTAATAATTAGAATTGTTGAAATAGAAATTCTCCTTGTAAGAGGAAAAAATCTAAATTTTTCTATTTTGTTTATAATAATTATAATATTTTGATTAATAATGATTAATTATATATTCTATTGCTCAAATTTATTTTTTAAGCAGTTGAGCAGATAATTTCATAAAATGTCGAAAAATACAGAGTAATTATTAAAAATAAAATCAAATAATATTGCTTTTTAAAAACTGGTTTCTTTTTTTTTGAATTGAATTATTATTATATTTGTTTTTAGTTTTTTTTTTTTTTTTTCTGTCGTTTTACCTGATATTTAATAACTTATTGCGATATTATTTTATTATTTTTAATTGAATTTTCTTGTTGTACTTTTTTTTTTAAATCTATCCGCTGAGGCATTCTATTCCAAGGAAGAAATTTATTTATTATTTATCTTCAATTATTGATCTCAAAACGGCTATCGGATAAAGCGAACTGCTTTATTTCATTTCAGTTGTTCCTTTTTTTATCAAATGCTTTAGCATTGAACGATTTAAAGTGAAATATTTTTTAAGCTATTTTTTTTTTTATTAATAAATGGAAAAAAGAAGTCATTTGAAAAAAATAAAAGCGTTATGTTCATTATTTTTTATGCAAGACAATATTCTTAATGGCCTATCTATGTATTCTCGTCTTGTCCGGAGGGCCATTTTGTACGTTCTTCTTGCCCCAGAGGAGCATGTTGGTGCACTCATGCACTCGTCTTGCCCGCGCGGCCATCTGTGTATTCTTGTCTTGTTCGGATTTCACTCACCGGAACTTTTTCCATTTATTAGTCAAGTAAAGAAAAATAGCAAAGAAAAATAAGTTTTTTTGAAATTTCTGTTAGTATTGCTTTTAGCTGAAATTATATTGTATTATTATGGAAATTTTATTTTTTCATTAAGCAAAATTATTTATATATTATAAATTCGTGGCAATTGCAGCAACTATGTTTGCTATTTTATTGTGTTGAAAATTTTAAATTTTCAAAATTTTTTCTGTAAAGTTTATAAGTTTTTTGTTGCAAATTTTCAATTGTTTGTTTTTTTCTGAAAAATTAAAGATTAAATTTTATGCTTTTTTTTTAGAATTTTTTTTCATAGCAAATTGAAACAATTTGATGATAAAATTTGTTTATCATTTTCATAATGGAAGAGTATTGAAGTTGCATTTGTTGTAATTTCTGCAAATTTCGCTATGGAATATTTTTTAATGGAAATTCTCGGGCATCGACAAATTGGAATATGAATTTTTTGCGATTTTCGATTTGTATAAAATTTTGATCATTTTAGTAAAATTATAAGAATAATTTATAATCAGATTTTTGCCATAAAAACAGATGTTAGTCTAGTCTTTGAAAATATAATAAATTGTAGATCGTGAAATATATTAATTTCAACAATTTCGATGAATTTCGCCATTTTGGTTTTTAAATGTTACAAAAATGGCGAAAGAAAAGAACGATAATATCTTTTTTGTTGTTTTTATTTATAGAGGGGTCTTATGAATTGAACTAATTTTATACAGTATACTACTAGTCGAACACAATAAAAATTACTTTATTTATTTATTAAGCATGGCAGTGAATAACTGAAATCATTTGTAATTTTTTAGATGGAGGGAGTTAATCCTATCAGATTATTTGGCAATTTCAATTTATTTCTTTTTAATAATTTTGCTTTTTTTTTTTAAATATTACTAAAATAATTTGGCTATTTCTATGAGCATTTTTTATCGAAATTGCCTATGCCTCACATATAAAATATATTTTGGCAAACTAAACAAACATTCTTTTGCAGATTAAAATAACAAATTTTTAAAGAACATATATTTATAAAATTCGAAAATCTTATAGTAAAAATTATTTTTTTTATAAAAATTTAGCAGTTTATTTTGTGGCAGGAATAACAGCATTCTTTGCTGCTTGCGAAGAACTTTTTGTTTTTCGTTCGTCCATAATTGCCCATCTCTATAAAAATTTCTTGAAATCCGGCAAAATCAACAAGTATATTAATATGTTAGTATATTATTATATAAAGTATATTAGTTTTTTTCGATTATTTTTGTATATATATATGAAATAAAATATGGACTCTGATAAAATATTTGGCAAATATGGAAATTATGAAAAAATAAATAAATGAAAAATTAATGGGAATTGTGTTAGCAGTTATGATCATTCACCTGAACATCAGCTGAGCCCCAAATATTAAATACTATAACCGGGATAAATGCGATGATTGTGGAAATATAAAAAATTAAATTCCACTGTAATGGTGAACCATCCTATAAGAAACCTTTTCGTTTTTTTTTTTTTTAATATTTATAATATTTAATATTTATATTGAGTATTTATTATTTGAATTCGATACTTTTAGCTATAGGGTACTTGACTAATGAAAAACAAAATACACCATTTATCACCGAAAAAAAACATAAGAAAATTTCTATTCAAAGAAAATGAAAATGATATGCTCGTTTGTTTGTATAGTTTGAATTTCAGAAATATATTAGCTATTTAAAATGTACTTGAACAATCCATTTAGTGATGATTGGATTCACGATACCAGCTATAGCAACGAAAAAAAATGCTAGTCCAGTTATTGCTCCAGAATAAGCTGGAGCTATAGATACTAAAGAAGCCTGACATCCTGGTGTGTGAAGACCTTAAATCATACTTCAGTCATTATTCAATTTGATTAGCACAATATGGTAAGAAAAAAAAGATTCACACGAATTGTTTTACTGGATGTTGTACAAAATAATAAGTAAAATACAATTATATATATATATGTGTGAGATAATGAAACATTAAATTTAAGAACCTTCTAAAACTAACCTGTAAATGCCATACTAATACAGAGAAAAACTACGGCTAAGGAAGCATTTTTAGAATCTAGCAAGGTTACAGAATATAAGAAAACTGATAGGCCTGCTGAACCAACTGTATTCAGCATTTTACTGATTGTTGTGCGACGAAAATTTGTTCTCTGCTGTAATAATAATAATAATTATTATTATTATTTATTATTATTGTTATTTATTATTGCTATTAATTATTATTATTATTAATCGTGTAGAAATTTTAAGTTCTAATAACTATATTTTTACAATTATGAGTGTAGAAAATTTTATTGTCTCTGATGAACTTAGAAAAAATTACTTTTAGCTTAAAGAACTTTGCAACTTATTTAGATACATTTAGTATATTTATTTAGATATATTTAGCTAAATAAAAATGGCTTAAGTTAAAAAATAGAAATTTAAGCAATTCTTTTGGCAGTTAAATAATATTAATACCAAAAGCAATGTATTGAGGTAGGATGAGACAATTTTACTAATCCATAAGGCTGCTGTTGGAAGAGCTGAAAGGAAACCATTTTCAGTGGCCTTGTAGTGATAAACATCATGAAGATAACTGAAAAGATAAAAGCAATCAAAAGGAAGTAGGCAAGCTAAGAAACGTGGTTCAGCCTCTGCCTTTGGGAGGAGTGAACCTATCCATCAGAAATAAAATTAGAGCGGGGCTAGAGGACCACATGTATTTTAACTTTTACTACTACCAAACGAGAAATGGTGCTTTGAAGAACAAACAAATGATAGTAATAAATAGTATGGCAATTATATGTTAAAAAATTTATTAGGCCAAATTTGATAGCAAAAGCTATTCGTGCCATTAGCGAATCCCTTCGAATGACTATTTTAAAACAATATATATATATATATATATATATTAAAACAAAATAAATGAAGGGGGAAATTTAAAAAAATATTGGATAGAGTAAAATAAAGAGGAAAAAAATTTCTGGAAAGGTAATATGCTTTTGTTTAAAGTTTGACATAAAAATGGTACCTCGGAAGGAACATAATCATTGTCATTAGTGGATATTCATGACAAACCACCGATATAATGCCAGCCCAAACAGGTGCTGATGTGATTATTGGACGCCATTTTATTTTTCTTTCTATTCGTTTCTTTCCGGCATCTTCACAAGCGATTGACTTCATAATAAAATGTAATTCAGAATCCGTTATTAGAAATTGTTTCGATGGTTTATCGGCTCCAATACACAAAAATACAATAATGAAGAAAAGACCAACACTTGCTGATAGATAAAATATTGAAGGCCAACCACCGAAAAATGCGTTTTGATTGCATAAAGTACCGGCCACAGGCATTATTACTAATGAACCTGAAAAAATATATTGTTAGTGGAAAATTTTTATTTACTTTTAAGCCTATTGATTTCATTCACTAGTCGTAAACTTCGTATTTCAAAAATGCACAACAATTGAGGCATAGAAAGCTGTTAATTAGGTTATGCGGCGGTTTTTCTTTCAAATCCTTCAGATATGTTCTTCATTGTTTTGGGGACAGATTGTGGTTTAACGGTAAAATTTTTGTATTGCCTCATTAAAACATTTTGTCGATCTTATTAGGGCCTAAATGAATGGGGCTTAGTCAAAAGAGATGCCTTAATAAATTGGGTTTATGCTCTATTTCCTTCCCCATCTTCATTACTACCAAATGATTGTAAATAGTATATGTGGACTCTTTTAACGATTTTTAAAGATTTGTAAATGCTTTCAGTCGTGAAATAATATGAATGGACTATACTCATACCGATTTGTCGGCCTCCTGTTGCTAATCCTAAAGCATAACTCCTTTCAGATGGAGGAAACCAGCGAGTTAATAACGAATTAGCAGCCGGCTGTAAAAGTGCATCTGAAACTCCGACCAATAATCTTCCACCAATGGCAATATTAACGCTGAAATTCAATACTATAATCGATGCTTAGCGTTATTTCAGGACCTAAAATTCATTATATTCTTTTTTCTATATACGAATTTCTGATTGGGCTCGTATCGCTGGCTTCATTGGACTAAGGTAAATTTTGCCAGAGAACGATGCGAGTACAAGTGAATCGTCAGCATCATTCGAAAGGTTGATTTGTTTCTACCGTGAGTAGAATTTCAGCATTACTCTTTACTTACCTTCAACAATTTTTTCAAGAAGAATAAAATCATTTCTGACACTACAAAAGTTTTCAAATTATTCTCTTTATTCAACTTAATTTGCATAGAAAAAACATTGTAAGGTGAATTGACCTTACGGAACGGAAAGGAACGATAATTTCAATGAGTAATTTTAAGAATAATTCCAAATAATTCCAAACTTAATCATTTTTCATTTCCCATGACAAACCGGTTGTGGTAGAAGTAAACATTAATGGTACTAATGGTCATTTATTGATATTAATCTTATCATTATTTTTTAAAGGTCCCATTTCCGGTGAAAGAATTGTAAATTGTTAAAGATGTTGTAATCGTACTAAAAGATTGACTTATCTCAAATAGTTCAGAGAAAATCAATCTTTCAACCATATGAACAACCATATGATTTACGTTTATATGCGAGTCGGCGTCTTACGCCATGCAAACTCTCGTCTGAATCCTTATTTTTCGTAATGCTATAATCAGTGCTGTGATTCATGCCGGATAAAGCCTCTTTGCTTAAATCGGCGATGATATATTTATATTATAAATTTATTTTTATTTTATATTTTATCTTGCTCCAAATTAAACGACTAATAAACTGATGTGATTCCAGCGAAAGCGATCTCAAAAAGGCATTTCCACCGGAAGTAAAATGAGTTTACTCAGCCGAGTGTTATTGGATCTCGAAAAAGTAAAAAATTTTGATAATATCATTATTATTATTTTAACTTTTTAATTATTATTTAGTCACTTATAATAATTATTAATTTTTTCTTATTGTTTTTCATGAATATGTTTTTCTGTTATTATTTGCATAAAAATTAACTTTTTGTTTTGCATAAATTTTCATTTTTCATTTAAAATTTTCATTTTATATTACAATGAAACTCTATCTAAGCCATTATTATTGTTATTATTATTATTGTTTATTGTTATTTTTATAAACGCATAACTTTTAATCGCTATTAGGTAGAATATTCTCGAAATAAAAGGATTTTAAATTAAATAATTAAAATAATTCCACCTATAATTAAGCAAAATAATAAATAACAATTTGCAAATGTGTAACTACTAAAGTAAAATGAGAATTGCATAGTATCTCAAGAATACCTTAATGATGATGCAAAGCCGATTAGAAAATTTGCAACACTAGCAATAAGCATAGCCGCAATAATCATATACTTTGCATTAATTTTATCAGCTATTAGACCGATAATTAACATTGATAGTAAGCCAATATTGAATGCACCAAAAACATATCCTTGTTCTTCTGATGACCAATTAACCTTCGGTGCGCCTATTAAATTTGGTATTGTATAAACTTTTGTATTATTCCCATCAAATATTGAATTATTCGATAATAAAATAATAGGCATAGGCATATTTGCAAGTATATTTTCAGAGTTATCATCATATTCGGTTGAATTTACCATACATATGATCGCCATTCCCATATTACTATTCATCATATGTATACTGTAATGTAAAAAAAATGAAATTCAATTTTTTCTATTTTCCATATTCCATTTTTATTTATCCTAAATACGATATGGATTTTTCTTTTCTCTATTTTCTTTTATCTCAAATACGAAGAAAAAGCGATCATATCATTCGTTTATCAAGTTATTGAGAATCAGTTAAAATTATTTATAACCATTAATTTAAAGAATGTAATAAAAATATTTATATTATATCTATGGGCTAAGCTTGAATTATTTTACAAAATTTTTCATTTCGGGTAGGGCATTTCTTATTGAGTAAAAGTAAAACCTAAAACAAATGGCAAAAGCTAGGACGTATATCAATTTTCTTTTATTGATTATAGATTGTTTATTAAACCATATTGGTAGAGGAAAAAGTGATTTTCTAAAATCTAAATTGCAGAGAGGCCACATAAATTATATATTCAAAAAAAAAAACCTTGCGTAACAAATGCACAACAATGAAGCAGTAAGAAAACGACTTGATGGAAACCAACGATATAATATTTCAGGTGAAGAGCGAATGTCGGAATCGGTTGAAGTCATTTTGACTATAATATAATCTAAAAATAGATCCAATATAATTTTATAATTTTATAAAAATATTTATTTTATGATACTTGGCTTCAACTCGTCTTCGCTAGTATAATATTTTCAGTTTTTTTTTTTTTTTGCTACTAATTTTTCATCAATTTTTTTTCTATAATAATTTTTTTCTATATTTTCTTGCATTTGTTATTCATGCATTTGTATGATATAACTTATTCGATATTTTTTTCCTCTAAATAAAGATAAAACAAATAGTAAGTAGCGATTTTATTACCTCATGATCTTAGGATTTTGAAAAATATTTTTACTAACTTTAAATTTTCCAAAAAAAATTTCTTTTTCGATAATTTTTATTCAATCCATCGAAAAAAAAAATGAACAAAAAGTCCAAATCTATTCATAAATTTTTATTATTATTTGATCGTCTTAAAATTAATTTCAAATTTAAATTATAAACATCAAATTAACTCATAATTAATATATCTTTTATGGCCATTTTTTCATAGCCAAGCCTATCGGTTACCGTTTTCCTATTCAAATAAATATTTCGCTTAACATTTAATATGAAACTTATGAAGAAATTCCACTGAAGAATAAAGCGTTATGATTGTTTGACTTGCAATTTACGAATACAAGTAGCGATTTAAAAAAAAGTGTCAAAGAAAACAGTTATGAGGCATAACTTAAGCAAATAACTTGTCTGTTTTTTTTTTTTTTTTTTTATAGATGGCCAAATATTTTAATTGGAAGCCTCTCTTAAATAGTAATATTAAATATAATTAGTTGATGGGATCGGATCGTAAAATTTAATTTTGCCATTTCCATTCATAATTTTACGCTAGCCAATATTATCCTCGATCATTCTATTTCCTAATGAACTTTGGGTTTGACGATGAACCATTATGAGAGTTCCACAACTCACGAAGATTTTGTAATCGAAATAAGGCAAATATAATAACGAATTAGCTTACGAATAAAAGAATTTTACAACAAGTTTGACGTAAAATAATATAGATATTTATACTCAATAATTATAAAAATCAAAGTGTAATGAAACAAATACCAAAAACTTTAATCATATCACTCTTATTACTCTTATCACTCATTCTCATTCATTTCTAATTAAAAAAAAAACGAGGAAGATTTCTGAAAACGGAGTTGATAAGAAAAATTATTTTGATATAAGTTGATATACGTTGTGTTATTATAGGAATAAATGAAAGCAATTGAATTGTTGTTACTTAAGTAGAAAATTTTTTACAAAAGCTTGTTCCAAAAAAGCTTTGGTTAGGTGATTACAATGGACACTGAATTACCAGTTGCCAAGAGTTGATCAAATATGCTTTTGTTGGATTTCATCTCATCCAGAACTAGTTCTTGTCCATCTTTTAAGTGAAACATGGGAAAACAATGATTTGAAGGAAAACACTTAAAACGTGTTTCTAGTTATTTATGGGATTTCTGGATTGTTACTGGACATTGGATAAAATGAGAAAAAAAAGAACCTTTGTAATTCATATTGACGTTGTAATCATAGATGTACAATTAGAATATTTTAGATTCACTCTGCCTTTCTTTTAATAGTACTCCGCCCTTCATCGAAAAACTTAAACACTTTTCTTTTGCTCCCTTTTGCCAAGTATCAACAATTAGACCACACCGCACTGGTAGAGTGGTCTCTATTTAGAAGGCGGTACATTTCTTATAACTAGTTTCAAGTAAACTGTATAAATTTTGTTCCAAAAAGCTTTACCCATATAGCAGTTTTCATTCCTCTTTCATCATGTGTGGTATTTGGGCATTTCTTGGTTATGATTATGACTTCGCTCATAACAAAGAGTTTCTTAAAATCGCAGGTCGCGGACCAGATTTAACAATTATAGAAAATGTTCAGCCTAATGTTTGGCTAGGATTTCATCGCCTTGCTATAGTTCAGGTAAGTTCTTTAAAAATATTTCGTATATTCATAAATATTTTAAATCCTATTATATGCAAGTTCATATTATATCTTTCAAGAGAATTATAGCAGAATAATTCACTAAATCGTCTAAAGCAATTGTGCAATTGTGCAAAGAAATGACGAATAATTTTTTTCAGTTACTTTTTGCTTGTTGCTGTTCTTCGCAAATAGAGATCTTTTGTAAATTTTTTCCTCAAGGGAGAATAACTTTTCACAATTATTAATTTTATAATATTTTATTAGAAAACTCAAAAATTCTTGTAGTTCTTTTAAAAAGATATTCTCTAGAATTCTCAAGAACAACAGAGTACCAATCGTAAATACTAAGGGAAATTCTAAAAATTAATAGATATTAATGATACTAAAGACGAAAATTTAGCCTGGCAATGAAACAAGTCAACAACCTATCGTTTATAAAAATCTATCAGTAGTTTGCAATGGTGAACTTTATAATCATAAAGATCTGAAGGCTCGAAGCGGACTCCATAAGATAGTCAACAACACTTCAGACTGTGCAGCAATAATTCATAGCTTTGTAATGCTTAACGGTGATTTACGTAAGACTTGTGCATCTATTGATGGAGTATTTGCATTTGCAATGGTTGATGAGAATAATATTTACGTAGGGCGCGATCCGATTGGAGTTAGACCTCTTTTTTACGGATTTACGGATAAAGGTTCGTTTTTGGAATTTCTTAGGTTTTTGTTTGAAAATTATGGATTTACACTTTCCATATCTAAATGATTCATAATTTTCCTCTCCTTCGCCATGTTTCCCACTAAAAAAAAATTTATCCGCACTAATGAACGCAATTTTTTTTTTTAGGAGAATTGTTGTTCGGTTCAGAAATGAAGTGTATTGAACAACTTTGTGAATCAGTACACATATTTCCACCTGGCTGTTGTGCTACTATTCCCATTAATTTACCTACTCAACTTATAAGCATAGTTCAATATTATGTGATACCTACTATAGCTGATAGATTTATTTCGATGGAAAATATTCAGGTATCTTTTTTTTTCGATATTTCATCTATTTTCTTTTAATCTTAGCTTTAATCATCTCAAATCTATTATTTCGATTAGTGATTAAATAAAGATATAAAAAGAATTTTTCGGAAATAGGCGATGAGCAACAATAATTCTCGCAATAATTCATTCATATGCTAAAAAAAGAAAAAAAAAACGGATTTATCTATTCTATTAATTTTTGAATTTTTAATATTAGCAGATGTTTAAAAGCTTTAATATAACGAGAGAGAATTTGATAAAAATTTTTCTAGTATTAACATATGGTTATCATTCTTTGTTAAATTTTGTTATCTTGAATGGTTTTCTATAAAAATATATATATGCAAATTTTCGCTATAAAATTTTCTTCATATTTCGATATTTCATTCTTTTCAAAAGATTTTTTGTTTTGCTTTAATTAAAATTATTTTATTTATTTTATGATTGATAATACGACATAAATATGGAAAATCGAATAGAAATGAATAATTCGATTTCTTTTATTCAAATTATTGTTTTTTCTTTTTTTTTAGTCAAATAACTATTTGCAGAATCTATTATATTTATTTATTAATAAATATTTTTATATTTATTTATTAATATTTTTTTATTTATTAATAATATTTACTAATATTTGTTAATAAAAAGAATCTAAAATTTTCAGACATTAATTCGTCAAACATTAATATTAGCTGTAAAAAAGCGTTTAATGGGTGATCGTCAATTCGGATTTATGTTAAGTGGTGGTTTGGATAGCTCATTAATTGCTGCAATCTCATGTAAATTACTAAAATTGAAGCCACCTGTTGCATTTAGTGTTGGTTTCGAAAATTCGCCCGATATTGAAAATGCTAAAAGTGTTGCAAAATTTCTTGGCATTAAACATCATATTCTTATAATAACTCCTGAACAATGCATAAAAGTTATTCCTGGTATATTATTATTTTTATTAATTTAATCTCATTTCTTTATAGTTTTGTAGTTGATGTTGAAGAAAATAATTCGACTATTGATATACGTTACATGCATAATTATTTTTATAAAGGATTTCATGCAGCTTTTTTTTTTTTCTGTAGTTTTCATATAATGAATTTTATTTATTTATTTATTTATTGAAAACCAGCCAAATAGGGCGACAAACGCCATGTGCTTATATTAATAACAACAAGTAAAATAACAAATAATAATAATTAATGATAAAAAAAAAAAAGAAAAAGAAAATATGACAAAAATTTTAGAAGTTATCTACGCATTAGAGACATTTGATCCATTGGTTGTTCGTTGTGGTATTGCACATTATCTCCTATGCAAATACATTGCTGAATCGTCTGATGTTAAAGTCTTACTTTCCGGTTATTCTCTTTTTTTTTCGAAACACTTATAGATTTCCTTTTTTTTCATATAAATTAGTTGTAAGAAATCAAAGATCTCAGATTTCTTTTTTTTTTAATAAGTTTTTTCTAAAATATAAATTTCGATGCGTATAAAATGTAAGAGAAAAATAGACTGGAAGTAGGCCTTTAATTTAGCAGTTCATACGAATTTTTTTGCTTAATTTTATTTTTCGATAATAATACGCTAAATTTTGGTTCGATTATTTCCGCTAGCAATTTGGTAGGAAATATTCATTTATTAACATTTTTTTATTATTATTATAAAAAAAAAATTTGATGGTTATAATCAACAGGTGAGGGTGCTGATGAATTATTCGGTTCATACGCATATATGCAGAAAGCACCATCAGCAGCATTCTTACATGGTGAAATATTGCGTCGACTTACGCTTCTTCATCATTACGATGTGCTTCGTTGTGATCGAGCCACATCATGTCATGGACTTGAGATAAGAGTACCATTTCTCGACAAGAAATTCATCGATCTCGTTATTCGACTGCCCTCTTCTCTCAAATTGTTTCCAGATAAGCTGGAAAAATATATTTTGAGAAATGCTTTCGATGGTTGGTTGCCTCACGACGTTTTATGGCGAAGCAAACAAGGATTTTCAGAAGCTTTAGGTATTTTTATTATTAGCCAACAAAAAAAAAATTATATATATTTATATATTAGTATATATTATATTAGTATATATTTTATTCTAATTTTTTATTTAAAATGAAATATTTGTTGAAGAAGCATAATATATAGAATATGAAAAATCTTTAGGAAATTATGATCTTGGCGACATTATTAATAATTATGCAAAATCGTTAATCTCGGATGAAAAATTCGCAATAAGGAAACTTATTTTTCCCGTCAAAACGCCCGAAACGAAAGAAGAATTCTGGTATCGTTCGTTATTCAATCGCCATTTCGATTACCAAAAAATTCAATCAACTATTCACATAAAAGTTTATCGGTATGTCACAAATTTTTTTATAAATTATATGGGCCTATATATTTCGATTACTAAATGGACTCCCTGGCAAGACTTATGCCTACTCCAACAAGTTAACGAGCCTAGCCAGAAATAGTGAATGCTTTTAGAAAAAAAAATTTTACCGGGCTATAAAATTTATGAATTTTACTAATTGCATTTTAGAAGTGCCGCTTGGCAATTTTTTGATGAAAAAGAAAATATATGTGCATTTAATGAGAAAAAAATAGCACAAAAACGCTTACGGCGTCGATCAACTGGAAGCTCATTTCTTAATGTTATTGCATAATATAATAGCCAATTAAGTATTAATTTTTTATTATCGAATAGTTAATTTCGAAAAATATTTTTCAAAATATTTTTTTCAATTGCATTATTTTTTCGTAATTAAATTTAAGAAATTGATGATTTTGCACATTTATTTTTGAAGCGTAAACGTAAGCTTTAAGTTCGTGATAGCCGAAATATTTGAACAGACACTTAGGTATACAAAATTCTTTATGAAAAAGAATTTTAAATTGATAAAATTTAGAAAAAAAAAAGAAAGAATAAGCAGTTTAGTCTTCAATCTTGAAATAGAACATTAAAAAATATTTCATAAAATATTAAATCTAAATTTTTTAATTTCACTCAATCCAGGCTCTATGATAAAAATATATCAGCCATTAAGCATAAAATGCGAGTCACTACTTGCCACGTATAGTTTTGTCTGCAAATATCCTCTCCGACGGCAATTTCATCTCTCACTTCATAGCAAACGGAGCTAATCAAGCCAGACATGTTGAATAATGTTTTAGAAATGCAAGAGGAGTTCAATTTTGATGTTTTAAAGTTTTCGGAAGGAAGAGATACGACAAGCAATAGTTCGTTTTATAATTTTAAATCCAAAAAATATAAATTTGAATAAATCATTTTATATTTTAAATAAAAAAATTTGTGTTTCTCGAAATATAAGAAATTACCATTTTTTAAAATAATGGGAAAAATTAATTCGGATATCTGTCGTAGTGTGATTCAATATTCTTTTCTCGAAAATTTCTAGCATTATCACTTATCAGTTAAAATTGCATTCTGCGAGAAATCTACAAATTGCAGCAGTTGAAATCACTATCGACTGAATTTGCCTATTTATTTATGTATAATAAATCCGATCATTGCATATAGCTATAAATCAATTTAATAAGACAATTTTGGCAAAAATTTACGATAAAACTGAATGTGTTGAAAAAATTTTATTTTGTGATCGATAACAATGAAGGCGAAAATCTATGAGTAAATATATGACAGAAGCAAATAAATTTTCATCGGTAAATATATCTTATCTAAAAATTTAATCGAACAATAAACAAAATTCACGAACAATCACCAATTTGTAAGTAAACTATTGTAATACAGAAAGGTTATGGTGGTTCAAGGAATGACGGGGAGAGAAATGAAGAGATGAAATATATGATAAGATAAAGTGCTATAAACGAAATGGATCGGAATAAATCGAAAGTGATTAAAAAGGTGCCTACAATTATTTTAGCATCTAAAAAAAAAATGCTGAAAATTTCTGCGATTTTATGGAAAAAAATTATTTACTCAAGTAATTGTTGAAAATTTTTTTGAAAATTGCTCGAAAACGAGACTCTAAATAAGATTTACGCGATTGTATTGTTGGAAGCATTTCTTCTACGCTTGTAGCGTGTCACTCACAAGTCAATCATTTTTGGGTTGCCACTGGCCAATCACAACGGAAAATACTAGAAATGTTTAAAAAGAATAATTGAAAATCGGATAAATTTTCTCTTCAAATCTTCGGAAATCTTTTAAATTCATTAGATTTACAATATATGAGAGAGTATGAGAATATTTTTAACCACAGTAATCTTAACAATGTAGCAGTGATTTTAACAGTCACGTCTGTTTTGCGTATTTTACGCTTATAAGGCATATCACTACACGCGATACATATAAGCCTAAGCTTTAAGGCTTTTAATTGCCTCTAAAATAAAAAAAGGCCTCTAAGTCATTAACGAATTGCTAATTTGCTATTCTAAATTAAAAATATTTTTTTTCGATAAAGAATGTGATAAGTGGTGGTAAGTTTAAAAGTATTAAAGCATTTTCTATATATCTATTCGAAAAATTTTTATTTGTTTTCTACTCGACGTATCTGATCCATTTTTTTGTTTGTCTTAATCGCTATCCTTAATTTTAGGAATTAAACTGTTTTGTTTTTTTCAATTCATTATCACAAAATGATTTTTTGTTTAGCGAAAAAATTCATTGAATTTCAGCATTTTGTATGTTTATTTATTGTATTATTGCTATTGTTGCACTTTAAATTATTTTCCATATTTTTCTCATTATTTCGTGCAAAATTATTTATATACAAAAAAAATTATTTTTTTTAAAGAATTTTTGCATAAAAATAAGAAAAAAATTTTTAATCGTTGTATGATTCTGATAAGAATTATGAGTTATTTAATCTGCAAAATATATTTGAATTTTAGAATATATTTGAAATATTTTGAAAAAATGAGTATTTTTAAAGAATTTAAGAATTTAGCAATTTAGATAGCGTTAGTTTAATATTGGAATTTTGAATTTCAGAAATGACAAAAAGCTGATGCACTTAGAAGGTGGAAAAAAAAGCAGAGAGAGAAGATATGAGTTAGAAAATCCGCATTTTTATAACTCATCTCAAGAAATCAAATCAAATCAAGCTATTTCTACTTAATACTCTCAACTGATTAAAATAACTAAATTAATGTATGCCAAATCCCTATAAACGAGAGAACCAACCTTATTCTCGAAATTTTAAAATTGTATAAGATTTCTTCAAGAAAACTACAATCAGTTCAAATTAAACACAGTTTCATGGCAATTTTTAAGTGAACAATAATAACATTAAAATCGACTTAAATACTTTGAATTTGATATAGAAATAAAAAAAAAAAATGAAAAATATCTTTAAAAACTTTAAAATTTCTTTTTTGATTGTATTTGAGCTTGATATTATCAATAATAAATTCAATGAAAAATTTTTTTTTTTTTTTTTTTTTTTACGAGACGAAAGCCTACTAGTTTGCCTACAACAAATACATCGAACGAATCGCGATAACTGTTTACTAACTAGGTCAAATCAAGTTAGCAAGCTAAGCTAACTTAGACGTTGACCTAATAATAAATGTTTGTCAAGATAATATGATTCATAAAAATAAATTGATGCAATTAGTTTACTTGATTAAAATAATGAAACGATTGGAAACAATTATATAAAAAATACTTAACCGAATTTTAAACGAATAGGATTATGTTAAAAAAAGACAAAAAAAGATTTTTCATAATTGGAATCATGCAAAAAATTTACTACAAAATTTTATCAAATGCTACAATTCAGGATTTTTATCATTGCTACAAGCATAAGTCCTTTTAAAAGAATTCCCTTAGGTTTTTTTTATCACTGCTACAAAGATAAATCTTTTAACTAAAACTATTCTTTTAATACTAAAGTATAGATGAATGCATAACACTAAAATCAACTATAGAATCCTCATCAAGGAACCAGAACCAAAGCTATAAAGCTACATTGTGCTACAAACTTTAAAATCGATGCGACTTTTTGATTTATGTTTAGCCACTTTTTGTTATGAAACGAATAAAGTTTAAAGTTGAAATGAAGCGAAATTTTCATCTGTCTACGCAAAAAATATTTTCAGCCAAAAAATATTCGCCGTTCAAGGCTTACAACGAAAATGAATAAATAATATTTTTTGCTATTTTAAATTACTTATAGCGATGATAAATCCATCCCAGGATTAAGCGCCAGAGGGCATACTATCCTGCTAATCCTTATGTAATCATCGAATACTATGACATTATATTCTAGTGCAGTAAATTCAATATCAGTAAATTCAATAGCTATCAGCTATCTGATCACCAGTATTTTCAATAAAAAACTTTTTTACAAGTTTGCTCTATTTATTGCTCCATTCAATGACTACATAAATTTTATAATCATAAATGATTATCACATGTTTTTATTTGTTCACTTTAATTTGACTGTTCACTTATAATAAGCCATACTCTATTAAATTCTTCCAACAGAACGCACCACTTCTGGTTTGGCTATTAAATGATTCCAATGGATACTAAGGCGCTTTTCCAAACTTCCTATATCGTATTTGGAATTAATTGAAATCACCTCTTTCCCTCTGCTGCTCTAAGCTCATATTTCTTATCTAAACTAACTTGGAAATTATTTAAAACAATAATAATTATTAATAATTATTAATTATTTATTATCCTTATTTATTTATTATTTATTAACAGAAAATATTAAAATAAATATACAACAATAATAATTAATATGGTAAATGAGAACAAATAAATATGAGATACAAAATAGTGGCACAGAATAGTGGTACCTATAAAATAGGTCCTATTCAAATTAAGATATAAAATTAAATGAAAAATGCACCGGGCCAATAAAAAAGGCTTCGCAGCCATTTTACTTTATATCATTCGTGTTATTCTTTCAGAAGTTATTAAAATGTTACTCTTTCAAATCATATCATATCATAAATCATTGCTCTGGCCATTTTACTGCCATGATGCTTGTCTCGAACAATAACATATTATTTTTGTATTAATTTTTTGCTGTTCGTAAGATTTGTATTCGTGCAATAACATAAAGGCCTTATTTTTTCACCCTTCTGGCATTGACCCTGATTACCATATGAGTCCAATCGGCTTATCTAAAAGATTAGAGATTTTATAAATATAATAATTTTACAAATTTTAAAGCTAAATTTTTAAAAATATATGAAAACAGTGAAATTTTAAAAGTAGAAATATAATAATTAATTAAAAGCTAGAGCTAGACATTCTAGTATTGGATATCGTTCAGTGAATCTTTAAATATTTTAGTTGAAAATAATATTTTGAATATTTTTATAAATGATTCTAGCATGTCCTGGGGGCCACTGCCTTATTAGCATTATTCTATTTTTAATAATAATCAAAAATTTTCATTTACTGTTGAAACAACTTCTAGATCGCCATCGCCTTTGTCTTTCACAATCGCTTGGTATTTGCCATAACTTGGTGAAGCTATGACAGCGATTCGGGTTATCGAATGCTCCTCGAAAATTTCAGCTTTATCTACCTTGAATTCATATCACTTTTAATACTGATATGAAAAAAAATATTTTTAATCAAGCATGTACCTCTAGCAATTATCATTATCACTGATTATCATTGACAATTATTAATCATTAACTATCATTAATAATTATCTGTGATATGAAATTCTAGACATTTACCGATCGAGATATTATCAGAATCTACAATTTACATTCGCTTGGCCTGTCTAGAGAAATGTTTAATTAGAAAATCTTCTTCTATGACCTTCTGAAATTTGAGAAGTGCGCAAGATCCAGTTGGAGTTGCATTTCGAACTTCATCATTAATGTACTTCACCAACACCTCAGCGATATGAATAACCTCCTTACTGTCGTTTGGTAAATTTCTCCAACTGTTTAAGCAGATACAATGATCCATTGGAATAAACATTTCTTGGCATGTTCTGTAAATAAACTAAATAAAAAATTTTTCAGATATTGAATAAAACTTTATTTTTATTATTTTTGCATATTATTATTTATATTTATGCATATTATTTTTTATAATCACGATACTGGTAAATCGATCAGGAATTTTTCTATCAATTATTCTCCCCTCCTCCACCCCCTCCCTCCTTCCCCAATTAATAACATTTCCTCTACAAGCTATCTCCTACCGCAAAGAAATATCAGGTTGTTCGCAATTTTCAAGAGGAAAGGGTTTCCAGTTGACCATGGAGAAATTTCCATTACTTAGCCGAGTGATGAAGCAAATAAGTCTAAGATAAGTCTATAAGCGCCAAGTGTTCGAAAATCATTAATTGTTTCATATAATCTAACTACTAATAAGTCGCAGTTAATTCGTTAAATTAAATTCCTCGAAAATGAGCGTAGAAAAAGCCGATGCAAAGAGTAATGCATATATACCTATCATATAAAATCGGTCGAAACAAACTTCGAGCACGCGTTCCTCCTCTTACCAATCCCAGGTCATCCCTGTAAAAAAGTGTAATTAATGCGAAAATTCCTGTTATTGCAGACATTGCTCAATGTTTCTGACTTATGCCTAGTGTTGCCACAAAACGAATCGGAAAAATCTTGTCGATGCATAAATTCGATATTGCCATATATATTATTATGAAACCCGTCATAACAATTAGAAAAAGAAGAATACATTTTAAAAGAATAAGAAAATTAACATAAAATCATTTAGGGAATGCTGAGGGAAACATAAGATTGAAGGTTAGAAAGAGGCGTTTGGAAAGTATAGCAAAACTTGGAAAGTGGAACAAGATAAGGCGGTATCGAGGAATAAAAGAAGGCTAAGGGGGAAAACAAGCTCAGAAGACATATTGAGGCAATAAGGTAGGATTTAAGAGATTTTAAGGGAATGTATCAAAGTTTGATATGGTGATAAGAAGAGATAAGAGGAAAAAATTTTGAGAAAAAATTTGAGTGATAATTTCGAGCAATTACTCTACCTAATTTGGCATTTCAAACTGGCTATCGACACAAACATTAAAATTTGAAATTGACCACTAAGAATCATGAAAAAAATTGAAATGCAAAAATAGAAAATACAATAACCTAAAATCATGAAAGCTCCAGTCATTAAAATTTTTTCGGCCTGCTACATTAGCGATATCATATAAGGTTGCAAATATATCATATTGTGAAGTATGGCGTTTCGAATTCCTTCTCATATTAAGAAGTAATTGTGCGTTACTTCGGAGGTATTCTGGAACGGCAATCTGTAAGTGAATGAATGAACATTGTAAAAATTTGAAATAAAACTGACCAAGAATAAAGAGCAAAATAAACTAATTATATTTATTTATAGAGAGCACTAATCATGGTCGAGTAGTAGGTTCGTATCATTTCGAATCATGGTTGGGTCTTCATATTTTCTACCGCCATCCATCACAAGGCTTGGCAATGTAGTGATGTGACACTATCATAGGTCCCCATTCCTTGAAGGAAGCTAACCTGGCTTAAGAAGTGAACTCCGCGTAGTGCTCGAGACTTGCCGGTATTCCTACCGTCCAAGCGATTCTCTCGCGAAGAAATATCATCTTAATAGCCAATGGAACCAGCTAAACCAGAAATGGTACGTGCTTAACTGTTTAAAGAAAATAAAAAATTTTTTTATTAAAAGAGATTTTTGATAATTGATGAATCTTTTATTGAAAAAAATACTGCTAAAAATGGATTATTGTCCTCTATGAATCCAGCTTTTGTTTGCCGAGGTCCACCAAATCTGAGGCCATGATCAGCCATCCAAAAAATGAAACTTCCTTTAAGTTGTTCAATGTTATTTTCGAAAAAGTCCGCAAAATACTAAAAATTATTCATTTCCTTAAGCAATTCATATGAAAAAAAATTCGTTTTTTCTTTTATTAAAATGAATATCTTAACGTGAATAATTTTAGGTATGCAAAAAAAAAAAAGAATGATTCAATTCATTTGAATAGTGTGAGAAGGATTCCATTTGCATTAATTAGCAATATGTTTAATCGAAGACCTTTAAGACTATTGTATTCTTAGTTGACTAAGAGTATCTATTTCTATAAGGAGAAAAGAGAATGAATTGAATGGCTCAATCAGGCTTTTGCCTATTACCAAATGAATCTCTGGCAAAATTTGTCTGGTGCGACAAGCCAATGAAGCGAATCTATAACCAGAAATAGTGAGCACTCAAAGAGAAAAATTTCTTTAGGTTATTTGGTACTTTTAACTTTTCATCTAAAATTCAAATCTATCTAAAATATGATCGGAGTCATTTTTTAAGAGACAATATTTTCAATATAAAATTCAAGATTTAAGTAAAAATCATGGCTATCGTCATTCCAGTAGATTACATCGCATGAACTACTTAGGTGAGTACCATTATTAAATTAATCTTTCACCTTATCTGCAGGATATAACGAATTAAGATCGTTGTGAGCAAATGAAAACCATACAACAACGAATTTCGCTACTCCATCGTAAGTTTTTACAAATTTTTCGCTATATTCAATAATTTTATGATATTTACTTTGGCAGTCATTATCAAAGAATGATTTTGCAAATTCGGCTGCAACTTTTTTTGTTTCAACTCGTCCTATCAGTGGTCTAAAAATTAAAATGTTCGTTAAAATAGACTAATCAAGTAATGAAGAAAATACGATTGTCGAGAGTCTTCTCTATCAAAATCTCGAAACTAATTGTAATATTAGTTAATTCATTTGTATAGAATAAGAAATATTATGAAAATAATAAAATTCATAATAAAATCACTGATTAAATGATAAAATGATTAAAATATCTAAGAATTTTTATGTATTTTAAATTTTAATAACTATTTTTTTTATCATTTTAGTAAAATAGCTTACAATGAAGACCGTCTCCTTTTTGAACGGCTTCATCTATTAGTAGTAGAGTGATAGTCTATCAGCAGGAAGTCGCTTCGGTATAAAAATAGAAGTGGACCATCAACAACGATCCAGATTTCACATTTAATGATGAATTTGCTCAATGGACAAAAAATGAACTCATGTTGATTATTTTTAGGCTAATCAACCACAGTCTATCCGCGCATAATTTTTAAACATTGATGAAAGATAATTAGTAAAATATTTGACGTTTCAGTCATCGTACTCAGTCATAAGATGAATGCGAAATTGATAAGTAAAATTTGATAAATAAATGTAGAATTTGATAAGTAAATTTTGATAAATACTGCATTATTCAAATCTTAAAATATTGTATCACTCAAAAAATAAATGTTATTACTTACGCTGCATAATGGTCAAATTGAGGATTTTTATATCCATAGCAATTGGGCCAAGTAAAAGCGCAACACCATTCATCGGCCACAAATGTCGCATATTTCTTTCGTATAAAATCATATGTTACAGTTTCATTTTCATTTAGACCGACCTAAATATTCTATTTTATATTCAAATATTCGATATTCAAAAGAAAAAAAAAAAGAAAACTATTTTATTTTAATAAAAACCATGAAAAAAATTATTTATCATAATGTCCATCTGATAATTTTATAGCTTTCTTAATATCTCCCATAAAAGTTGATCAAAGTTGTACCATTCCTCATCCCACCACTTTTGAAGAATAATTTCTAACTACGTGTCTTTGTTTTGTAAGGTTATAGGTTACAGTATGCCTTTTTTTTAAGAGCCTCCATCACTGCTTAAATTCGCTCCGCTGGCTTGCAGCACTAGACAAATATGCCAGAAAGTCCTTTGGCGAGAGAACTACAGATGAATAGCCAGCATCATCCGGATTTTTGGACCACTTTACTCTTGCAGGGAGCAGAACCTCAGCATCGGCGTCGGTGCTCTGAATCTAGCAACAACCCACTGAGCCATTCTACTTTACAATATGGGAAAATATATTTTGTCTGTGGGGAAATTCGCTTTAAAGTATGCGCCTGGAAAACTTATGGGCATCAAGGAATATCATAGTTCATATTTGCTACGCCAAAATGAATAATATGCATAAATTCTAAGAGTAAATTGAACGTGGCAATATTCTATTCTTTATATTAAATATTATAATTTAAAATATAGGTAATAAATATAGAAAAATATAGAAAAATTTGAAATATGCATTTCAATAGAAATATTCAATAAAATTTAATGTTATTAAAATATTACTGTGCAAGAATTCAAATTTTCAGCTAAATGTGTACCATTACGATAAAGAAAATTTTCCAAATTGTAAATTCGATTACCTGAAATCAAATAATTACTGGAAGATTCGTTAAAATCGAATAGAATATGTTGAATATAATAAGAAAAAAACAAAAATTAGAAAAATTTATAAATTTAATTCAAAATATTTATTAGATTTTCCTTTATTTTTTATATTATTATAAATTTATTAAGAAAAAGATGAACTATTTCATTTGCTCAGCCTTGTATTTTCATTATGAAAATTTATTCTTTAAATTTTTTCTAGTTGTTTATTATCGGATTATGGACGAATTTTTTTTATTAATACGATTAATCTTGACGACTTTCATTTTTCGTAGTACCAACCTAATAATAGGATCGATTATAAAAAGAATGAAATGTTTCATTCCTAATCTTCTAATCTCACATTAGAATTAACAATTTCGGCAAAAAAAAAAAAAAAAACAAAATGTATATAGAAAAGAAAGCTATAAAATTCCCATATGAAAAAAGCGTAGATTTATAATGAAATAAACAGAAAAATGCTATGTTCTCCGCTATTGTTACTCTCATTTTCAAGTATTATTAAAATAATATTATATAATATTATTAAAATAGTAACATTATTAAAGTAATATTATGTAATATTATTAAAATAATATGCTATAAATACAAATAAAAGTAGAAAAAAAATGATATAATGATATAAATGATAAAAAAATTATAAAAAATGATAAATGATAAAATGATAAAATGATATAAATGATAAAATGATATAACGGATATGCATCATAAACTTTCTTATTTATTACCTGTAAACATAGCGTGAGCATTTGGCCGACTGTTGATACCAGCCTTGTTATGATAGTAAAAAACCGTCGCATCGTAATATCGCCGTAATACCTTCGATCAGGAAGGAACTTTAATTGAAAAATCAAACGAAAAAATGAAATTAATCATGCCTTAATTTTTTTTTTTTAATGATAATAATTATTGTTGATTATTGTCGAGAAAATATGCCAACTTGTAGAAGATTTATGATATTGATTTAAAAAAAAAAAAAAAAATTATATATAATTACTTCGTTACTTCGTACAAGAGTTCTAATGCCTGAACCAAGGGAGGTCGAATCATGAATAACCATAAGTATGCTAGGGTTTAATTTATCTTCCGCTTGAAAATGTTTCGTTTTCGATTTAAGGACCTCAAATAATTGAGATTTGTTGAGATTTATTAACTGAGGATAGAAAGAGTTAGTTGGTTGTTGCTCTAATTTAGAAGAACCAATGGAACTGCAGAACTTTCTATCATCATTATATTTTAAATAAGTGATTTCGTGACATTTTCATGGTAAAATTTGTCTCTTCCAATACGCCAGCAAAACGAGCCCAACCAGAAATGGTGAATGTTCTTAGAAAAAGAATTATGGTTGTATTTTCGTTTCACTTCCCTTATGAATAAGGATACTTGCCTTATAACAAAATTTTTGTGCTTCCAGAGTATTTAGTATTTTTTTACGAGCTGTGATCCATCATCTATTACAACAATTTAATTTTAAAGGAATAACGAATGGTACTGCCTTCCTAATTCTTAAAATTTCCGAAGAAAGTAATTAACGAAAACCTGTATATGTATATATCGATAAAAAATATGTGAATCTACTGAACATTGCGTCTCGACAAAATCACATGTTACATTGTAGGTCAAATTTTTTGCCATTGTGGTCCACGGATCAGTCCTGAAGCCTTTCTCGCCTTTCACGTATAAACAGCGATAGTTGCATTCCGTTGTCCTACATAAGAAATAATCATTAGTAATTAAAATCAATTAAAGTTCAATTTTTTATTTTAATTATAAATTATAAAAACAAATCGTCTCATACAACATACTCATTAGAAACATCAACTAGTTGACCATTTAAAAGCTCAGTTAGCCTTGGTTTAAGAATGCAATTAGATTGTTCATATTTTGGATGAAGAAAATTGACTATACTCGGATCCCATGGATTATTCTTTGGCAGTTCACAACGATCGCTTAAATAAATAATCATATCATAAATAAATAAATATTATAAATAAATAAATAATATTTTAAAAAAATAAACAAATAAATAAATATAGAAATAATTATAATATTTATTATTGGTAAATAATCGGAAATTATTTTGAGAAATTATATAAAATATTACATAAATAAATGACAATTAATTTAATTTAAAATTTTTATAAAAAAATTGTTTGAAAAAAATTTTTTTTTATAAAAGTGGTAAATGATTAACAGTGTTTTTTGTTCAGAAAAAAATTTGATCGAAAGAGTCGTTGGTTTTGATAAAAAATTTGTCAAATCGTCTTGAATAAGCACAATAATCAAGAAACTAATAACAAATATTGTTATAAGCGTTGAGAATTCTTTTATTCGTTTTTGAATCATTCAAAATCTAAAAAAATATAATAAAAATTATTAATGAAATAATTAAATTAAATATATTAATTTTTTTTAAAAAATTTACGCACTATTTCCGACTCTCTTCACTATTACTGATAAGATAAATTAATGGTAAGAATAAATTGGCTTATTTGCCGTATAAAGTTTCTCTCTTATTATGGACTGCCTACGCTGGCTAAGAGGTGGATGGGAGGGACTGATCGTCTTTTTATCATTTTCATTTTTTAAAATCAAACAATTTTAATAAATAATTAATGAAATTTGAATAAATGAATTATTAGTGATTGATAAATTAATCATTGTGTATCACTTTCTAAAATTACCTATAAATTTACATAACTTGTCATGTAATTTATAATTATCTTCCAAATATTTCTCCTTCCATTATTTCTTTTTTTTTCTTTATGATAATTTATTTAAAAAAAAAAAAATTTCTTCTTATTTAAAAGACTTCTTATCAATGTTTTAAAAATTTTCTTAGGTAAAAAATTTTAAGTTAGCAAAAGATATAAGTAAATTTAAGAATCATCTCTTTCTTCTTCTAACATTTCTCATTCTTACTGGTTAGACTGCCTCGCTGACTAAGGGGAGAGGTGAAAGGAGAGAGGGGAGAGACTGATCGACCTTTTATTTGTTATGCTTTTTTAAAATGCTCAAATCTATATAGTTCAACACGAATAAAAAAGTTCTAAAGAATTTTTATTACTAAAAAAAAACTTTTTGTATTCTTACAAATTACGAAATATGTGCATACAATTTGCAATATGCAAATATGAGCGAAATTATGTGAGAAATTCTAAGTAGTGAAGTCGAGGTTGAATATTAGGGAATTAAGGCTGCAAATCCAATAAATTATTTAGAAAACTCTCAACATTTTTCGCCTTATCATCCCCCCCTCCCCTCCTCCCTATCCTTCTCCCTCCTTTTCCCTCGTCCATTCGTTCTGTCCCAATTCGAGATCTAAGATTATTTAAATGACTAAATGAAAAAAAAGAAAAAATACAATAATAAAATTTATTAAAATGTTCAATTGAATGAAAATACAAAATATCATAAAATGCTTTAAAAATCAATTTTACAAAAAAAGAAGGGCAAAAATAAAAGATTTAAACTGTTTTATTTTTTATTTTTTTAAATATTATTGAAATATTATAGTGAAATATAAGTTGATGTGACCAAATCAGTTGCTTCAATTTAACAAGGCGATTATAGGTTCAATTTCTGCTCAGTGATTAAATCCTACAAAATAGGTGATTTTAGTGATTTTCAGGAAAATCTACTTATATTTCTATGTATCCAAGTGGCTCTCTGCCGAAATGATCCCATCTTCGCGATAAGTGAAACCGAATTAGAAATGATGATTTCGACTAAAAGAAGAAGAAAGAAGAAGAAACAAACCAGGTGAATTACGTTAAAATGGCATATTCTAATAAATAGCAAATAAAGTTCTATTGGCAAAATTCCTTACATTAATTATTTAATATTAAAAAAATTTAAAATTATTAAGAAAAAAGCCGCAGCAAATAAATGATACAACAAGTTTTTGAATATTATAGAATAATAAATAATTTTATAAAAATTTATAATATTTATGAAATTTTAAGCATGGTATACGTGGTAATTATAATATGTAATATGCAAATATTTTGAAATGTGCTGGAAATTTTTAAATTTTTAATAAATGTGGTAAAAAAAATCTTAAAAAATGGAATTTATGTTCATCTTTTTTTTGTGAAAACAATTTAAGAAAAATTTTCAAAAATAATACTTTTAGTTGCTTTTCTAAAGTAAAATCGTTCTCTGTTGTAAGAAAAAATTTATGGATAGCAAAATTTTAAAAAAAATTTTAATATCTGCACTTATTTTTTTAATTTTATCATAAAGACATTTAAAATTAAAATTTGTAGTAAATTCTAAGCTCAATTTTAATCTCTATTTTAAAATTTTAATAATTTTCATCAATTTTCGTCGATAATTTTATCAGTCTAGAATTCAAATATTTGTTAGCAAAAGCTGATAAAATCGAATAGAAAAATTGAAAAAAAAAATTTTTTTTTTCAAATATATCGCCGTATTGTGATGAAAGCAAGTGTGGACTAAAGTACGTGAAATAAAGCAAAACATCGTTGATAAATGGATAAGATAAATGATCAATTGATAACTAAAACTCTTTAGATCGATAATGATAATGAAACGATCAAATTACTATAGTAAATTTTGAAATAACTGATTTGATAAAGTTGATTAGATAAAGGAGAAAGTTGAATTCGTCCGTTCTACTACATATTGTTTAAATTTTCTATTTTTCCTAGGTTATGTAGAAATAATATGAATCAAATATTTTATTTTTATTTTTCAACTTCGTTGTTTCATTTTCCATTCTTAGATTTGTATATGGTTTTTTTCTTTTTTAAAAATTCTTTAATTGCTTCTATAATTTTCCTCATTACTATTTGGTTTTTTAGAAACGAAAAATTTTTCAAAGTTGTTTCTTTTTCGCTTTACGAAATTGATCTTCTAAAGTTTCATTTATAAAAAAAATTGAAACAAATTTTCAGCGGCAAAACAATTTTTTTCTTGAAAAATAAAAATTTTTTCTTTTTTTTTAGGAATCATAAATATTTTTATTTCATTTTGCTCTTTTACATTATTTCTTCTTTAGGCATTTTTTTTTCAATTTCTTAAATTATGAAATTATTTTTGCCTCAAGATATTAATTAAATAAAAATAAAATTTTTGTTTTACATAGTGAAAGTACAATAATCAATTTCAGTTAGTATTATAAGTCCTAAGAGATGTATTTAAATGATAAAAATTGATCTGATAAGATAGATGATCCATATGATATAATCAAAATGCATAATCCAACTTGATTAAACAAGAATTATTTCGAAATGCATCGATTTTTATGAAGTTTATACTAATTATTAAAAGATAATGGTTCGAATTTGAAAATGCATGCATGAAATGCTGTCATATCCAATTCATATATCCTCATATATTTTCACTAATTAATATAATCATAAATTGTCATATCATATCAGTTATAAATAGGAAATCCGGGATGGATTCCTCTGATTATCTGATAATTATTTCAATTAACAAATATTGAGGCAAAATGATAACATTGAGTAAAATTTATAATTTTTAAGAATTTGAAATTATGATTCAAAATCAAAGGCAATACAAAATGATTCGATATAATGAATATAATTTTGTCTATAATATTTTTCACCAAAAATAGAAAAATAAGAGAATATTTCTCAAAAAGAAATATTTGAAATCGTAACTCTTAATCAGAATTGATTGAAAATATAATAATTATCAATAAATAAAACGTTTTTATCAATTTAAAGAAAAAACTTAAAGCAAACAATTTTTTCTTAGAAAAATAAATATAAATAAATAAATAATATAAATTAAGAGTTATTAACAAGTAATAAATAAGCATAAAATTTAAAAAATTATTTAAAAATTAGCTTTTAAAGAGAATTCAAATTTTCATAGATCTTTAAATGGAAATCAATGTTAATATTATGCACATTGATTAAATTTTTAAACGATTTCTGCTAGAAAAAAATTTTATCTTTTGCATTCAACCATTTTAACCATTTTTCTATCAAAAAAAATTAGAAAACTTAAAAGAAATAAAAAAAAATTTCATTTGAAATTTAAAAAAATAATTTAAAATAAAATAAAAAAGCGAAAATTAAAATTATAAAATAAAAAATTTGATTTATTAAAATTTAATTTTAGCAAATAAATAAAATTTTTGAAATTTTCAAAATTTTTCACTATAAATTCTTTTTTTTTTTAAGAAAAATACAAATATTAATGAAATATTAATAATAATAAAGCATTAAAGCAATATACATTGTCTTTATGCTAAAATAAGTTAAAATGAAAATGAAAGAATTTAATTAAAACTTGTTTCTTGGAAGATTTTCAACAGCATATGACACATATTTTGATAAATTCGATAATAATAATTATTATTTTTAATAAACTGGTCTGATGAGTTTATAAGAAAATTATAAGGTATGTATTTTAGGATAAAAATGCTAATTTTTTTTTGTTTAGATTAATAGATTAAATGAAAATTTAGTATAAAAATTTTAATATAAATATTAATTAATTTATTAATTCTTTCTATACAGCATTAGAGATAATAATTTATACTATACATAGCGTCTTAGTTATAAAATTTTATATGCCGATTTCGGCTCGCTAATCAAAATTTCGTAGGGAACAAAATTAAAATGGGAATTTTAATTTTCATCGCTCGATTATAAGGAAAATCATTAAACGAACTTTTAACTAATTATTTAAATAAATATTTAAATAAATAAATAAATATAAAAAATTTGTTAGAAATCCATTACAGAAGTAAGTAAAGTGAGTAAATAAGTGAGTAAGTTAAGCAGCACTGCTATTGTTCTATTGGTTTGTTGGAGCAAACAAATTTTACCTGAACGCTTTACGATAGAAATATCGATGAACTACCACGTGGATTTTTGAAATATAGGTTCACACGTGCCAAGAATAGAATCTCAATACTCGTGCCACATAGACAATACGAGCAATAACCCACTGAGCCATTCAATCTCTTATCCTCCCAGTAATCCTCTTTTCTTTTTATTTTGATTATCAGTTAAAGTATTAACAAAAAAATAATAGCATAAAAAATCGAGAAAACTGAAAAGCAGAACTGCTAAGGATTTATATTTAAAAATAAGAATAATTTGACATTTCGACATTTTCGGTTCATTTTTAAGGTTATTATCGATGTTTCTTTTTTTTAAGTTTTATAATTTTTATCACTCTTATCATTCTAACTCAAATCTTTTTTCATGCTTTATCGTTGAACTAGTCGCATTATTATCTTTATCTTTGGTATATTCTTATCAGTAGTTTCAATTTTATTTCTAAATTTTTATCAATGAATTTATTTACAAATATTCGTTTAAATTTTTTAGTTTTATACGAAAAATAATAGCAAAAAGAATAGAAAAAAATCCTTCGACGACAATTCGAATAGGTTTGTCTCTAATTAGAATATTTATATCTAATATTTTACCTGTCTCTACACGCTTTATTTTCTTTAAATAATAACGACCAGGTTTCTCTTATCAAATTTTTTCGCTACGAAATATATGTCGAAAAATGGCCAATCTTATGCGAAAATTTCAAAACTTAAGCAATTTTAATTCATTAAATTTCAAAAAAAATAAAAGATAAATAAAAAGATCTTAAACGATTTGTTCGTATAAATTATTTTCATATTTATTTAAAAAATAAAATAAAAAATTAATAAAATTAATGAGAAATTTAATCATTGATACTCGACAAAATTTTATCGCTTCCACTTTAATAAATAAAAATTTATTTAATAGGTTTATGACAATTCTTACAAATAAATTGCATTGCATTTTTTAAAGCTAATTTTAGAGAGGCCAATTTTTTTCTTCAACTTTGCACTTTTTACTAACAAATCAATTAGCCAAGTTCGGCAAATTGTTTTTTTTTATAAGATGATAAGAAAATGATTATGATATGATATATTGATAATTATCTCGCAACAAGACTCGCTTTTGGTAAAATAATATAATTTTACTGAGAATTCGATAAATTTTAGGCAATTTTAAGTACAATTTGACGATTTCAATATATATTATTAGTTTTTACAATTGTAATCTATTTAATTTACTCCAATTTCGCTTAAATTTTTACTAATATAAATTTCGCCAAAGATTGCATTCCACGCTATTTTGTCGCAAGTATATATATATATATATATATTCGTTAATTGTTGAGAAGTGGATGTTCTCGAACAAATCTCTCTCTCTTTTTCTCCCTTTCGTGCGTCAACTCGTGGTGAATATAATTTCTTTATAAAAAATCTGATAATAAGTAAAGAAAAAAACAACTGAATAACGGTCTCGGAACATTCATGTCTAAGATGCATTTTACGGGTTCGCCGAACTGACAAAACCTCACATAATTGCATCCACTATCGCTCAAATATCACTTACAGTAGCATCACAAAGCGTCGTCTTCGTTGGTTAGAGCACCGCAAAATTTGACTTATTTCGTTACTTGCTAAACGCTATGATGGATGGCGTCAAAAACGAGTAGCGCCAATTAAGACCTGGACTGATACGGTTAGGAAAGATTTTGAATGTACAGGTGGACGATGGAAGAAGGGATGGCTTCCATTACTATCGGATCGAACAGCTTGGAGACGTCCTATGTTCGTCGTCAGCTTAGCCAGCAATTGTGAGATTTATTCGAAGAAGTTTGCATAAAAAGAATTTCATGAATGATATGGGTAATTGCATGATGAATTATATGAATGCTGCAGTAAATTTTTAGATGATCTAAAATTTTAAAGCAAATTGCCTATTTCAATTTTTATTCACCTCACTTTTGCATTGTTTCGTATTTATGAACTAAAAATAATAAAATTTTTTCATTCGTTGCATATAATAAATAGCGGCCGGCTGTAGCCGCGTTAAGCTTTAGTCAATCTAAGGCGGGAAATTTTGAAATATTTTATTAATATAGAAAAAAAAAATTTTTTTTTATTAATATTTATTATAATTCTTTCGCGGTTTATTTGCTAGGGATTTTCATTATTAATTTCGTATTATTTTATATTTTTTACAATTTTTTCAACTTTTTCGCATAATTTTTCATTAAATCGCTTTCTAATTACTTTTTTTTTCTTTTATATTTAAATTTTTTAATAAATTAATTTATTATGAAAATGCTTTATTTAAAATTTTTCACATTAATAGAATTAAATTTATGCAAATTTTGAATCGAATTAATTAAAAATGAAATTTAAAAAAAAAATGAAATTTTGCATATAATTCTTTTTTTTTTAAAGAAGCTATGTTCGATTGAGTTTTGCTTCCTTTAACGGAGATAAATCTCTCAGTTGGTGGAGGGATTTTGCATAGTTGACGGGTAAAATTGGGGGAGGGATTTTGCGTAATTTACGAGTAAAATTGGGGGAGGGATTTTGCATAATTTACGAGTAAAATTGGGGGAGGGATTTTGCATAATTTACGAGTAAAATTGGGGGAGGGATTTTGCATAGTTGACGGTTAAAATTGGGGGAGGGATTTTGCGTAATTTACGAGTAAAATTGGGGGAGGGATTTTGGGTAATTGACGAGTAAAATTGGTGGAGAGGAATTGGCTTAGTCAACGGATGGGGACATTATGGTTTTTCTAAAGATTGTAGTTAATTCCAACTCATCTAATCCATTCCAATTTTTTAATTGGATTTCACTGATAATTTATGCATTCCCTACTTCTTGTAGTTATTTGAGGCCCGCTGCTCTGGCTCGTTCCGCTAGATAGTTATACCTGGAAATCCCTTAGTGGTAAGAAGAAAGGTAAAAGTAGCTAGCCGCATTTTTGGACAAATACTCCTGTAAGGAGTGGCCCTTCTGCTCTCCTTTGTTTTTCTCTATTAGGCGACATTACGATGTTGTCGCGCGATAAATGGTGCATCAGCGGATGATTTGAATCCGAGCCTCGATTTTCGGCGGCAATTATCGTGCCACTTTATAGTACTCCGGTCAATAATTTTGGATTTGATGTTCATAAAGTACCACGACTAAGTTTTTCATCATTGGTTATTTCTTTAGCTACTTTTCTAATAGTTCTTAGATAGGTGCTAAATATATAAATGAGGTATCCTATTGTACGCATTTATATTATTCTCTCCAAGGTACTATGATCATTTTTAAGTCAATGAATGTTTTTTAATTGCGTATTTGTTTGAAATTTTATTGGCTTTTATTTCTCAAGTGTTTTCAAGTGTTTGTTTAATTTTCATTAATTCCTATTATTATGTTCTATAATTCCTATTATCATTTCTTTTCAGGATGTCAGACGACGGTGATAATAACAGAGTGGACTGCTTTCAGTTGATTGATGACGATATAACTGATATAACTGATATGGATCTGGATAGAACGAATGATTGCATTACTTCACCTTTTGCAGCTCCTAAATGTTTTTATTTTTTTGCTAAAAAGATATTGAATTAATTGCCAAAATTTCAGAGAATAACAATTTTTCAATATTTTTGTTTATTAATTTTATAATTTTACATTTACAGCGCCATCAGTTGATTCATTTAATTCTGAAGATTCTTACGTCGATGAGAAAGAATTTCGCCGAGCTCTTGATCGGTTTTATATTCAAACGCAAAATTTGCCTAGTGGCAATGTAGTGATTGGTGAACTTGTTGAACCGAGAAGCGATTTTGAAAGACTTCTTGTTAAAATTGGTGTGGAAATGAGACGTACCGAAACTGGAGAAATATCAATTTTTATAAGTATAATTCTTTGTCATCTATATGATTTTCTTTATTTGTATGTATGCTTGTGTGCGTGTGATTGTGCCTATGGTATTTATACGTATGCCGCTCGGGAAAAAGATTATCCCTTCTCTTTTCATCTTTGTAATGGTTAGAATCGTAGTAATAGGAGATATGGAAGGAATATAGTAGGACTTGATGTTATTTAGGGAGAGCTGTGGAGAATTGGCTGATATAAAAACAATGCGTCAAAATTTGGATGTTAAGGGGATGTAATGGATTTTGAGCATCTATCAAGAAGTGACAAGGAGTGTGCTAAGATCTGAATAAAATTCTAGTCGTCCCTAAGATGGCTTGGGCTTGTTGCTATGGTTTATATTTTCATCTAAAATTTTCGTAATTTTATTTTGACAGTTAGTATTAGCTAAATTGAAGACAAGAAGACAAGAGATTTTCAATTTCTCGTCATATCAGTTTTTTGAATTATTCTGAAATATGATTTTAGAATTTGATTTTTTGATATATCTTATTTTAAGTGAATGGATTAAGCCATTCTTTATTTGTTCGACACTTGGAGGTATATTTCTGCGATATTGAGGTTTTATTTTTATTTTGATATTGTTAATAAGCGTTAAATTTTTTAAATAATTATAATAAATGCTATAATTTAAATGATTATAAATATTTTATCAGATTTTTTATTAACCTAATTTGATAATTATATTTTTAATTTTTACTTTCAATTTTATCCCACCTTTTTCCAGAAAAAGGACGAATTTATCCGTCTGTTTGAAGAAGAAATAAAAAATGATGATATTGCGAAAATATACCTATCTCCCTCAAAGAATAGAAAAGGACAAACAGTGAGTTTTTGCGTAATAAAAGACATAATAGCGAATTCACTTAATTAATGAAATTTGCACTATTTGTAAAATCGATGTAATCGCATTTTAGGATACTTTTTTCCGAGCTATTCTACTTTGTAAGCATACACAAGCAGAAATTTTTGAAATTTTATTGAGGAAAACGGAATATTTTGCGAAGAGGTAATTTATATATAATTATATATATAATTATATATATTTATATATAATAATATAATTTATATATAATTTACATTTATAATTATAATTTATAATTTTTATTTAAAAAAATTAATACTTATTTCGTAATATAAAATTGAAATTTCAATATCAAAGTCAAGTAATAGTTAATTACTTGGCTTCATCGGACTTTTTTGTTTATAGCAATGTGGATGCCAAAGATCGCAATGATCATATGGCGTTAGCATGTATCGCTCAGTTTCGTTATTTGGATGTCGTATATAACTCGAGGCAATTCTTTAATTCTATTTTTGAATGCGATTTGGAAGGTTGGAGATGTACGCCTCGGGATTCTCTTATTCAATCGTTGCCTGAAATTATTCCAGTTGTAACTGTTCAGCAAGGTAATTCTTCAATATTCTGTTTACTTTTTTATTTCAACCAAAATTATTAGGAAAATTATTATTTTTTGATAAAGTCTTTTGTATAATTTGTGTATATATTTTTACATAATTAGAATGAGAATTCTGCAGATTTCTAAGATATTTTTTAGTTTCTAATCGCAGTTCCAATCGCAATTCTTTTATTCTTTTATTCTTTTTTTTATTTATCTGCTAAAATAATTGTTTAATTTTATGAAAGAAAAATTTTAGTAGTTCAGTAGTAATCATTAAGATAATTTTAGAAAATAATTAATTGCTTCCGTTAACACTAAGTTTTTTTCACAAATATTTGGAATATTTTATAGAATATTCTCGCTTTCAAAATGAATAAATACTTATCAATTTAGATGCCGCGGATAACCTTTTGCAAATGTTTTTGAAAGGTGTTGCTGATAATTCATATACCTATAGAGTATCGATTCTAAGAGCACTTACTGTCCTACATATCGATGTAGAAATGACAGTCCATGTTAGTTTGATTTAAAAGAAATTTTACAAAAAATTTTCTACTTTATTTTCTGCAAATCTATTCTGCTAATCTATTCAAGATAAAAATGATTTGTTATAATCGTTATCATTTTAATATTTATTCATTGCTATTTTTGCTTTATGCACTGTGCTTATGCTTATGTAATATAATTTTTTTTTCAGATAAGGGAGACATTAATTCAAAATTTAATGAAATTCGAAATTAGTGTTTTGCCAGAAATTGTTAAATATTGCCTCAGTTCAGTGCAAAAAGATGAGAAATCAGCTTACAAAAATATTGTTCGTGGTCTTCGTGAAAATATGCATATCGATAATTTCCAAAATTCGAACACTGTTGAAAATATGTTAGCTTGGTTATTCTATTTAAATTATTTATTTAATTATTAATTATTTATTTAATTATTTTTTTTGGAATATAGAAAATATATTCAAAAATTTTGCATATATATATATAGTTGGCTTCGCAGAGCAAAAATTTAAAAAATTTAAATTTTTATATTTTTCAAATGTTACAGCGGGAAATCTGTTGACGAAATTTTGATGGAAATTTTTGAAATATTTTCGAAAAAAGCAAAATTCAGTGAAAATCGATTTTGGAAAGAAATAAATCTTGCATTAAGAAGTGATAATGAGTTAGATACATGTGAAGGAGAAGCAAATAGTAGTACAGTTGACGATTCTTCATTAATAGATTCGCGAGTAAGTTCTTCTGTTGATATTATTTAATTTATTTTTATTAATCAAATTTTCTTAATACTCGCTGAAGAAAGGAGTTTCATTTATTCCTAAATACGCAATCTTAATGCGCAATTTTTAGTTTACCTACTTTTTACTCTTTTATTCTTACTTTACTTTCCACGCTTTTTTGTAGATGAATTTAATGTAAATAAACTATCTAAACATTTAATAGTTTTCATGCTTTTAATACGCTCCGTGAAATTTACTGCAAATCATAATTTAAAGGCTTTCGTTTTATTCGATATATTTCTCTCTATCTCGCTAATGGGTGTTAAAAACAGTGATCGTTCTAATACGATTGTTTCAATATTTAAATTTCAAATTAACATGCATAAGAATAAAATGAATAAATTTGAAGGATTGATCGATCAAGTCATTTCTTATTCACGAGTAAGTTTTTTTTTTAACATTTTCATATTTTTGTATTTTCTGGATTATTTTCCAGCTATTTGGTAGTTAAATATCGATAATTTCAGTTTTCTTTATGCTTTTTGCAACCTTTTCTTGATTTTGCTGAACAACTTGTTTGCTGCTCATCATCGCTTTTCATTCGGTTTGGACGTTTTATTTACGAAAGGCTTTTTATAAATGTAGCTGAAAAGCGAGAAGAAGTTAGAATTTCTTGTTAAAAAAATTCTTAATGTTTGTTTATCACATACATATGATTTTCATGCTCATGAAAATCGCTATTTTTGCTTGAGTCGACATTTAAATTCATTAGATTGTCTTCCAGCTCGATTGTGGTACATTTTTTGCGTGAAGACTTGAGCTTGTTCAGATTTCAACTTTTGCTTTTTTTTGCCATTTTTTATCTGGGATTGTTATATTCTAATAAAACTTAGTGGTTCAGATCATTCGACATTTATTACGTCATTTAAACGAAATTGATAGTGAAGCTAGTGCTACGTTGATTATTCTTCAGAATTTAGCTGAAAATTATATCAGCTTATTATTGAATTTCATAGAACTCCTACATGTAAGATATTTCTTACTTTTTTATTTTCTTAGCTTCTGACATCTGATATCTGATTTTAATTTGAACTTATATAGCAATAAATAACTATTTAATATAGGATAAACTCGATTCTTTGGCATACCTTTCAATCGAAAATGTTCGTCGTCTTTTTCATATTCTAATAATGCTACAAATGGAATCTAACGATTCAAGTTGTACACGGCGACAGGTTTTCTTTTGCATTGAAAAATATATTTTTGGTCATATTTACAAGGTGTGATTTAAACGATAATTATCCTTCAATCATTATTCCTCTTCTTCATCTTGAGATAGCTTATTTTATGCTTTTCTATGCTTTTTCATATCGGTTAATTGAAGGATAATTTCACACTCAATATTGAATTGATGTTGTTGTCCACAGATTTGCGAGAAAATATATGGGGTGTTCTTGGTGTGGTAATGAGTCTCGATGCTCGATTAAAGAGTAATAAGTAAGTAATTTTGTTTTATATTCGGGGGATAGTTTCGTTCATTTATGCTATTAAGAAAAAAACTTTTATTGTTATAAAAATCAAAAAAAAGAAAAAAAGCTGTCATTTTATTTCTGTTTATTATTTAATCTCTGTTTATCATCACTGTTCTTCTCTTTGCGCCATTTTCTATTTTAATTTTATTATCATTCGTAAAAATGATTTTCAGTCATTCGGAAACTGCTCCTGAATTATATATAGAACACAATTTATCAATGCTTGATCGAAGAACAAAAGAAAATCCAGAAGTACGCGCGATTTTATTTCAAAACATGACTTGTGTTATCAATGGTAATCCTAAAATGGCCACAACTGTTGCTTTGGTTGGTTTTTTTGTACTTGTACTCAAATGTTGTGAATGTGAGCTATTATTCGGTTCTCATATTTTTACACTGGCAATATTTTCTTGATTAAATGGATGAATATTTTAGTTTAGCAATGAAGCATTTCAACGATAATTTGAAATATGTAAAATAGTATTTTGGAACTTCGATGCTTGTTTGTTTACGAGTAAAGCAATGAATCTCTTTTCCTCTTCTTTATTATTCCTTTCTTTTTATCTTCCATTTTTATAAAGTAGCTTGAAAAATGAAAAGTTCGCGGTTTTTCGAATTTTTTTGCAAATTTCTGTGTATTAACTGGTTTTAAGCTGTTATATCGAAGGTTTCAGGCTGAATGGACTGGGAAGCTTGAAGAGGAGTTGCAGAAGTTCTTTGGAAAACGCCATGAAATTGAACGAGATCCGTAAATATTTTCTGGATGATCATAATTTTAATCAGAGAACAATGATTTAATGTCATAATAGGGATTTTTTTTAGTTTTTATTGCCTTTAGAAATGAAGTATATCAGTATTTTCCATATTCAAGGAAAATAGACCTACTAGCTTATAGTATAAGATACATGAGTTAAGAAAAAGTCTTATATCTTAACTCTTTTATTGATTTATAGTGAATTGGAATGCGATAGTTTCGTGGATGAAGAACACAGTGAATGGCTCTTATTAAGCGAATATGTAATCGGATGTGTTAATGGACAACTCATCAATCGAACTTGTATCTATACTTTGTTTCCACTTTTCAATCTTCTGCGATCTGTTGCGATGCAAACTCTAAAGTGTTCGGGAAGTGATACTCAACAAATCTTTTCGAAACTTCATTCGCAATTTTTATTTGTTTTAGGTGAGGTGCACTGGTTTTGGCTTTTCCGATTCTGCTAGGATAAGAATAATATTTACATATTATAGTATTATCAGATAATTTAATTTAAAATGGATGAAATTTATTAAATTAATTTAAATATATACTTATCTGTGCAATTATGAAAATTGGGCATATCAATAATATTGATAAAATAGATAAAATTTCAGAAGCAAACATCTCATTGATTGGTGTTTCTTCACAAGCTTCAAATATGAAAAGTATTAAAATGAATTGCGACATTTTTTGTTTTACAATCGAGTGGATACGTCTAGTCAGACAATTTCCTTAATTCTTTCATGCTCTTCTAAATTTGATTTTATTTTCATGAGTTTCTTGCCCATATGCTTGCAAAATAAATAAATCTAAGGGAAACTTGAAAATTTTTTTTCGATTCATTTATCATTATCGAGCTATTTGAGAATTAGGCTATAACTTCCTAAAAAAATTTTTTGATTTACAAATCTTTTAAAAAAAGAGATTATGCGATTTTCGCTGAAATTTTATTTCTCAAAAATTTTTCATTTAATGAGAAAGATTGGTTTTTTAGCTACTCAATACTTTTGCTGATGATGATACTGATTCCAACGTGAAAGCGGAAAACCTAATTAGAAAGAAGTTCTCATTGATGTTCGACTGTCAGCAACGCCTTGCATTATTGCTCAGTAGTGAGAATCTTCTGAATTCTGCTTTATTTTTTATTTTTCTTTTTGCTTGCATCGATTTCATATCTTTCAGTTCTATATTATTTTTTTATTTTTCTATAAAATTCAATTCTCTATGTTCTCTGGCGATGAATAGGATAGTTTTAACCTGAGGAAAAATAGATATATAATGTTTATTTCAGGTATTGATGAATATGTCTTAGCATCTTCCGTGATTTATGGCGGAAAAATGATCATTGTTGAAGGCTTAAAATCGACTAGACGTAAACCTAGAAAGCGAAAAGCAAAGTCTCAAATAAAGATAGGTAAAGGAAAGAAGAACAAATTGGCAGTTAATAATGGTGAAGACGACGAACTTCGGCTAGATGGTAATGGTGATTGTTGTATTGAGGAAGGTATAAATGATATTGATGATGGTTGTAATACGATTCCAGATACTTCAGATAAAGAGAATGTATGTCGCTATATCACTTGTTTATTTTTATTAATTTTGTTTTCCATAGATGTTTTTGATTTAAACGAATTTGATTTTTTTCATTCAGTCATATAATGAAGTATCATCTAATTGTATGAATTTTTATTGACTTAAAATAATGAATTTTGCAAATAATTTTTAAGGAAAATTTGGTAGAGGTTGTACAAAGTAACTCAGAAGAATCATTTCGAAAGAAGAAATATCGAATCGTAGAAACGGGCCAGTTGCTTTCGTGCTTTTTTCCTATAAAGCTTAAGGCTGTTATTAAATTGTTGGTGGTAAGGTTTTATTTGGCATAATTAAGATGATTGACTAAATTTGGATCTGGTTTAATTGGCATTTTTCAAAATGTTAAATAATTATCTAAAAGTTTCGATTATCATAACCAAAATATTTTAGTATTGTTCTGATTCTGTGGGCATTTTATGGGCTTTCGACTATCTGTCTATCTTTAGATGTTCTCTTTAATGGTACAGATCCATTACCAATCTTCAAAGTTTTTTAGTTATGTGGTCAAAAACGAAAAAAAATGTTTTTTCTTTTGGAGCAGTTGCATAAAATTCTACAAAAGGTCTTTTCAACAGATGAGGAAGAAAAAGAAACGAAATTACATAATGTTGGTATTCCTGTTTTATATTTCGAAATTATGATTAAGTTCTTATTTTCTGATATTAATATCATGTATTTTTAACAATTTTCTAGTTCAATAATGAAATACACTAATCAGAATGAGTAAATCTGGATATTAAAGATTATTCGACAACAAATTTTCAGTTTCATCCAGTCTGCAATCACGGAAATCATCCATATTTTTTTTTGAATTTTCTAATTTTTTGAATTTTAATTCTTTGCGAAAAATTATATGAATGCAGGTGAATATTGAACCACTTCCGGGTGATTTATTAATTGACCATGGCGATCGAGAAAGTGTATGGCGTTGTGTCCATTCAGTTTTACCCATTATATCGACGGTTTTGAAGGATTCTATAGAATATTTCAAAACGTTTCATGATTCCTCTTCTGTTAAAGATCTTGAAAGCGAAAAAGATGTTGTAAATTGTCTATATTTGTCGCTCCAAATATTTCAGGATATTTTTGAATGGTAAGTTATTGTGGATTCTATTTCGCGTTTCCGGATTGTTTGAATTTCTGTGGTACTTAAATAATTAAAAAAAATTTTCCAAATTTTGATTTTTTTTATCAAATTTTTCTTTATGCTAAAAAGAATCGGACGAAGTGAATGCAGATACATATTTATTAGCTATTAAAAAATTAGAAATTTTTCAGTGCAGAACTTAAAAAAGTGGTGAATGCTTCTCGGTGTATGCAAAGTGAATTTCAAAGGGCTCAAAGAAAATCACATTGGCGTAATAATTTAATGGAAAAAATTGAAGAAGCCTTGATTAGTTGCAAAGCATTCGACTATTCAGATTATTCAGATATTTCTACTGGCGATGCGGAGGTTATTTTTTTAATTTTCGCTATAGTGTAATTCTTTGGTGATTTTCTTTTCTTTTTAGAATGGCGTCATATGCATTTAAAATTCTTTTCTGCAAATATTATTGGCCGCATTAGTTTAATAAGAATTAAAAAATTGTTACTGCCTTTTTTTATGCTTCTATAATTCGTTATAATTTACTTTTGGTTATTTCACTCATCTTTTGGTAGTCTAAATCTAACGCAATCCGCATCTAAATCTAACGCAATCCGCATTGGTTTTTATTGTGAAGAATTTAAATTTGTCATTCATCCGTTATTTTCAGACTTCTGTTCTAATCATATATTAATTTTAGAATTTTTTTTTTGCGGAATCTGTTCATTGATATTTTCATTTCCTGTCCATTTCAGGGATTTATTTTAAAATATTTTATCAAAATTGGCCCTGTTTTGCCAACTCTAAATTGTGCGATTGCTCTTTTGTACATTCTTTCTATGTTATATCCTGAAACGAATCAGCAGAGATTAGAAATGGGTCTGTTTTATTTCTCCTTGTTTCAAAAGTTTCTTTGTCTTTTTTTTTAAATGGATCAGAACCGTAGATATTTAGAAAACATGCTGAGTGACAATACATACTTGTGCAACTTAAAAAAGTGGTTATTAATAGTGTGGAATATTTAAGGCAGGATCCAAATTCCTGGCTCCCAAGTCAATTAATTTAAGCAGCCCGACTAACCTGTATTTTATCTACATATCTTGATTTATTCTTCCAACTATCTCTTGGTTTTAAATAAATTTGAATCAGTTTTCATTAAAAGTTGTTCCCTTTTTCATTGTATATTATTTTTTCATAAAATTTTTGTTGAATTTTTGTTTAAAATTTGAATTATTCGTCTGTTTGACGGGTTTCTGTGTCTAACGATTCAATAAAAGTGGGGATTTTTCACAGAATTATTTTGATAAAAGTCACTTTTATTTTATTGAAGCAAATATGACGAATGTGGCTATCGATTATCTACAGTTTTTTCTATCTCAAGATGCATTAATAGAAAAGATTATTCTGTGTGTATTTCAAATAATTTTGCAGCTCAACTAGCCCTTTCATTTTTGCAAAAAGATTGGCTTGATGAACGTGGAAGTAAACAGTTAAAAGGACCTGTATTCAATAAAGCTGTATCCATTGTTCTAGAGTTATTTTCCTTCAATTGTTTCGTAGATAAATTTTTTCTTTTTTTCATAAATCAAATTATAAGTATTATAGTATATAAGCTTTTTTTTTAACGAATTTTCATTATTTATATCTAGTGAGCTAATTTTTTTTCCAGGCTTTCTGTCTTGAGGGATTTGTTTTGATTTTTCTTTATCAAAATTTTTAGGCGCTACATATTTCTACGAAAGGAATCCAAGCGACTTCTAGTAATCCAGTGGCTATTAGCAAATAAGTTGTCATTACTTGTACCTGAGAAAGAGCGCCGGCGAAGTAAAATCTCCATTTTGGATGAATGTAAGGATGATGAAATTAGTTTTGAATATGAAGTGGAACATTATGGTTGTTTCACAAGGTTTGTCTTTCTAATTCTTTTAAAATAATTGTGATAGATATTATAATAATTATAATAAATATTGTAGCGATAGCAAAAGAAATTTATCCATATTTTAATTTCTACTTTTACCAAGGTTTACAATTCTTGATTAGTTATGAAATAGTCAAAACGTAATATTTATGAATAATTAATGATATGTTTAAAGGTTGAAATAAAATTAAATTATTTAAAAATCTTTAACTAATAACTCTTTGGCTTCACTGAGGTCTTTAAATTCCCCTTTTTTTAAATCAATTTTTCAATTAATATTCTTATGAATAAGAATTGTTTCAAAGAAATTTCTTGATATTTGGATGTTTTCATCAATATTTCATAGAACATTCTTTATTTAAGTAAAATATATAGTTTAGAGGAACTTTTCATTCAGTCTACAAAGTACTTTTCCATTGTCTTAATGATGCTGCAAAACAGCTTTCTATGAGTGCAGCAAGATGTGGCTTATTAGATCTTGACGAATGTTTGCTTCAATGGAAGAGAGCAGCCAGCATTTTTTGTTTATTAGCGTTGCTAATTAGAGTAAAGGTGAATATTTTCCTTAATAATATTTTTGATATATATGAGATTTGTCATAATCTTTCCTAATCATAATCATAATCTCAGTCATAATCTTGAAGTTGGCTTAAGTTGACAGTTCATTCAAAAAAGCAAAACAATAACACCACTTTATTCAACCATTAAATTTTTTTCAATCCTCATATTTTTCATTTACTTTTTCACCATTGAAGAATCGAAAATTAATAAATTACTAATCGAACTTTATAAATTAATAAATAAGTAATAAATTAAAATAATTTATAAATTAATAAATAAATTAATAAGTTTATAAATTAAATTAATTTCAGTTCCAAAAATCTAAATTTTTAGCTAAAATTTTCCTTACAAATTTCTTTCTTGTTTTTTATCTGAATAAAAATTTTTGAATATAAAATAATGCAGATATATTTTTCCAAATGAACAGGATTTACGAAATAACAATGTCTTAATATGTGCAGCCCGTGAAGGTCGAATATTTCTTCATAATTTTGCAAGCAAAAATTCGTTTATGCGTTTTTTAGACAGGAGCAAGAGGTATTTTCATTCTTTTCTCTTCTAAGCGAATAATTAAATCTTTCTGCTTCTTTAAACATTTAATAAGTCGTTTTTTTGTGAGGTGTTTTAGGTTTTCAAAGTATGCTACTGCTGCGAATGCTGTCCTAAAGACGGTACAAATTGGAAATCGTTCATTGCAAAATATTAGTGTTTATGCAAAGGTTAATAAAAATTTCTAATTAATTAATAAAAAATTCTGAATAACTGAATATTTATGCACATGGTTTTAGATGGACATGATATGTTGATTTTGACTTATTCCACCGATAATTATTAAGCTATTTAGCTGTTTTATTTTATTACGCAAATTTAGTCGACGCAATGTGTCGCTTTGTTGAAATTATTACCGGCATTGAGAGCTACATCAGAAATGTTTATTAGAACTGTACACTCTGCAATGATTGGTGTGGAATGTGATGAAGCATTTCAAATCGGTTTATTAAAAAGCAGAAACTTGGATGTTAGTTCACAGTTATTTTTTTAATTCATTGAAATTCAGCTTGTGTTTTACAGTAGCATCAAATACTGTGGTTATTCTATCCATATTGCAATTCATAATTTTATTTTTACTTAAGGGCGAAGAAGTTAAGGAATACGACGCAGATAATCGCACTGTTGATAGCGAAAATAGTCAAAGTCATGCACAAGATACCAATAATATAGAAGCTGAAGAAAGTTCGAGCTTTACAAATGTTACGATAAGTGATCCAACTTTATCAAACTTAGACATCTAATTTGGTGAAGAAAGTTTGTTTTTTTGTTTTGTTTTGTTCTTATTATATTCGAAATATGTAGTGATTTCGTAGGAAATTTCGCGTATTTTTATAGCCTTAAAGATGAATATTTAAGCGTAGATCGATAAACAGTGAATTGTCTTAGCTGTTTTAAAAGTTTCACACGTAGTATTTACAAAAATCAGAGACAAACATCTTAAAAAATTCTCATGACATCTGATTTGGTGAATGGAAATCTATAAATGTAAATTATTTAGATTTATACAGCGTTGATTCTCGCAATATTAACAAGACGATTTATGTATGCTTATAAAATATTGAGAAACAACTTTTTTCTTTTTTTGAAATTCTGGTAAATATTTTGACTTGGCTAATTAATAATTTCACAGAAAGAAATGTATTTAAACTGCACTGTATTAATTAATCTACATTAGTTTCTTCAACTAATTTGAGCTTACACAAACGAATTATCAATTAGTTTTGTATTATCAGTTCATTTTTATCTCTTCCGTTTCAAGAATAATTCAAACAAAACTATTAATGATATCGCTTATTCGTTATCTAAAAAATCTCTTTCAATCCAATGTATTTTATTCATTAATTGAATTTTCTTAATTTGTGTTTTTTTTCTTTTTTTAATATTGTTTGTAGAACTCGTTTCGTTTTTTTGTTCTCCACCATATTTATTAAATAAATAATTGAATAACCTGGTCTTTACGCTTTTACAAGTTTATAATTTTAACATAGCATTAAAATAATATTTAGCAACAACTCACAATTTTTTTCAGTAAAATTGTCACAGTTGCATTATTTAATCCAAAGAACAATAAGGCATAGGATGACTTTTATTATTAAAGTCACTTGAAGGCAGAGCTATATGTGGAACCTGTGCGATCACTCGCACTTGCATTTAAAATGAAAATTTTATTCCTGCGTAGGGACCGCAATCTCGTCTCACCTACGCTTTCTTCAGTCAAAGGAAAGAAAGTGAAACAAGCGAATAATAAAAATTAAAATAATATGGCTTATAAAAATCACTAAAAATTACTCCTATGAAATATATATATATTAATTACTAAAAAATTGAAAAAGCACTTTTATAAATATTAACGGAATAATAAAATTTTTGAATAAAGTGGAAAATAAAGTGGAAATTCGTCACAAATTAACAAATCACTAACAAAAGTTATCGTTTAAACTTCGTAAAAAACATAAATGGCGAGGCGATAATACCGAAAAATATATGAAATATATAATATAAATATAAGTAAATACAATATATAAAGTATATACATATATATGTTTATAAAATACCTCTCACATTAACTGTGGGTGGTGTGGGTCGTCTTCAACCTGGAGTCCTCTACTATAAGCCTGGGAGATTACGAGTAGATAACCGGACAAGGTAGATAACCGGAAAGGTAGGGAGAGTCGGCTGTGATGCGATTTTAGATATATATTAAACAAATAAGCAAAATACATAAATAAATATATGAAATATATGGAAAAGAAATAAAACTGGCAGACACGTACAAATATATTATATGAATAAAATAAATAAATATGTTAAAAAGAGATATAAAAGTGACAGATTTTTCCCTTTAAATTTTTATATGAAATATATAATAATTTTGGTGTTGATTTTTGTAAAAAAAAAGAAACAATGAAAATCAAAAATTTGCCAAATAAAACAATAGGCCACTGACGCAATACGAAAAATAAATGACAGATGCAAGAAATTATAAACACTAAACAATATAAACAAACAAAATGGTAGGAAGCCAAAAACGCTTGAATACAATTAATTAAGCGTCGCTGAAATGCAGTTAACAGGAATTGCATATATTTGTAAGAGTATAAAATGGGCTAAAATAATTTTTTGACGGAATACAATTTCCTTCCATCCTTTTACTTCTATTTTCAAAACCTAAAATCTATTATTTATTGATGAAATATGCTTTCTGAAACATTCTACTCAAACAAAGTCAAACTGAAAATTGAGCTAATTCAATTTTGAATCCTCGTTTGAGTTATATTTTAGTGATACTGCAAACTAGATACATTTTTATATGCTACTGTAAATTTTATATATACGATAAAATCTCCGATTAAAGGCCAAGGTGAGAAGTTTGCTCTATTATCGGCTTGTACCATTTAATAGAAAATATTTTCCTCGATACTGTGTAATCAATACATATTCCAATAGCACCATTTATTGAAATTGAAAATGATAATCAGGAAACTCTCCTAAAATCAAGTCCAAACCTTTTCCTTTTTGCATGTGTTTTTAAATGAGACTTAAGATTTGTTGACTGAGCAAATGTCTTCTCGCAGTGTGAACACAAATATGGCTTGTCACCTGAAAATTTTACATTCAAACTCATCCAATTTTTAAGTTTAAATTGCAATTTTTAATGACCATTAATTTCCAGATATTGCCAAAAAAATTATGAAAGAAATACCAAAATGTAATCGTTGATGCGTTTTAAGGTTAAAATCAAGTGAAAATCGTTTGCCACATCCTTCAAAATTGCACTGAAATTGGCCGACAGTTTAATTATTTAAAATAATAAAGAACATCTAAATGCACTACGTGCCTATAATATTCCTTTTTTTTCATCTAAAAGGGCGCAACTAGTAATTAGACTCGCTGTATTGAAACAACTTTCCAATTGCTCTTGAACTGATGAAATATTATTAGGGACTTCTAGTTTTAAAATGGTTATGATCGTATCTAATTCGGGTCATTACCATAGCTGCAACAAATATAAACTACAGATTATATTAGGCGCGTTTTGAGAGATAATAGTGTGAAAATAAATAATATAAGAATCGAACCTGAAAAGGCTTTTCTCCTGTATGAACTAATTGGTGACGACGTAATTTTGATCTTTCGACAAACGCGCGACCACAGTCAAGACAAACATGAGAAGGAGGTCTGTGAAATATAACGTGTTTTCGAAGAGCTGCACAATTTTTAAACAGCTTGTTGCAGTTCTGCAATTCGAAGTACAAATTAAAACAAGGAATATATATTGCCTAGCATGAACGACATATTTTAAAAAACCATGGCAAAATATTAATTAATAAAAGTATTAATACAGCTAACCTCAAATGGACACGGAACTTTCTTCAAAGATGACTTTTCGACACTGGAAAAACTGAAAATAAATCAATCAATAAATGAAATTTTGAAAATTCCATATGTATGATTGTAAAAAATTATTGAGCTAAATTACATATAAAGCTACATAGCGTAGCCATCAAATGACATTTAATAATGGTTTCATAAAACGAAATGAAAAAAACAGAAATATATCAACGATAATGATAAAATATCATAATATTAACAAAAATACTTAAGAAAACTTTCAATATAAATGCCCGTATGCCCATTCAATATAAATTTGTTTTTTGGGTAAGTATGATTGTAATGAAGAGATTTACTAAACAATTAATATTTAAATAAATGGTATACTTGTCCTGAACTCGATGTAACTTTATCATTCGAACTGACTTCGCCACTCTCTGTGGATTTGATCGCCGATTTTTTGAAAACTTGAACTAAAATCGATTTCCATTCTTTTTCATTCCATTCATCAAAAAGTTCCATTTTAAAAAAATGCTCAAAATGTAATTGAAATGTGATTGAAAAATTTCTTTGCTGTACCCAAATGCTAACCGAAATAAAAACTTTCATTATAAGTCGCCTGACCCCTAAATTCTCTAATAATCATCTGCAGAGATTTTTTTGTTAACGCTATCCTGTCATAAAAAAAGCAATAAAAATTTCGAGTAAATGAAGCACCTATAAAATTCCACTCATATGCAACAATTATGTAGCCATTGGATGTCACGCTTTTCATATCTTCGTTATCTGTTTAAATTTTCTAGCCTTTCTCCCTTTAAAGCAAAAACATATAAAAACATGCTTTAAAATTTAAAACTTGCTTTAATTTAAAACATTTAATAATTTATGAAAGGGGAAGTTCTAAAAACATTTGTTAATTAAAAACATACTTCACATAAACGATTCGAAGCCTTTTGAAATTTCTCACGATCAATTTTAGCATTATGCTTATCATCAACATTTTTATCTGTAGTTCGCATTAGATCAGAAGAACGACTGAAGCGAATTAAACCAAGATTTAACTCGCTATTTGAGATAACAGGAGTTTCATTGTTCGATATATTAGTTTCAGCCAATGTCAGATTTGGTTCACGAATTTTTGACAGCATCTGAAATTATTTTCGAATAAAATTTATTAAATTTTACTAAAACCAATAGATTATATCACCAAACAGAATAGTTCTTTATTGTTTTATGCGAAATTAATGAAATTCAAGTTAAACTTATAATGACGATGAATTATTACTTCTTTCATTGAGTGGTTTGCTTCTAAATCGATCAAATCCCAATGAAACAAAGATCCATTGCACGACTTTTGACTTTTTACAATTGTAGACGACAAAACATTTGCTCTTCCTTGAAATCATCTGTTTTGAAGAAGAAATAGTGAAAAAAAAAGCGTTACATATGAAAAGTATGTATAAAAAACTAAAAAAAAAATAAAACAATCATTACTTAGAGCAAGCACAATCAATACAAAACATAATTTATTTAAAGAAATCAGAATATGATATGAGAACTAACCATGTGGATTACCAGCAACCCAAACATTCGCTTCATATTCACCGCCAATGGTTTTGATTTGAACGCGCCTCTGCTTCCATGGACCACATGATTTGAAACTCGGTATATTTCCACGTGATTCTATTCGATGAACATCTAATTTCCGAGATACCTGTTCATTTACAATGTTGTGTTTTATATATATATATATATATATATATATTTTAAAGGGCATTTGAATGAAAAAAAAGATAACACTAACAAAATCTTGAATATCGGCATACTCATCTATATCAAGTTGTTTAGCATTTCCAAAATCATTTTTGATAGGAGAAACAGCTTTATGTGTATTGGTGCGACTATTTTTCGTCTGAAAAACTTATTTTGTACAAGGGCTCACAAAAGTAGAAAAAAAAAATCTCTTGTACATCATAATCAAAGATAAGTATAATTGAATTTTTAGAAAAAAAACTGAATAGGAATAAAATGCCATGAATACTCACCAATCATTTTGCTTGATCCTTCGCTATAAAACTTTTATTGATTTTTAAAATTATTTCAACACTAAAAAAAATGCAGTAGATAAAACGATTACCCAATTCAAAGTTCTAGCACATGAAAACGACCCATTATTAAGACCATCAAGATATACAAAATCGTTTAAATTATTTAAATTCTCTGTTGAAGTGATCGTTTCCTCAACATTCAACAACTAAAAAAAAAACTAATAATATGAAATATGACTGCTTATATGAATGCTTCTAAAATTTCGAAAATTATCCGTTCGCTTAAAAACTAAAAATTTCACGATTTTGAAAATTTATACTCATTACTACAAATTAATTTGCAATTTTTAAATGAATTAAATCATAAATTTGCGATAAATAATTTTTTTAATAACAATAAAATATGAAGCTTATCGTTTCGTATACTTTTTTTCTTTAATAAAAACAAGAGATAAAACCTTTTTTTTAACAAAATTAAAGAAATAACAATAACTTACAAAATCATCACTACAAATCGGATGAATATCAAATGCTATACTGGAATCGTAGAAATCACCATCACCAAAATTGTTCTCCAAATGAATATCATCCAATAATCCCGATGTACATTCATTATCACATGCAATATTCATTCAGTTAATGAAATAACCTAGAAAATAAAACAATTAAAATATGATTTATAATAAAATTAGAATTTTATAAAATCACAAAAATTAATTAAAAATTAATTCTTTCTATAAAAAAAACCCATAGGAAAGCAAAGAAAATCGTTAAATCTCTTAGCAAATTAGATAAATTTCTAATGACTAAAAGTAGTCTCTGAATTCACATTCAATAGTAAATATAACGCTTTAATAAAAATTTAGGAAATTCACGGAGAGTTCAGCGAAACGCGAGCTTAGAGAGATGAAAATGCAAATTTCGACAAGTATGGCGTTTTTCAAACACTTTAAAAATGCCACGGCCAAGTAGGCTACGTAAGTTTGAGTTAGGCGAGCCAAGAATGATGCGAACCACTGTAAAGGGGAAGTTTATAACGTTTCTAGCAAAAACGATTACTTTATTATACGAAGAAACAAAGAAAAACCCACCGAAGAACCAATAAAAAACAATTAAAATGACAAAAACGTCTCATCGATTCAATGATTACCTATGCTGACGCCACAACCGAAGCCGAAACTGCATTTTACTGAAAGTCAGCTGTTTTATTTAAATGTTGGTTTAAGGGAATATTGTATGGGGTCGGAGTGGGGAGATGAGGAGGAGGGGAGGTGGCTGGGTGGATTTCTAAAGCCTAAAATGCATTTAAAAACAATTATCCTTTGTAAATCAAAAACTTAGATCAGCCGATCAGTTTTAGATTTGCATAGTGCACCACTTTTAGGAGAAATTAGTGGCTAGGCTAAATCAGTTGGAGTACAAGAGTGAGGCTTCTCCAAGTCTCTTTGTCTACTGCCACATCTGAAATCAATAGTTACTCATTTTTCCGCAACCATTTATCGCTGGCTTGCCTATGTTCTTTTATATCAGTCAAGATCTTGATATGGTTCATCTTGCTTTTAATATATGGCTTGATAAACAGTAACGACAGAAAACGATAGCCTAACAAGTTACGATTTGTGACGATGTCAATACAGATGGCATTTATGGCGATTCCGCAAAGGCAAAACGAAAGGAAGTGTTTCTTGCTGCTGCTATACGAGCTCGATTTCGTTTTTTATTTGACTATTTATAAGAGTGAAAACGTTTAAATATGCATTAACATGTTTTTTATAAGACGAAAAGGCTTAACTACATTGGCCTGGAATCTCGTGGGTACCATCGCATCTTTAGTTCATTCGTTTCATTTTTGCCAAAAAATAAAAGTCTTAAGGTTTATAGCATATTCAAGATATGTGATAGTATGCTGTGGTATGACACCTCATGAGTGTTCTTGAACGGCGCCTATAATCCATTTAGTCATAATGTCAAATAATATGCGAGGAGGAGGAATCTTACGGATATTAGAGTTTATTTCACGGAGATTCTTATTTCGGAAGAAAGAAACACTCAGATTTGTATCCTAGTAAAATGACTTTATGTATAGATATAGATGGTGTTTCTTGGGAAACCGTTGCTTTCCAATATTTGAAGGGATATTTGAATATCCTTAGCGTGAATGCTGCTCAGCACATTCATGACTTCGTCGAAATCCGGCTTCGTTAGAGCACATTCTGATTTCATTCAGATAGGCTCTTCGAAAGCTCTTTTTTTAGCTATCGTTTATTACGAATTAATCAATTAAGAAAATATATTCATAAAAAAATTTTAGATTTAATTTTTTCTGGAATGTTGCGAACCAAACAATTGTTTCGTTTGGCATCAATAAGCAAGTTTTGTTTGAAAACAACAGCATCAAATACATCAGTAGCACCAGTCGACAAAGAAGTATGCATTCTCGTTATATTTGGAAATTACTTAAATTCGTTAGTAATCGTATGATTTAATGGGTACACTTAGTCGGAAGGTTTTATAATATTTCACCATATTAATAGCCAAAAGGCAACTAAAAGGAGCGATGTAATGCCAGCTGTAAGAAGAAATAAAAAGGTTTTAATGAAGCAGGCAATTATATTTTTCTTATTGAAGCCAAATCTGCTACAACTCTTTTGCTATATAATTTTTTTTACCTTTGTTACCTGTAAAAAACTGATTGGAATTATCGAATTATAATATTTTTGTTCATTTATATTTAGGCATTAAAAACATTGAGGAAACGCACTGGGTATAGTTATGTGAATTGTCGAAAAGCACTATTGGAATTTGGTGCAAATCGACTCGAGGATGCCGAGAAATGGTTGCACAATTTGGCTGTTAAGGAAGGATGGATGAAAGCTACTAAGTTCGTTTTTGCTTCTATTTTGATGGATCAATTCGTATCAATTCGTACCGCAGAACGACTTATTTGATATTTAGTGATATTTTGAAGAATTGTGAAAGAATTTATGTAGTTCGCTAAAGATATTCTATTAATTTATTTGATTTATATATCTTATATGTATGTAATCAAATTCAGATTAAGTGATCGGAAAGCTATAAATGGTCTGATTTCAATTGCGATCGAAGATAATAAAGCTGTACTGGTTGAAGTTAATTGCGAAACTGATTTTGTAGCACGAAGCGAGATATTTAAATCCTTGGAAAGTTTTGTTCTTGCTATATTATACCAATTTAATACCCCATTGCATTGATTTATTTTGATAGAGATTTTGGTTCAGCATAATTACCATTATCATTTTTTTTATGGATTGCCTCTACCTAAATTCACTGAATCCTTAATATACGACTGTTACTTGCATGAGAAGTGCACTTAATTGGTTTACGTATTTTGAGACGACAAATAATCATCAAACTATAGAAACAATGAAAACTTACTGCTATTTTAATTTAGGTGGAAGAGATTGTTTTGTCCGCTATAAATACTATGCGCTCACTCAATTTAAAAGCCCAGCCAGAACGATTGCTTCCGATCAAAATAGGTATTCCGTTTTATTCAGTTTAATATTTATTTTTTACATCGAAATAAACTTATGATGGCTTGATGGGTTTGTTAGTTTGTTTTCCATTTAAACTGCCAATTTGCGATCAGTCTTATTAGTCTTTAGTTATTCTATTATAGTTATTATAGTAATTAAAGAATTAAAATGTTTTCTGTTCGAATGAAAATAAAATTTCAGAATTAGATAAGCTTTATTCTGAGAATAAAAAGATGACAATAAATGATTTGTTGGCAAACACAGTTGGAAAAATTGGTGAGAATATTGTCCTAAAGAAAGTGTACGGAATAGTTGCCGATCCAGATATTATGTTATCAGGATATACTCATCCGAAAGGTAAATTTGTAACTTCCATGATGAACTTAAAGAATGAACGTTTGATTGATTGGGAAGTTTGATATTTTTTAGAAGGTACCAAAGAAGTAAATATGGGAAGATTTGCTTCAATTGTTGGATTGCGAAGATTTGCACCGGGAGATTTTCCGTTAAAAACTATAGGAGAACAAATTTGTCAACATATTGTCGGAATGAAGTATGTTTATTTGTTTTCACTCCATTTTTTTAGAAGAGAGAAGTCATTTGGCTAATTCTGGTGTATTTTTCTACCTAAACGCTCTTTTTCTTTGCTTTTAACTATATATATATATATTGGATCTTTCGAAAGTCTACTGATTTGCAGATCTTTAAATATTGGAACTCCTCCAGAAATAGAAGATTTAACTAGACAAGAAGCTTCACAGGCTTCCCACCTTGAAGAGATTGATACTGTGGACAGTTCTGATGATGATGGTTCAGTTGAGGTAGTATATATAAATTTTTGTTTTTGAAAACCACCACCATTGAACTTTACTAACATTTTACATAAACTTCCTCTTAAAGCACTTGGTGGATTATTTTGCAGACTACACAATTGGATGAAAAGGAAACTTCCTTGCTCCGACAATCTTTTATGCTTTGTCCTTCGCAATCGGTATATGAATACGTTAATAGTCATGGAGCGAAAATCATCGATTTCGTTCGTGCTGAACTTGGTGAAGAATAAATGATTTAAATAGTAAATGGTACTAAATGCTTTTCACTTAAGTATTGTTTATTTTTTATTGTTTTTATTGTTAAAATTGTAGTTTATTTTATTGCTTATTTTTATTTTATTTTTTTTTTTATTGATTTTGTTATCTGATATCAGAAATAAATTTTTGGATTTATAGAATTATTTTCCATTGATTTTTTATGGACTTTCGTTTGTATCATAAAGAATGACAAAAATAAAAATAATATAATTATTATATGAAGGATTTGTTATAATTTGACGCAGGAAGCATTGCTCCACTGATCTGTTTTTATTTTTGATTAATTGACATCGTGAAATACTCGAGTTATTTATTATATTAATGCAGTTTTCTTCTATTTATTTATTAGGTGCATTTAAGATTTATTCAAAACTGACAATAGGCAATTGCATTTAAAAATGAGGGATTTTTAAATTAAATTTTTCTGTAGCTAACTGCACTTTTATAATAGAATGAGTTGGTCTATCATTCAAAGTTTAAATCGAAGGTATTCAATTTATAGGGTGTAAGGATTTGGCTTAAATTTGTATCTTAGAATGAAATCAGTTTGTAGTTTATTAAGTTGAATCGGTTTTTTATATAACAAGCTAAAAAAAATTATGCTTCGATTTGCAAATCACAAATTAAGCGTCTATCAACCTTTATAGTTTTAAGTTTAAATAATAAAATAAAATATACAATAATAAGTAATAAAATTTTATGCTCTTAAAATTTCAGAAATGACAAAACATGGAAAGTCATTTCGAAAGAGTCATTTCACGGTCGATGATATATCACAAAATAAATTAACTGAGGTTTTTTATTTTTGCAAATATGTTTTATTTTTATTTTTAGTAAGGATATTTAAATATGTAAATATTCATTTATATATATATATATATATAATTTACTTGAAAAAATATTTTTTTATGTAATTTTTTTTTAATATGAAAATATTTAAAAGATTCAAATTTTTAATTTATTAATGTTAATTAGTGTTAATTTATTTAATTTTTAATTTTAAATTTCCAATTTTTTTAAAGTATAAGTTTATTCTTTATACAAAAATAATTTATAGTCTTTAAATATTTTTATATAAAATATTTTAAAGATTGCTTATCATTATTGGGCACCATTTGGTTTACATAAACCATTTGACGCATCACTTATTCTAAATATATATCACAATGAATTGCTAAAAGAGGATATATTTTCACAGCAAAAGATTGTTATGCTCGAAATCAGGTTCGTTCTCTTTAATTTACATAACATATGTAATATAATATATATCTTATATATTATCCATATTTCGTTAATTCGACTTAGTCATTTGAGTGTGGTACTCACTAAAAAACCTCTATTCTGCTATAGTAGTTCCTTAAAATATGTAGAGTTAAGTTTGAATTACCTTGAATTGAAATATAAATGTGGTTTTCGGTTTCAACTCTTACAGATATGATGGAAACGACTACTTGCTAGTTTTATTTATACCCACAGAGTTTATTAGAAATAATATTTGTATTTGACAAATTTTTTAAGCAGATAGGAACAGTTCTTCCTGCTGGTATGAGTAAAAATTTTTTTGTTCACAATACATTTATTTATCTGGTTTATTTTAAGATTAACAATTCATTTTTTAATTGGCTTTTTTTTATATTGTCTTTATCAATTAGTTTTTTATGATTATAAATTTCTATAATAAAATTATAAAATTTTTGAATGAAATTATACTTTTAAATATAAAAGATAAAAAACAAATTTTTAGTCAGTATCTCGAGCGATATCTTTGGCTGAATTTTGATCCAGAAAAAAGCACAAAGGAACATATAATGTCAATCGTTGTTATGATAAATGAAAAATATCGTGAAAGAATTTCTGCTTGGCAGGTGATTTTTTTTGTGTTATTTTTTTGTGTTATTAAAAGGGCTAACTTGGCTAACTTTGATAATTTTTTATACAAAATATTTTTAGCTTATGTAAAGGTTGCTTGTTCTGGATGATTCTCAAAATAGATTTTTAAATATAAATTTAAATATAAATTTTTGTTTGAAAAATACATGAAAAATGCGTCGATTATCTTTATTTTTCTTTAACAGTTTTAAATGATAAAACCGCTTCTAGCAAATATAATAATTGTTTCAGTGCATTGTAGAGCGACCAGATTTTTTTCCGGAGTTTTTTTATAATTTATTAAGTCTTGCTTATAACACGGACGAATCCCAGTTGAATTTTATTGAACGTTCAGCTATTGCAGCGTTTCTCGTGAATTGCCTTAGCTCACTGGTTAGTGTTTATAAATTCATGAAGATAATAGATCGTTGAAGCTAAATTTTTTTTTTATTAAATTTTTAGTATGTGAGATCACAAAATTCCATTCCACTGAATTTTTTTCAATTGTTTTATAAATTAAGCAAATTTTTTTATTTTAACACTTGTTTCGAGGATTTTTTTTGTTAAACATTTTTAGGAAAAAAAAATTATTACAAGAAGAAAATTATTTAGAAATGAGTTATTTCCGGTCATTAACGGTTCGTGCAGTTCGTAGAATAAGAATTGATTGAAATGATAATTGCAGGAAGTGGATGTTGTTCGAAATGAATTTTTAAAAATAGTCTCTTTGCAAACTTGGGAGAATTTATTACCAGTTTGTTTTGTCATATTAATTATGAAACTAATAATGATGAAATACAAAAATTTTTTCCATTATATTTTTTAATTTGCTAGCTTGCGAATATTTAATTTTTTTAATTTAAATTAAAATTCTTATATAGGAACAATTAAGTGATCATTTGGAAGCGGATCCAGCTTTAAGAATCAAATGGAAAAAATTGCAAGATAAAAAATTAAAAATGACAGAAACTGAAACAGTCAAAAATAAGGTGAAATGTTGCTTCTTATGGAAGATGCTTGAAGATTTTATATACATACTCCAGTCGATAGATTCCGGTTCTGATTCCGGTAAGTTTTATGGTATTTCTTGTCTTTTGATATTTTGATCTTTTGATCTTTTGATATTGCCAGTTTAGTATTATATTGGTTTAAATTCTATCATTTAAATTATCTTATTCAAGATGTCGTTAATATGGATGCAGTTCATTATTTGGAACACTGTTTGGAACTTTTCATCGATCTCGAAGCTCTTCTTACTACTCGGTAAGTTATTCGGTTAGTTCCGCTTAAGTGTATTAGAAGAATGCTATCTATTGTTTTCTTCAATTTCTTATTATGTGTCTTTATTCAGTTCTTGATGGTTTCGTATATCTTTTCATAGATTTGACGATGTTATTAATTTCAGTCGTTTTTTTAATCCATTATTGCATGCGAGCAACTTGATAACCTATAGTACTTTGTCGTCTTTAATTAAATCAGAAATTGGGGATTTATTCTGCCAGTTAATGACAATGCTAAAATTTTATTCGAGATTCGAAATCGATGAAATTACAGGCGAACCTTTGACTACTAGTCAGGTTCTGTACTATTTCTCTTATTTTTTATTATTTTCACTACTATTTTTGAATGTGCATTTTGATTTCTTAATTTTTTGTTACAGATGCTGAGTCGTCACTATAAGCACATAACGGGACTGCAAAAGGCTGCATTCATGTATTTTCGGTAACCCTAATATTATTATATTTTCTTTTAAAACAATTCTTCGTTCTACATCTTTAAATACTGCTTCTATCCACATAGTTTGTTTGTCGCTTTTGCTTCATCTTTAAGAAGCACTTGTCTTGATTACTAATTTACGAAGTTTTATTCTAGGGAAGATTATTATGAACTTTTGTAAGCATAGATCTTGGTTTATATTCTTATAATTTTTTTTATTCATTTCAAACAGCGATTTGTTTGGTTGAGATATGTTGAGAGCAGATAACTGAAAATCAAATTTCAGAGAAAGCATGAAGGAATTTTGCCTATTAAATGTGTCTGCTATTGATTCTCGTAAAGCATTATTAAAACAGTTTGGATCAATGAGGTAATAGTTCCTCTCTTTTTTTATGGTTCCTTTTTATCTGATTTCTCAACTTCTTGTTGATTTTTTTTTATAACTATTTTTTCAGCAATGACGATTTGTACAAATTTGCAGAATATTTGCATTTGGTTAAAAAACTTGAAAGAAGTGATTCTATTCCTTTAGGAAAACAGTTTCTTTCTGAAGCAGTCGTTAGTTATCTTGATGTTTATAAAATTTTATTTTTCTGATGTATTGGAACTTCTTTTTTTGTATGCATAATTTTTTCTATTTTTATACCATTTTTTAAAAACTTATATTATATCGGTTAAATTATCCTTAAACTAACGGGAATAAAAACTGCAGAATTCTTCCATTTTTTTCGAAATGAATTTTAAAATTTTCAAAAATTTATAGACTTTGCACTGTGAAAGACGCGTGAATCAGCTGCAACAGCTAAATGAGCAACCTTTATACCCTACTGAAAAAATGATTTGGGATGAAAATCTTGTGCCTTATGATGAATATAATGGTCACGGTTAGTTTTCTTGTTTGCTTTATGTAGGTGTTCAAAATTCCAATTTTAACTAGATACTAGTTTTAATTGATAGCCATTGGGATTTATTTCTGATTCAGATGTTTTCATTCAGATGTGTTACCACTGAATAAACTGAATCTGCAGTTTTTAACTCTTCATGATTATCTGCTGAGAAATTTTAATTTATTTCAAATGGAATCAACTTGTTAGTTTTCTTTATTTTTTTATAGGAAGTCGTTTAGCATCTTTAATGAATTATCGAAACCTATTTTTTCCAGTTTTGAATTTTTCAATATCGAAAAATCTTTAGATGAGATTCGAAAGGATATCGAAGATACCGTTTTTCGAATGAAGCCGTGGATACATGAAAGCGCAAAAGACCAAATAATTTGGGGAGGATGGGCGCGTATGGCTCTACCTCTGCAGTCGTTTCAAGTTAGAAAATATGCTTTTGCTGCCTTAATCATTTAATAACTTGAATTTTTATCTTTCACACTTTTTTGAATTTTTATCTTTCACACTTTTTTGCTTTTTTGCTAAAAGAATCGATTAAGAAGTTTTAGAAATATCAGAGATGCAGACTCATTTTTTTATGAGTTTATGAGTTCAGACTTAATCTGTTTAATTTTTTTGTTGTGCATAAAGATGAATCGTTTAACTAATTAATTGACAGTTTGTGGAAGTTTCGAAACCACTTGTTGGTGAAAAGAGTCCAGCAGTTGTGAGAGCTGATGTATCTGTTAATGTGCCAATTCGAAAAGATATAAGGACTGAATGGGAAGGTTAGCTATTTGGTTTGGTATTTTATTGCTATTTGTTAAGAGAGTTTTCTGCTTAGCTGATTAAAATATAACGGAAAGTTCTATTTTATTTTTTACAATGTTTTAGATCTGCGAAAGCATGACGTTTGTTTTCTGTTGAAGTGTAGGCCGAAAATATCGGTAGATGGCAAGTATGATACTAGAAAACCTTTTAAAGATCAGATAGATGTTATTTATGTCCGAGGATGTGAAATAGAAGGGATGCTTGATTCTTCTGGTAATGTTATCGAGGAATACGGTGGGTTTAATTTTCTCATTTAGTTTTTTCTCCTACATTACCTAGATTTACTTAGAATTACTTAGTTAGAATTACTTAGAATTCAGATTTATTGCGAATTCAGATTTTATTATCGAGTTGAATTTTTTACAGCTGCATATGAGAAAAAACCGCATCTCACTGGTGATCAACGTACTTTTCGAGTTTGGCTCGATGAGAATCAATATCGGCTAGACTTGGAAAATGATCCTGAACAGAGTATCGATGTAAGTTTCAGTTTAGTCAAGTTTCCATGGTTATTTTACTTTTTTTTGTTAAATTTTGACTAAGTTTTAGCAAATATATCATTCATTTAACTTGCTTGTGCGAAGGGATCCAAGAACAAATAATTTCAAAGCTGTTCTCTCCACCATACGACAGTTATTAAATACAGAATGTGTTGTTCCCGATTGGATCCATGACATTATTCTCGGCTATGGCGATGCTCATTCTGCTCATTATAAGCAGTTAGTTTTCTGGAATCATTTTTTTCTTTTATATTTCAGTTGACGACGATTTTTTAGCTTATGCATTTCATTTCATTTCATGAAGGATTTATGGTTCTGATGAATTCAAACTTTCAGTATGAATAATGTTGTTGCTTCACTGGATTTTTGTGATACCTTCATTTCATACAAGCATTTGCTGGCATCATTTCCTTCTCAAAAGATTGTTACTAGTAACGACGATCCATCCCTACATCCTCCTCCATATAGGTATCTCTATTTACAATATGTTTCTGTAAATAGAGACTTTTTCTCAACCATTTGAATATTTAGGTTGACTTTCAAAGAACTGGAACCACAACACAATGTAGATTTATCCCAGCGTGATACGTCGATATTTGTTGAGTCTTATGTGGTTCCATCTCGTGGTCCATACCCTCATGTTGAACCTCGCAAAAACGCAATACTTTTTACTCCAGCTCAGGTAAATTCCTGCTGACTCCCTCCTTTAATTTTATGAGTTAGATATTTCGTTCTTGATCATTTTGCAATTTTTTCGGATCGTTATTAACCTGTTAGAGATGAACTTTCTTATTATTTTTCAAGATTTGTGCATGTAAATTTTGTTTAGATTGAAGCCATTAAATCTGGTATGCAACCGGGCTTAACGATGGTTGTCGGTCCACCTGGAGCAGGTAAAACGGATGTGGCTGTGCAGATTATATCAAATATTTACCACAACTGGCCAGAACAAAAGACACTTGTAGTAACACATTCTAATCAAGCGCTAAATCAATTATTCGAGAAAATTATGGCGTTGGATGTTGATGAGCGACATCTACTTCGTTTAGGTAATCGAATAATGTTATTTTGTATCATTTGTTAATATTGTTATTAAATGGTGTGATGATGTAAAGTGTAAATTATATTAAATTCAGTGTATAAATGAGCATCGTAGAAGAAAAATGGTGAGTTAGCTGTTTCTGAATATCTGAAAATGAATCCTTTTATTAAATTATATGTCTTATTCTGCTTCTTCATTTTATATTTTAATTTCTTATTTATGCTTCCAGGGCATGGTGAGGAAGCTCTGGAAACTGAAAAAGATTTTAGCAGATATGGTCGAGTTAACTATGTTTTAAAAACTCGTTTAGAGCTTCTAAATGAAGTAAATTTTTATTTTTTCATTTTTTTAATATGAGTTTGTAATTCATCAATATTCAAAAATTTTTTCTGTCATATTACATAGATGCGATGGTATGTATATAGGCTATCCAGGAAAAGAATTGGAGAATAAAACAGGTTTATAATTGGGCCAAAATATTTGATCTATTCAGCTGCAAAGTAATTTCAGTATATTGTGGTAATTGAAGTGATAGGTCTTATATGGCAACTAAAATCAGCATGACTAGCAGTATAATTTTGTATATTTCAGGTGGAAAAATTGCAGCAATCTCTGGAAGTTCCTGGGGATGTTGCATATACATGCGAAACTGCTGGCCATTTCTTTCTTTATCAGGTATAGGCATATTTTTGTCATCTCATTATATATTTATCAATTTTTAAACTTTGAAGCATTATTAATTTAATATGCCTCATTTATTTTTTTCTATTTTTATGAAGGTTTTCGCCCGATGGGAAAAGTTTGAAAGCGATGTTTTGATAATGTCACGCAATTCTTCTCCAGATCCATCAATAATCGTAAAGAAATTTCCATTCACAAAATATTTTGATGATGCACCACAACCTCTGTTTAAAGTAATTTGTTAATTTATTCTTTTATTATATTTTTGAATATAGTTCATGGTGTTTGCTTGGTAATTCCCTTCCACTGCCTTTTGTCTAATTTTAAGTTTGAGATTAATGAAATTTATCAGTATCAGTGAGTTCATATTTTAATGAAGCTTGAAAACTTTTCTGCTGCATGAAAAATTTTATATTTTGTTCTTCATCCTATCATATTTAAAGCTGATATGATTGATTATCTGTTTTGAATATAAAATCAAATATTTCTATATTGGCTTTAAAACTTGAATTTTTTTTTTAAATAGAGATATCCCAGGTCTTTTTTCAGCATTTTTCATGTGGGCAAAACATGGATGGGCCTGGAATATTTGCTTTTGCTATTTTTCTAGTGAAAAGATATGTTTAAATTTAGAAACTTACCTAAATGACATTCACAAATAAGCAGCTTTCTTGAAACAAGTAATATATCCTCGCTTGGATCTTTATTTCAGTATTTTTTCCACTAATCTGCCTGAATTCCTTTAAATAATTGAATTGATTTAGGGCATTTCTTTTTCGGAAGATTGGAACATAGCGCAAGGATGTTGGCGCTATATTCGTCGCATATTCACTCAGCTAGAGGAGTTTAGATCATTCGAACTGCTGAGATCTGGTCGGGATCGAACAGATTATTTACTAGTAAATATTTTGCCTTTTTCATTCTGATTTGTATTTTCGATTTTTTAACATTTTTTTTTAGGTTAAAGAAGCTAAAATAATCGCAATGACTTGTACGCATGCTGCATTAAGGCGTAAAGAGTTGGTTGAACTGGGATTTCGGTATGATAATATACTAATGGAAGAAGCAGCCCAGATACTAGAAGTTGAAACGTTTGTGCCCCTTCTGCTTCAGGTTATTTATTTTGTTATAATTTTCTCAATTTTTGTTCTATTGTTATATTATGTACATATATATATATATATATATTTACTACAGAATCCACAAGATGGAAGGAATCGCTTGAAACGATGGATCATGATCGGCGATCATCATCAGTTGCCTCCAGTCGTGCAAAATTTAGCTTTTCAGAAATATTCGAATATGGAACAAAGCTTATTTGCACGTTTCGTCCGGCTAGGTGTTCCTCATGTCTTGCTTGATCGTCAAGGTCGATCAAGAGCTGAGTAAGATTTTATTCATAATTTTTATTCTGAAATTTTGTTTCCTCTTGTTTATCAATTTATCTTTATTGCTCTTGCTTAAATACAGTATGTTATAGGATTGCCGATTTGTTCAGCTGGCGTTATAAAAATCTTGGTAATTTGCCACATACTGAGTCTCTTGACGAATATCGGACAATGAACGCTGGATTTGTTTTTAATTATCAATTTATTGATGTACCCGATTTCAATGGTATTGGTGAAGAGACACCGAACCCTTATTTTTATCAGGTTCTTATTTCGTTATATAGTGGTTAAATGGTGCCTAATTTAGTAAATTTATATTAGTTTTGGTAAAAATAATGAACAATCGAAGCTGCATATGTTCTTTTTCTATACTTGGGCGAATATTAACTTGCTATTAAAACTGAAATCGGGTGGTGATTGATCTATATTTCTATCTCTCAAATGATGATTTCTTTCTTTTTCTTTCTTTGCATTCTTTTTTTATTTTTATTTTTTTGCAGAATCTTGGTGAAGCAGAATATGCGGTGGCCTTATTTACTTATATGCGCATATTAGGTTATCCACATGATAAAATTTCTATTATAACGACATACAATGGACAGGCATCACTTTTGCGTGATGTTGTGCAGCGACGTTGTGCTGAAAATCCATTAATTGGAGTTCCGCATAAAGTAATTATTTCTTAAGTTTTGCCAGTTATTATTTTTTTATCAAATTTATTATTCTTTTCTCCACTAGTTTTCTGATCCTTATCAGTTGTTCTAAAAAATCTTTTAAAAAATTTTTAAAAAATTCTTCAAATCATTTAATTTTTGTAGATTTCGACTGTTGACAAATATCAAGGCCAACAGAATGATTACATTATTTTATCTCTTGTGCGAACAAAAAATATTGGTCATATCAGGCGAGTTATTTACAGTTTTCAGTGAACTAAAGATCTTATTTTCGCATTCGCTTTTATTCTTTTTCTTCTGCTAATAGCTCTCCCCATTACTGGTTGCGCTGGATCCAACGGCTACAAGGGTAAGACGCTTCCAAGCTGCGCGGTCTGATGCCATCGTCGACAGTAATAGAAGCCATTCCTTTTTCCATCGTCTAAGTTCATACATTGCTGGTCCACCTATACATTCAGAATCTTTTCTGACCGTGTCCAGGTCTTGATTGGCCCACTTCGATTTTGACGCCAACCATCACATGGTTTCACAAGTAACGAAATGCGTCAACTCCTGTGGTGGACGATGGAGAATGTGACCCAACCAGCGAAGGCGATGCTCTGTGATTGCATTATTTATGCAAGTGGTATTTAAACGAAGGTGGATGCGATCATGTGATATCTTATCCGCTCGACGGATCCGATTCGGAATCGGTTTTATTGTGATGATTTATTTATTTCATGAATTGTAATTGTTTATTTACAGAGATGTTCGGCGGTTAATTGTTGCTTTATCTCGAGCCCGTCTCGGTTTGTATGTTTTAGGAAGAGCAGAACTTTATCGAAATTGTTTTGAACTTGCACCAGCCTTTCAAAGGGTAATATTATTTATGTTTATTTTTGTCGTATGGAAAGTTTTTGAATTGTTAGTTATTGTCATATTTAATATTTCAATTAAATTCATTTAATTCATGATGAATTTCATATCAAAAAGTTCGGCAAAAAACGCTCATCCAAGTGCCAAATAAAAATCTAATCATTTTTAATGTTAAAATGATTTTTTCTTAAAAATGATTATTTCTAGTAATAATTTTACATTTCGATTTCAGCTATACAAGCATCCATTGAAATTACTTCTTATACCCGATGAGCCGTTTCCTTCTTCGAGAAAGGTTGTTTTATTGAATTACTTGTATGAATTATTATTTTTGGTTGTACTGAATTTTTTTTCTATAAAATAGAAGAATACAATACGATGCTTGTAGGCAATATTATTAGTTTTGAATGAGATAAGTTGATTTCGTGTTTTATCATATGGAATAAATTGATACTATGTCCCACCTGCATTTCTCTGAGCCAAAATGGCTTTCTGATAGAATTTCTAGTCTGACCAGCGCAGTGACCATAATCAGAAATAGCATTAAAAAAAAAATTGGATAAGTAATTTCGCCTCCTTTTTGGCTTTTTCATATATTTTTTTAGTCGCTAATCATTCTTGAGTTCCGAAATATCAGAACATAATTTAATTTGGAAAAATTTTTAATTCTCGTTATTTGCTTTTAGCTTGAGGCAGTTCCGCCAGCACAATCGCTTGAAATCCAAGATACTATTCATATGTGTCGATTTGTTCATGAATTATATGCAAAGAACGTCGATCAGTTAAAGATTAGTTATAAAAAACATATGAAAGATTATTTTGAGGCAAGACAGGTGAGACTTTTTTTCTTTATATTCTTAAGTCTAATTTTTTAATTTTATACTATTTATTCGACAGTTCTTTATAAATTCTTCATTGCCAATTTCTATTTTTTTGTCGTGGTCACTTCTAGAAAAAAATTTTAAATCTTTCTTGATCTAGGCAGCGATTAACGCCGAATTGAGTGCTAAAGCCGCAGCTGAAGCTGCCGAAGCCGCTAAAACTGAAGAAGAGAAGGGTGTGGCTGAACCAGCTGTGGATGACAATATGGAGGTTGATATAACGTTCGAAAGCATGGATTTTGAATTGCAAGATCCGGCAAAATTGGGCAAATGATCTAAGTTTTTTTTGAGAATATTGTTTGCTTTTGGCCCGAAGAGTAAAAATCTACTTCAGGATTCGGATTCAGTCTGAATTTTATTAAGTGCCAAATTTGGAATTTGGTCAAATATCAATTTTCTGTTTGTTGAAAATTTAGTTTTATTCCTTGTTTCTATCTTGTTTCTATTTTTTCTCTTATTATATTGTAAGATCTCACAGTGCATTCAATTGTGAATAAATTATTGAGGAAAAGATATCTTTTCTATGAAGAATCCGAGAAATTGCTATCAAATTTATACCATTTTACAGGTTATTGTTTTGATCGTTGATAATCAAGATGCCGACTTGTAATTAAGCTGCTTTTAAATCATAAAAAATTTGTTATATTGAAGAGTTACAATTGTATCAATAGAAAAAAAAAAAGATTATTTCTGCTATTTAGGTCCACAATGTTATTATTTGAACATTTCAAAGAAATATACGGGTGAATAATTAAAAACTTATATATGATCACAACAAGATTTCCATTGTAGTGTTTGATGGTGGTGTCATCTACTTTCGTCCCCATGACCATCCGAGATCGTGCCAGTCAGGACTATTTTTCTTTTTCTCAAGTCGAGTTGCTTTGCCATCGCCAATCTTAAATTTTAAATATATATATATATATATATTTATATTTATATAATAATTTGTAAAAAACAATAATATATGAGTGATTAAGCCAATCTGAATTTTTTGAATCCAGTCGATCAGCTCAGCTCGGAAAGGTCCTAATTTTGTTGAAATTAATTAAAAGAAAGAATTAGAATTGGGTTCTGTGAAATTTTATCCATCTCGCGATAGATTTCTTCATTTTTTTTTTTTTTTTTCATAGAATTTCTTGGGGTTAAAGGTGCTATATGAATATTAAAGATTGATGTTTCTATTACAATTTTTTTTGTATTACGGTTCAACCAAATTTTCTTATATTTTCTTATTTAGATTTTTCTCGATGGCAAATTTCCCTAGGAAATTTCCTCGGTGATATAGTTGAGTGGTACTTTGTTTTGACTAAAGTTAAACATCGTTAAACGCTTAAACCCTCAAAGGCATTTTTATTTCTGTACTAAATTGACTCTGGTGAAGAGGTGAAGGCACCTCATTTTGTTGGTTAGTGCGTCAGTCAAACCAGAAATGATGAATACTGTTAAAAGAAGGCGTAAAAATTAAAAGCTTTTTCAAATATGATAGAGCATTACTAAATTCAATTCTAATAATGGTTAATGCATTTGTTGTGCTGAAAATTTGGGAAAATTTTTACACGGGGGATGAAAGCGGAGAATTTTGTTATTTCGAGAGGCGAAAAGTTTTAGCTAAATTGGTAAACTATAAATTTCACTGTTATTTTATTTATATGAATTAAATATGAATTAGTGATTAGTTATTGTTATCCTTTTTTGAAAGATTGACATTGATAAACAACTTAATAAATTCTCATTACTAACTGATAAGCTCATTTTACTTTGATAAGCCAAGATCAGTGTTTTTATTCACTAACAAATAAAACAATAAATGGAGCAGAGTTTATTTCGAATTCATTTTCTAATTTCTAATTTTATTTACTTTAAATCTGATATTTGAAAATTATTTGTAAAGTACAATGTCGATTATCGTAAGTCATGAGGCAATCGAATTTCAGATGATTGGTTATGCGTATTTTTTTAAGAGTCCTCACCATTACTGGTTGAACTCGATCCATTGGCTTGTCACATAGAGTAATATGCCAGGGAGTCACTTGGCGATAGAAATACAGGTGAGTCAGCCAGCATCAGAGTCACTTGGCGATAGAAATACAGGTGAGTCAGCCAGCATCAGAGTCCCTTGGCGATAGAAATACAGGTGAGTCAGCCAGCATCAGCCGGATTTTTGTACAGGTTCACTCCTGCGGTGAATCGAACCTCAGCATCGGCGCTCTCAACTGAGCAACAATTCACTGAGCTATTCTATCCCCGGTCACGGGTATTGGCTTTTTTTCTTTTTTTTTTCCTTTTTCGTCATAAAAATGAAATCAGTGTAGTCGAACGAACGAACGAACGACGGCTGCTCGTCTAGTATGTCGCATCTAATTGTTTATTTCATGAAAGATATAATTCTTAGAATAAATAAATTTATAAAAAAAAAAAAAAAAACGAGTAGGAATTTTGCAAAAAATCTATTACTTTGCAAAATTTAATTAGATTTTTTAATAAGAAATCGGAAGGAAAAAAAAAAAACTATTTTATATAGGCAATTTTTGAGATTTTTATTGCTGTAAAAGTCTCATTGTTATTAAAAGAGATTTAATTTTTTTTTTTTTTTTTAGATAGAAAATAATTTAAATAAACTAACCAACGATCGCTTTCCCCAAGCCCATCCAAGATTATCCCAATTCGGTTCGTTGTTCATCTGTAATTTGTAATTCTCAGAGAAATTCTCAAAAACGGCAAACACTTCATAAATAATAATAAATAATAATTTAAATTAATTTAAAATAATAAAAAAAAATTTTTTTTTTAATTTTATATAATTAAAATTCAAAAAAAATTCAAATTAAAATTCAAATTTATTGGTATTCATTTAGATAAATAAATATATTTTTTTATCAGATATGATAAAATTCATTCAATTTTAATTATTTAAACGATTGTTTTTTTTTTAGGTTCGACTAAAAAAAAAAAATAAATAAATAATTATATAGATTTATATATTGGAGAAATATGGGAATCGCTTTCGGCCTCAATAATATTTAAGCCTTTGATTTATTGATAATGAAAACATCTTAAAAGCCTTTAGTCAATTGAGAAATCTCGCGTTTTTCTTTATTTTTTTTTTGAGAATAATTTTTTTTTTTTTTTGTAAGAATTTTTAAATTCAATCAACGTACCACTGAACGTTTTCCCCAAGTCCAACCAAGATTATCCCAATTTGGTTCCATCAAATGCTAAAAAATTAATTTCATTTTTCTCTAATTAATTTTCTTAAAAATTTTCTAAAAAAATTTTTTTAAAAGATACTTTAACGAATTCTGTGATAATGTGATAACGAATTACAAGGTTTTTAGCATAGTTTCTATCTATTATTTAAGAAAATTTTTTGAATTATAGAATATTCATATTATAAATGGTGCCATTGTGCCTACCATTGCTTGGTACTTACACTTTATACTTCTCTAACAATTTAATTTATAATTTATATAATTGATGAATTTTTAAAATTCTCCTCTACCTCTCTAGTACGCTTTCCCCAAGGCCATATCTGTTTTAAGTCCCTCTTCGATAGCGATCCACTGAATCGATCATAAGCCAACATGTTTGGATTTAAGATGTCTGCAAGATTTTCATATTGCCAGTACCATATATTTGATAGCACTATTTTTTTTTTGTTTTTTATACACTAATTTTGAATTCCAATAGACTTTTAAATTATTTTTAGTGCCATGTTAAAAAAAAAAAAACATCTCTATAATAATCGTATTGCTTATTATCGGTTATATTTGTTTGTATTTTCAATATTTAAATATTATAATTTAATCTAATTTAAACTACCAAACGGAAATTAATTTGTTGCTCTTTCTTTCCGCAATCTTTTTTTGCAAAATTCAATAATTATCTTTAAAATAAAAAATTCGAAATAAAGAAATTCGAAATAATATCATCGCTATGTTATGGTAATAAATATAATTTTATAATATAATATAATATTAATATAATATTACTATTATAATAATATTATTTTATTATTATATTATATTATATTAATATTATTAATAATATAATATAATATTATAACATTATAATATAATTTTATTATTTTTTATTTATTTTATTTTATTATTTAAAAAAAAAAACGAAAAAAATTTTTGATATGAAAATTATGCGGAGATTTGTCGATTAAAAGTTGATTATAAAAATTACCATTAGCTCCATTTACGATTGCCACAAAAAAGAAGCAATAAAAAATGAAAAATATTGATACTTCTGACGCAACAGACATCACTAATACCACTGAAATACCTTTTTTTTTTAATATATTTTATTGATATTAAAATTAAAGTTAAAATAGTAACGAGTATATCGTCTTCAAATAATTCATCATCATTATGATAAGAATTATCACGAAATTATCATTAAGTTAAAAATTATCGTTTTCATCTTTTGCCAATAAAAATGAACATATTCTTCGAAAAAAAATTATAATTAAAATTATAGGATTAAGGAAAGATTTTGTAAGGAAAGAAATAGAACCGAGGAAAGAAAGGCTCAGTAGCAATGGTTGTTGCTCAATTTAGAGTTCTATTGTGATGCAAGAGTAAACCCTATTCGAAAATCCGAGCGACTCACCTGCATTTCTATCGCCAAGGAACTCCCTGGCAAATTCGCTAACCAAGCAAAACGAGTCAAACCAGTAATGATAAGGGTTCTTATGAAAAAAAACGAAACGATAAATAACTCACACTGAAATTAACTGAAATCAATATAAAAAAGGATGATGTGATTTGTTGCTTTTGAGCGGATTGATATGATAATAGTTCGACTTGATTTTCGATACAAAGATACGTTTATCGAACTAACCGCTTGATGGATCTCACATAAAAATAGAATGGTCAACGAAGCGACTTGATTACTCTTTATTTATTATCTATCATCCTTTTTTTTTGCCTTTAATAACTATTGAACAAATTAATCTTCGGCTAACTAAAGGATGAAATAAAATCACAGCGATAAAACGAATATATTAGATTTGAAATATCTCGAATAAGTCCTTAAAAATCACATTTAACCATATAGAATCGATGCAATTGATTTTGGTGATTGTGACAGTATGAGACGGCAGGATGCACCATAATCAAGCTGGATTCAGGCCGTAGTGTAGATAAATTGACCAACAAATATTTGCATTAAAGAAGATTTTGGAAATAAATATCGGCAACCCACTTTTTGCATTTCTTTCATTAATTTTACCCTCGCTTTTCAACACATTTGCAAATACATGAAAGACGAAATTGTAGTCTTGATAACCGCAGCTAGAAATGAGTTCTTTCCGCTGGATAAATGAAAGTTATGAATGAAAGTTTGCCAATAGGACAAAATTCCTTATCTATATAACTGCAGTATGTACGATTATGTCTGCGAAATAGAGCCAATTAAATTGGAGGATCTCGCTAAGCGGATAAGAAATCTCCCACGACTTCAGTCAAATACCATCTGCAATCTTATCACAGAGCATTTTGCCTATCTGCGCTGGTTAGGCCACATTCTTCGTCGTCCATAATTACAGGAATTGAAACATACTTCGCTACTTGCAAAATTATGTGATGAATGGCATTAAAAGCGAGATGGACGAATCGAAAGCTGGTCTAATAAAGTCAGGAAAGACTCTAAACAATGGTCCAGCGATATTTGGTTTAGATGATGAAAAAAAAAAAAAATTGGTTTTCATCTAAAGGCTTAGAAACTCAAATATTTCTTAAGTATTTTTAGTAAAATACTAAGCTATTATAATAAAATTTGATTCTTCTTCTATTGATATAAATGTTTTTGTTGAAATTGGTCTAAAATGGTCACCGCGCCGATTAGAAATGCCTTACCGTTGTAGCCAGTGGAGCCAGCCTAATCAGTAATGGTTAGAAGAAGAAGAAGGTCTAAAATTTATAAAACTCAACGCAAACATATTTCCATTTAATTGCGAGATTTGAAGCAAGGATGAGTGGCTTATTGTTGCTTCGATTATGGCAACTTCATAATAGATGCCATATCGTTGGGTGAAAAAATTTATGACTAAAAGTTGAAACTCATTGAAACCAGAAGTCCATTTGTATCGCCACTTATCGCCTCTTGCAAAGCGATCTCAGAAGGAAGATATTAATATGATATTAATAGCCACTCGACTCAGACAAATTAGAAATAATGAGTGATGATCTTATGATAAAACGGAATTAAGAGAAAAAAAATCAAATGATGGCGTGGTTCCATAAAAATTTCCAGAAATTATCGATGATTGCGTGAATGATTATTTCATGCTTATAATTCAGCAATAAATAGCGCCATAGCGATTCCCTCAGGCAAAAGTAAACAAACAAATGGATGTAAAAATTCGCCTATCTAATGAAGAAACTAAAAATCTTCTAATAATATTTATTGTATAAATAATTTATAAAATTGTAATGAAATATTATTCGCCATCCATTATTACAGGAATTGAAACATATCTCGCCAGTTATAAAATCGTTTGATTGATGGCATTTGTTCGGCTTTAAATAAAATTTTTGGATCCATCCTACTGCTAACTTGTCATCATTTTCGTGATAAGAATTCTGCATCATTCTAATTCCATACAACTTTACATTTATTTCTGGAAATAAAATATCAAACCTATTAAATATTAATCATAAGCGTATGGCCGTAAGCCAGACCATAATTCATATTCGCAGTTATAATAGATATAATAAAACAGGATAGTTTTATAATTGTAGAAACAATGATTAATGAAATATCGGTTTATCAGTTAGTTTATCAGTTAGTTTTTCAAAGTGAACATTAGTTCTTCAGTTAAATTTACTCTTCAAGGCGCTATTTTGGCATTTAATCATGAATAAAAATGAAAATAGAGCAAAGTTTGATGAACGTTGATATAAAACAATGTCACGAATTTTTGTTTAGCAATGAATTAAACTAAATAATTTATAGTAAAATCGAAATTTTTAGCTAATTTAGATAATATTTCTTAAAATATTTTGCACAAAATAGAAAAATTTATTTTACGTTTAGCAATTAACTTGTTCTATAATAATGTTTGTGAATAGCGCAAACCAATTCTTGTTAGGCTCGCTTCATTGGCTTATTGAAACAAACAAGTTTTGCTAAGAAATCATTTAGAACTATTCAGTAACTTACTTATCAGATAGATTAACATATGAATTTCTTCACTGATAAAATTAAGAGGCCGATATGGACTTAATTAAATCTATTTGCGCATGATGCTATCTTTTCTATTCTTTTTTTTTTGATACTTTCAAGCAATTATAAAATAAAGAAAAATTGTGAAAATTAATAATTAATTGCTTTCCTTTATATTTTATAATAAAATTCGTATAATATCGACTTTTATGAAATTGTATGAAATTTAAAATGTTTCATGAAATCTCCTTTGTTTTAATCACAAGAAAACTACGAAAATAGTAAAATATGAAAAAAAACGAATACCGTTTCAATTGTTTCGTTATTAACTTCCTAAATTGGCTAATGAATTTGCAAGAAGATTTCAAAATTGATAACATCAGTGAAACTATAAAATTTATTAAATTTTTATCATTTTCCGTATTTCCTCACCATATAAATGTTAGTCCAATTAAGTTAAAATATTAGTGGAAAAATTCCTTATAACAAATAGAAAACGAAATCTTTCAAGTAGGACTTATTCGTTAATTTTTGAAATATGGGCATGAAATTGGTTATTATCACTTCAGGCGCCGATGCTGGGATTCTGCTGCTAGAAAGAAAGAAAGCTGCTAGAAAACTATCACCTTCAAATATTCCGGTGATATCTCTGAGCATCTATATTTTCACCTATATTCACCTACATTTTTATCGCCAAATGACTTCATAGCAAAGTTTGCCTGATCCAACAAGCCAATGAAGCGAGCCTAATTAGTTAAAGTGACCATTTTTGAAAAGACAAATGATGACTAGTTTGCAAAATAAAAGATGAAGAGATATTATTATTTTAATTATGTACATTAGAAAATCTTCCGAGATTCCCATTCCAGTAATCATTTATAATGGAAATAGAATGGCTCATGGCTTGTTACTTTTGATTACTTTTGTTGTTTAAATTCTGATCGCCGATGCTGAGGTTCTATTCCCTGCAAGAAGAAATCTGTTCAAAAATCCGGATGATGCTGATGATTCACTTATACTTCTATCGCCAAGGAACTCCCTGGCATATTCATCAGTATTTTAATACACTTGAAGTGCTTCAAGGCAATTTCCTCAATTTACTACAAAAATCAAAAAAATGCAGATCTCTATCACACAGATCGATAACAAAATCTGCCTTAAGCCTGTAAAACTCTGTAAACGATTAACCAATAAATAGGTATCAATAGAAAATTATGAATATTAAAAAAAACTATAGACAACTAAGTTGATGAAAAATTCTACAAAAAAATCATTGATTAGCATTCACAAATAATAATAAATAGCAATAGTAATAATAATAATAATAATAACAATAATAACAATAATAATAATAATAATAATAATAATAATAATAATAATAATAATAATAATAATAATAATAATAATAATAATAACTGAAATCAAAATGCATATATTTATTTATTAATTTAAATATTAAAATTATTTATTTAAGTATTATTTTTATAAATCGAAATTACTAAAAAATCTCATTTCAATAGCAATTTTATTTTATTTGCAAATTAAATGAAAATTTTTGCGATCTTTTAAAAATATTTTTATATTCATATTTTAATAACAAAAAAATTTTTTTTCACTATGAAATTCGTTTATTTCAATTTCATTCATAAATATACTAAAATGAATAATTGAAAGTACATTTTGATGATAGGCGAAATCAATCTGAAGAAAGGTTGATCAATTTAAAAATGAGTTCATTACAAATGATAGGAAAAAAAATTTTTTTTGAATGCAATAAGGCAGTAAATAAAAAAAAGAAAAGATTATTTGTGATATATTCAATGAAAAATTGCTTAAGGAAAATAAGGAAAATTTACATGAAAAATTGAGAAAAAAACAAATTTGAAATTAAATTTAAAGCATAATAAATTTATAATGAAATTCGATCGAATGAAATAAAGCCTCAGGCGATGATTTGCCTAAAAAGAAAAAAAAATTAGCCTTAGGTTTATTCTAAATAAATAACTTTGAGTAAATGAAAAATTTACTGGAGAATCGTTTCAAATTTTTTCGCTTTCTTATTAAAATTTTTAACATATGAAATTCGTCTAATAGAATGCACTATTTCTGGCGTTTTTCATTGACTCCAATGACTGATATTGAATGGTACTAAGTTGTACCGCGGTACTATGACGTAGAATGTTAAGAATTTTAAACAAGAGTGATAATCTCGCTTTTGTCGAAAGTCTCACTTGAGTGATATCCACCAACTGATATTTTAATAATAGGTTTAATCATATCATGAGGTAAGAATTGAATTAATGTTCTCTGGTAAAATATCGGCATGAAACTCGACCAACCACTCGCCATATATGAACTGAATAAGACAAAACAAAATCCTATGAATCTAATTAAACAAAAAATTGGATAAAACTAAAAAAAATGAAAAAAAAAGTAAAAATAATGGTGATTATGAAGTACCATTTGATTAATAAAATAAAACTTAGCAAAATAAGTGAAATTTGATAGAAAAATATTTATTTATCGTAGAGTTTTACGAATGTGAACAAGCGAAAAAATGGAAATTCTTTCTGAAAATTATTCACAAGAAATTTTTAAGCTTCATTTGTTTGTAAAATTGTAAACATTGCAAAATTAACAATGCATGAAATAAATTTCTACATCGAAAATTTTCATAATTTTTTCCAAAATCGAATTGTTAAAACTAAATTTTCATTGATAAATACAATGAATATAAATATAAATTATTGTTAAAAAGTATTTTTTTTAATTTAAAATATTTATTTATTTTTCTTTTTTTTTGCGATATTTAAATAAATTCCTCATTTCTCATTTAAATTTTCGTTACAGACGATGATGATTATTCGCTTTAATGCTAACATCCCATCATTTAAAAAAGCTTTATTATCATACAAATGAGATCCGAGAATAAATTTTTTTTCAAGTAAAAATTTAGATAAAATGGATAAAAAAGAGATAAAGTTCAATCATTATTTTGCAATATAAAATTCTTATTATTATAAAATAAATAAAATATCTAAAAAAAATTCTTTCTTATTAAAATTGATAAATAAATTTTCTTTTTATTACTTAAAATTTTTAATCATAAAATTTAATCGAAAATTATAGATGAATTTTTTTCAGAAATGATGTTTTATAACCCTAAAACAAACAATCATTCGAAGTGTTCGATGAAATTATGGATGTTCCAAAGAAAACAAATCATTTATTTTCTTAAATATATATTGGATATTTATTTAAATCAATGGTCATCAAACGATGCAACTTTAAGGATCTTCTGAGTCCAGAGGTTCCACTCTTAAAGAGTGCTTAAGGGTCTCATTTTTTCTATTTAAAGCAAATTAATTTATAATTTAAATCATTGCAACTATATTTTATAATTTGACGTTTATGACATTTTATGTTAAAAGAATTCAAATTCAAACGAAATTGTTCTACTAGAGATTCATGGAATTATATGATACCATCTATGGAATCCGTGGAAAAAATTCTTAATGGTCACAAATTTAAGATATTTCACAGATTTGAATGACCACAGATCCATAATTCATATCTTTTGAGCAATACGATTGCGAGTTTTATAGCTTCTTTTCTGAAACAAACGAAGTGTTAAGTCCTTTTAGGCGTGAGCTCATGCATAATAGCATCATTCATGATATTTGTCCTTTGATAATGATATATCTTGTCACTAATCTGCCCTCTTTTACTTGACTATACAATGAATAGCGAGAAATATGAGGAAAAAACCATTCGTATTTTTTTTTAAGGACTATTGCCTTGAAACAATTATCTAAGCTATAATTAATTCTTCTAATAATAAAATGGAGCAAATTTAGCAATTAATTTATTGAATGAAATATTCATAGATCGTTAATGATGGAGCATATTTTCATGCATAAATTGCTTAAACGCAACATTTTATTTTTCACATTGCAATACGGTTGATAATCGCTCTGTTAAAAATATTATCCAAATTAGATCGGAGGAAAAATTCCTTTGTTACTCTCTTTGGTTGGGATGGATAATTCTCAACTTCGGCTTTTCTACCGGAGGTCTGGAAGACTTGAAGGTTCTGAAGAGTATCTTAGTTGTTTCTAGCGGTGCGCTCTTCTGCACAGAGATCTCCGATGTTGTTCCTAAAATCTGTTGAAGCCACTTTTTTAGTTCAGTTTTGCTTACTTTACCTAATGGAAACTCGAACTATATTGGCCTTTATTTTTCAAATTTTTTCCCATTCTTCTTCCAGCCGATCATATTTCTTTCAATATATCATATATATATATATATATATGAAATTTAGTACAGTAATAAATAAATGTTATTGGATCGATAGATATATCCTGGAAATATGGGCATAGATGAAAATAGACAACATGCCTAAGGCGGAACACAAAATAAATAGATTGGTCTCATCGGAAAAAAAGCAGACAACGAGGAAAGCCTACGACAAGGTGGATATAGGCAAAATCACGAAGATGATCATACGATTTTATAAAACCTAAGATTTCTAAATTGATGAAACCACGAACCGAGTCGATGGCTTATGATAATTAATAACAATGATAATAATAGTAAAATAAATGATATTCTAATATGTATAAGCCAAATGTGTAAGCCAAAGAAAAAATTTTTTGAACTGTTAGAAGAAAAATAGGTCTATTAAATTATTACAGCAATTACCATATTATCATTTCTGTTTAAATTTAATACCATTGATTGCCAATGAATCTCATAAAAATGTTGCAAAATCTTTGAATAAGAAAAACGAAAAAATTTATTGAAGCGGACATAATTTGATATGGGCCAATTATGGATTCACGAATGAATATTGAAAAGAGATATTTTAAAATTTTTTTATCCAATTTTTTACTTATTGTTATAATCTAAATAAATATAGCAAATAAAAAAAGCAAGATGATCATGGACAAGGCTCATGCAATTCGCATTACCTACTTCTCTTGTCTTCTATTAAAATTTCGGCTTTTTTTTTTCTGCATGTTTCATTCTGTTTCTGCTACATCACCTATTGAGAACATCGAACTATTGAATTATTTATTTTTTGTAGAAATTCTCAAATAAAACAATTTTTAGTAGATTGAAGATATTTTGTATAAAATAGAATATATTCAATATATTTATCAAACATTGATGACGTTTATCATATCACATACTTTTCTATTGTTTCATTATTGTGAAGATTAAAATACATGAAAGAGAAATAAAAAACGAATTGGTTCAGATTCAAAGGCTAAATCTGATTTTATTTTATTTTTTTCCTCAAAATTCGATATTTTAAAAAAAATATTTATTTAGTTTAACATGAAATGAATCATATTTTTTATATATGTAATAATTATTTAAATAATTTTATTATTTTATTATGAAAAAAAAATTAGAAGCAGAATATCACCCGAAATTTAATGGAATGGCAAATACAAAAGAAATTTATTTAAAAAAAAAGAAAAAAAAAAGAAATGAATCAACTCGAAGGATATTTAAGTACCAGTAATCACAGGAAGTAAGTCATCATTAAGTTGAAAGAAAAAAAAAAAAATAAGAAGTCAAAATCAGTCATAATGCGATGCAATTACTCGATTTTATTATATGCCATTTAATGTAGTGATATAATGTAGTTAAATGGATAACAGCCTAAAGAAGCACAAATAAACATCGTAGCATTGCATTTTAATCAATGATATTAATGAATTATTGATAAATGATAGAAATCTTAATATATTTAATGAAGTAGTATTTTTTTTTATTTTTTATTTTTTTATTTTTTTTTAAAAAAAAGTTCACATAATAAGCTGCAACGATCGACGTTGAATTGTTATTTTGAAAGCTGCAAAAAAAAGAAAGAAAAAATTGTTAGAATTTAGGCAATAAAATAAAATAATATTTGTATAATAAAATAAATAATCATCTATGTATTCATATGTCTTTCTTTATGAAGCTTTTATAAACTATTATTTTTGTTTTTTCAAAATTATCACCATATCATCATAAAAAAACTTATCATTTTAAAAATTCATTGAATGAAAAAATAGGAGATTTTTTTAAAAAAAAAATTTTAAATTATTAAAATTAATCATAATTTATGATAATTTGTTCTATTTTTAGAAATATTGACTCTTAATAGTGAGCTTTCCTGTTGATGTGATTACAGTATAATATACGGTATATACTCCCTTGCTATCTTTTCGAACATAATTTATAAAAATAGCAAAGGCCATTAGGGAGATTGCGTACTAAGCATAATTGTAGATATACTAGTCGACTAGTCGACTAAGCTGGTTAGATCGTTGGAACTATACTAGTTTGCGTGAGAAGGAAGAGGAACTATTGAAATAATACGAATGGCATTGAAGAAATCCAAAATTTGTATACCTTTATGCTTATCAAGAATTAGTTGCCTTCTGATTTTTCGCATCAAAATGAGGAATATCACTGAGAATGTCCATTATATGAAATTTTATTCGGCCACCTTCTGTCACTTCTCTTTGTTTTAATGATTGAGGTAAATTTGTTTTCGATTCATTAGGCAATTGTTCGATTTTTTGTGATTTTAATTGAAACTTTTCTGGATCATTAATCGATGATTTTTGTTCGATTCCAATTTTTTTACGAACACAAAGCCTTTCATGTCGAAGTTTTCCGGAATAGTTATATAAAACTCTATCGCAATATTCGCATTTAAATCGTTTAAAAGTTGAATGATAATAACTAAAGTGGCAGTCGAGATCATACGTCGAACTAAAACGATTTGAGCATATTACACATTCATGCGGCTTATCGTGGATTTTTGAATGTCCTAAAACAAGATTTATCAATAATTTAGATTAGTGATATTTATTTGTTATGCAAGTGAGCAGTACTTAGAAATTTATATTGTATAGTAGTAGTGCTTATCAAAAACTCACAAATCTTACAAATCTTCTATGATTGCCGATTTTCTGGAAGTTTATGTAAATCAAATTCGAATTATATTTGCTTATTTTATTTAAATAGTAGCAAATAGTGTTTTTTATGATTATTTTATGTTAATTTATTTATTCAAAACTTTTAGGCGAAGAAAATTAATAAATATTTAATAAATATTTTAAAACTGAAAATTTTAAAAAATATTTAAAATTTCAATTTTAAAAGTTTATTTGAAAAGTTGAAAATAAATTCATGGATTTTTATGATATAAACTAGGAACTCTGTAAAAAAAAAACATTCGACGACGGCGAGAAGATTACAGTTAGGTTTATCATCGATGGTTTAGTGGAGAAATAATTGCCAAAGGCAACCGAAGGCTTGGTTCGAATTCAGCCGCCTCACTACACTTCGTCAAGCAGATAGAGTCAAATAATGGAGAAGTGGAGAATTGAATAGCTCAGTGAGTTTTCTGCTCAACTTGGAGCACCGATGTTGTAGTTCCAGCAGGAGTAAAGCTATCAAAAAAACCGCGTGATGTTGGCGATTCACCTGTATCTCTAATCGCTAAGCAACATCGTGAAATATATGTCTAGTTTGACAAGCCAGCGGAGCGAGTCTAACCAGTAATGATTAATATTCTAAAATTATCACTGAACGAGATTTTTATGCTTGAAAAACGTAAGTGATAAGTGAGATATGCAAAATTTTATCAAAATGAAAAAATTACTGCTTAATGCGCTTTGTCCGGAAAGTTGCTTTTTGCAGATCAAGCATTCAAAGAGTTTACCATCGTGTTTTGCAAGATGTTCCTTATAATTATAAAAAGTCTCGTATGTACGTCCACATTGACCACAGCGAAAAGTTTTTCTCTTCGCTTTTTCTTTTTGAATTTTATCAGTCAAAACTGCAAAATTTAATAAATAATTTTAATGATCAAATTTCCATATTCTATTTTTTATTAAATATAAATTTAATAATAATAAAATATAAATTTTATTAAATTTTTTGATTTATTTATAAAATTTTTTTCAAAAAGCGAAAAGTTGAACGAATAATAATTAATTTATAAATTAATTTAAAAATTAATTATTAATTTTATTATTATTAATTATTAATAAAAATTAATTTTCTAAAAATCAATAATAAAAATTAATTTAATAGACAAACTATAAAAAAAAAACAATAAATAATAAAGCTTGAATATGATTTTATTACTATTGTAAATAAATAGCTATTAATGTAATTTCAAATATAAATAGAAAGTGCAAGAATTAAGGAATAAGTAAATAAGCAGTTAGCGTTCATCATTCCTGATTAGATTCACTGCACTGATTATTTGTATTGTTAGAAATTTCTCCTAGTGAGGCATTTTGCAATAGAAGCAATACAGATAGAGGGTCGTAGGAATTTAGCGGATTTGTTTGATTAGAAATTTACTACTGTTAAGATTTTTCGAATTTCGAATTGGCAAATTAGAAATTGAACTGGCGTAAAACTATAAAAACTGAACTGTTAAGAGCATTGAGCCGAACTTTTAACGTGAAAATCTGAATCTACTTAGCTCTTCGTTCAGATCTTTTCTATTTTTCTTTTGTGAAATATAGCAAATTTTATGAACATATTTGCAAATATGCAAAACCGGATAACTAGCGATTTTTGGCCTTTTAATGCCTTAAAAATCGCTAGTTATCCGGTTTTTCCTGAAGCTTATGGATTCTTTCTTGAAATAATATTTTTAAATATGAATACTTTTAACGATAATATGTTTTATTACTTATAAGAGAAATTTCAAATAGATTAGTGAAAATAAAGATATAAACATTTTTCATTTTACAATTCTCTTGAAGCTCAAATTAAACGCTATGATATAGGAAGACTTATTTTTCTAAGGATACTTATCGTTTTTCGTCGAATCCAATAATTTGCTAGAGTAGGTAAATTTTGCTAGCGATTGTTCATTTGGTGATAGATTAGTCGATATTTAAAAATTTCGAAAGATGGATTTATTTTGGAGAGTAAAACAATCTTAATTCTCCGATATAGAAGATCGATTTTGCATATGATTTTATAATAAATGCGAAAATTAAATTGAATTGAATTTTTCTAACATGAATGTTTTTTGATCTCATGAACATTTAGCCGTTTTTGAGAAGTGAAACTTTTTCTACATTGTTTGCAGTCATGTCGCCTTTCATGTTGGTTTGTTATGTGCTCCTGAAAATCATTTTTACTTATGGTTCCACTCCATATATTGCTTTTTAGTAAGTATTAATTATTATTATTATTTTGATCAAATTTTATTTTAATATATTTTTAGTTTGATTTAGTACAATGCCCAATTTTACAGAATTCGAAACGACAACTTTATCTCTTCAATCCGATAAATCACTTCAAAAAATCGAAATCTCAATAAAGTATGTAGAGGATATTGCTTATTGCTTAGATAGGGCATTAGGGCTCGGTTATTGCCCTCTAATAGTAGTAATGCTTATCAAAAATATAATGTTTCAGGAGTACCACCTGTATTATTATTCTCAAGTGATATTCTCATTCTACAGTCAGTTGAACAAACTCATCTAAGAACTCTAAAAAGAAAATTTTAATTATGCAAATTAAAATTTTAATTTTAATTTTAATTAGTTTTGTTTCTTAAGAAATAAAAGTTTTTTGATTTGATTTTGATTTAAATTGTTTTTAATATATATTTTTCTATTGATGGCAACATTACCTGTAAATCTTTCTTAGACTCAAATATTTTATTGCATGATGGACAACTAATCCTCGCACTCATCAATTCCGTGGATTCTTGTTCCATTTCTAGATTCCGTTCAGCCACAGAATCCATTATACATAAATTTAAATTATATGCTTGATAAGGCCAAAAGTGCGATAATGCAAGATTGGAAATCATTCCAAACGATGGGCATCCGTATATTTCTGCTTCAGAAGTGGAACCTGTCAATTCTAAGATATATAATAAAACAATTCATTTTTAGAATTTCAATCTATGAAAAATTAAAATATGTAAAGAAATTAAAGTACTCATTAGAGTAATAAAGAGATGCACTTTTAATTTAATTCAATAACTGAAAAATTGTAAAAAATTTGCGAAATTTTCAATAGTTTTCAAATTTTTAACCTATTGATACTGATGATGGAATTGTTCTTATCGCACATAAGCCACAACTATTCAACCTTTGTATCAGCATTGATGATAGATTCACTAAAGAAGGCAATTTTTAATAAAAACTATCCACTAATCCACAAATGATAATTTTACAATTAGACTTAGAACATATAATTATCAAATAATAGCTATATTTAAAATATTAATATAATATATATTAATATTAATATTAATTAATATATTAATATAATATATATATTAATATATAAAATATTATGCTAAAATTATAAAGAATAAATTAAAATTTGGAATATATTTACGATTTTAGAGCCTAAATTTTGAATCGCAAAACTGAAATTAGAGTTCAAAATAAAAAATTGAAGAAATATTTAAAGCAAATATAATCAGTACATTAAAACTAGATCAAATGCTATTGCCATTTTTTTTCGTTTATTTATTTAAGGAAAATCCACCACAATGAAAACCGATCTCCATAAATATCCAAATGAAGTCAAAAAAAAAAATCAGTGAATTTCTAAATTCAAATAATATCTTCCGATTTTTTGTTTGCTTATAGCCCTAAAAGATAATTTGTTGGCTATACCCAACAAATTTGAGTTTATCTAAACAAATAAGTCGAACGATCTTTGTGATATTTAAATAGTTTCAGAAATATTAACCTAAAGTAAAGTCACAGATATATCAAAAATTAATTTTTTTAAAAGTCCTCACCATCACTGGTTAGACTCGCTCAGCTGGCTTCTAGGCAAATATGCCGGAGAGTTCCTTGGCGATAAAAGTATAGATGAATCGCCAACATCCCTGATTTATGGACAGGCTTACTTCTCTGGGGAATAGAATTTCATCATCAACTAAGCTCCAATAATTCACTAAGCCATTCTACGACCCATCAGCCAAATATAATTATTATATATTAAGGGTTTAAGGACAACTGAAATAAAGCTATAAAAATTATTAGCAAAATCTTGCATGCAAAAGATTTAATCCTACATAAGTATGAAGATTAAAATGAAAAGAAATACTTATTCACAACTTACTTTTTATATTTTCGATATGAACAAGCGAAATAAACTTATTACAATTAACAGCAATAATCAAACGTTGGACTGCAAAAAATGATTAGAACGGCGTTCATGATTTGACCACCATATCACTTATCGCCGAATTTTAGAGACTTGATAACGATCTAGGAGAATTTTTGTGCAAGAAACACGATGAAGAATCCTTCAAGGCCATTTTAATTCCAGATTTATAATGATAGAATCTCTATCAATAATTTGAAGTGTTTTCACGTTCCGATTTCACCTATCCTCATTAGATTTTATCAAAATAAACTTTTTGATTAATCGCTTTTATATTTTTCATTTGAAAAATTCATGACACTAGCATCAATTAAAATTAATTCCTACATTCCATATGATCGAATATGGTCTTCTTTATTTCAAAATAACTCGTGAACTTCGAATTCAAATAGTACCAATGCACTTTTTCTTTTCAGTTAAACGATGAATTGAAATTTAATATTCATTGAAGATGTTCATCTTATGAGCATTAATTATAATACTCAGGTTATATTTTAAATAATGAGAAATCATTGCACATTAGTAATACCAAAGTAATATTAGTGGTGTTAAAAGTTATTTGATATATATGTATATATCAATATTATCAATTATCAGTGTTAATTGAAATCTTTGATAATTTTAAAATTTTAAAATTTTAAAATGATAAAATTTTCATAAACTCACTGAATAATGTGATAAAACAATTGATAAAATTTTAATGCTCGATCAATTTTTCAATTTATTTATTTATTAGAACAAAAAATATTGATAACTAATTGAAGGTTTTTATTATCATTATTATAATTTTTTTGCATTTCGATTGCCGATTAGACAAATTCAAACGAATTTTATAAATTCCTAAAATTAATGGAAAATAGAAAAAATTGGCCGAAATTTATTGAATGCTATCTGTAATTGAAAATTTTATAAAATGATATATCATGCATCAAAAAAAAAACTGATAAAATCTTAAACAATGAATGAGCTGCTTAATTTCAAAGCAGCAATAAGAGAGAATTCGCTAAACTTTCACGTTAAAAGGCTAAAAAAAAGAGATGTGAGACGAAGACTGATAATGTGATAACGTTGCTATCAGTCATTTTCACTATATCATAAATATCATTTTTTATTAAAAATCTTTCAATTTCATTTAAAAAAAGTTTGGCGGGAGATAGCAACTTTTCAGATAGTTCTTTTGTATTTCATCGTCGTTCGTCGTTGATATAAATCTTTGCTCATTGAAAGGGAATTTTCTAAAATATTTTCTAGGATTGCTATATCAGAAGAATCAAATTTATTTCTAAGCTTTTTTTTATTATTGCAAAATTAAATTAAAGCGACATTTCTAAATTATTGCTTCGAAATAAATTAGCCAAAACTAAGTTTGTTAATGATAATTGTTAAGGTTTTGAACGAAAAAAAAAATGCAATTCTAACTTCAATGAATTGGCTATTTTTTAAATTAAAATTTTATTAAATAAAAAAAAAAAAGATGCCGCTTTTCCGATTTTTCGAAATTTTCGATTTTTATTTTCCTTCCGGTTACAATAAAAAAAATTTTATTGACTCAATTACATTAAATTAATTCAAAAAATTGCCGATTTATTATATACTTTATAGGTTTTCATCAAATTTCACCACTTCGTTTAATTTAAGAATTATTTACTAAATATATCAATGAGGTTAAAGTTCAAAGGTTAAAAGATTTTTGCTGAGAAAATAAATTGAATAGATTTTACTTAAAATAAAATTTTAATAAAAATTTTTAAGGAATAATTTTTAGATTAATAAAGAGGTTACTTTTTTATACTTTAAAGTATATTCTAGAAAAAGAAATTTTAAAAAAAAACGGATAAAGAAAGAATAAAATTTAATTTCCTGCTTTTTCTTTGAAATCTTTTCCCTTAATTACAATAATAGCGCAATTCATTATATTTTCGCGATTTTGTCTCATTCGCGGATACTTGTAAGCATTGATTTTTAATAGCGATTCGTAATTAAAATGTTGAATTTTCAAAAAATAATTTTTAGAAGAACTAAAATTAAATTATAAATAATTGATGAAATGATCAACTTTTTTTTTTCATGCAAATTTGGAACGACAATATTTTGTTTAGCGTTAACTCGCTCTTTTTTTTTGACAATATGATTACTGATATGATCAAACTACGCTCTGTTAATTGTGAGTGAGTGAGTTCAAGTTTCGTATATAATGCATATGGCCTTCAATCTGAACCAAAAAAAACGGGATTGAAATTGACTTGTACAGTAATACAATAAATAGTTATTGCCGTAAAAATGTATTGCTGGCGCTCAATTGTCATACAGGCTAATGAATATGAAAAATGGGGTGGGGCTATCCCGATTTCGCTTCGAATATACAACTGCTTAAGGCTATTGTAAGAATTTGAAAATCATTGGTACTTTACGAAATGAATTAGGTCGTTCTAAATTTTTTATTATTTAGAAGTGATGGATTGAGTTTATTTTAGATGGAAAAAAAAAATTTAACGAATCTTCTATTTATCATCGCAAAAATAATAAAATAAGGCAAAATTTTTTTTTTTTTCACTTAATTATTTCTTAATATTGGCCACGATTCCGGCAGCAATAAATTCTGCCTTTCAAAAATTCAAATTACTGGTACTACTCGCTCATTTGTACTTCTATCGCCAAGTGATAATTCTATGATAAGTTTTGCTCGATCCCAAGAAATCAATTGATCAAGCCTAGCATCCACAAAATATAGATGAAAAAAAAAGAAAAAAATTCTATGATAATAGCTAAGATTTAGAAAGAATAAAATAAGAATATTTAGTTATTTTCTTAATAAATAAATAAATAAATAAAATGATTATAATTATTATTTAAATGTGTTTATTGAGGATTTGTTGAATTCGATTCCTTTCTCTTACCAGAAATTCAGTTAATGTTTGCAATGAGCCTACCAGGTGATACATATATCATTAAATTAAGTAGTTCCTTAGCGAAAAGAGTCTCATTCACCTAAACAATCAGTTAATTAATGATTAGTATTCGTCGTTTTTGGTAAGACTTGTTGCACTAATTGTAAGCGATAGAAGTACCATTTTAATAGAATCAGTGGAGTCAAAGCAACAATAATATATAACCACTGCTTGAAGTAGAAGGTATTATAAATATTATTGAAATTAATATTGTTTCATTTCTAGAAATTCGAAAATTTTAGTGAATTGTAAGAAAGGAGGAAAGAAATGTTTCGGCGCATATCGAGGGGATTTATTCGTAGTGTTTCGTGTGGTTTAACTTTATCAGCTGCCGGTCTTTCGTTTTATTTTTTACATCAATGTGATTATGATATATCATCAATTGGTTTAGTTCGATTAGCTCGAGCTGGAATTGCAGTAAATCTTTTCTTTTTTTTTCTAAAAAAAAAATTTTCCAATTGATTTTTTTAAGAAATTTTATTTTTATGAATAATTTTAATTAGAAATTTTTTTTAAATGTATAAATATAATTTGTTTTATTTTATTGCAAATAAATTTATCCTAGAAAATTTTTTATTCTTTCAGGTTTCAAAAATAATTGTTGATTATAAATTAACAATGCGACATTATACAGAGGGTGATAAGTATCGAAAAATGATTAGTAATACTCATAGACGAAGCGCAGAGCGTCTTCTTAGGTTAGCTTGTGCAAATGGAGGTGTATACATCAAAGTATGTGTTTTTATTTTGTTACGAACTATATTAGGTTATGGCAGTGAGTAAACTTTATAGCGTTTTGGTTTAAAAGAGTTCATCAGTCAGTCTACTTTTACTATTGAAACCAGTCTACTTTTATTGAAACCTAAAACATCTTTCATTTTTTTTTCTTATTTTGTTTTTTATCCATTTGTTTATCTTCATTTACTCCATATATAATGATTTGTTAGCCTAGATGACCTAATTACTAATAATAATTATGATTTGATTGATTATCGGAATTGGATAATTGGATGAAATATTAAATCATAATGAATCATAATGAATTAGGGATAAAGTAGCTACGAGTGAAAGGGGATTAAATAAGAAAAATTGAGATAAATTTCATTAATATAAATCATTAAGTGGTAATGTTCTGACTAAAATTATTTGGGATACATTCATTTTATTATATCATCATTAATTAGCTATAAATTCAATTTCTGTTTCATTCTTAGTTTAGCTGGTCTCCGATTCGTTTCAACGATGTATGATATTCGGATAGTCGAGATTTTACTGCAAATCTAGTTCAGTTCCAGTTTTCTTTTGCAACATTTGATCATTACGTATAATTATGGATCTACGGTAATTTTAAATCCTTTTGCGTTTATTCAACAAATTTAGGTTGGTCAACATCTAGCTGCTCTTGAATATCTCGTACCTGCAGAATATGTCGAAGTATTAAGTGTTTTGCATTCTAAAGCTCCTGAAAGCAATATGAAGGATGTCAAAAAGGTGATTGAAAAGGATTTGAATTGTAAGGTAAGATTTTTAAGTTTGCCTTCGACATTACTGTTCTGTTCTTCCCTTTTAAATTTTCTATAATCGATTAAATAATATAGTAAAACTTCTTTTATATAGCGCATTTATTTCAGCTGGAAGACGTTTTCGTTGAGTTCGACGAACATCCACTTGGAGTTGCATCCTTGGCTCAAGTATATAGAGCAAAACTTCGTGATGGTCAACAGGTTGCAGTGAAGGTCCAACATCCCCGTGTAAAAGCTCATAGTATTGTGGATATTGCTTCCATGGAGGTTTATTTTTGCTTGCAGTAGTATAAGCATGAGAAAATTATTCTTATCTGTCTTCCACTTAGATAAAGAAAAGAATTATAAATCATTTCCTTGAGAATTCATTTACTCGAAATTATAAGGATTGTTCTCAAAAATTCCAATTTCTAATTCATTTTTAAGGTTCTCACAAAAGCCGTTGCCAAAATATTTCCCGATTTTCATCTATTATGGCTCATGGAAGAAACGAAACGTAATCTTCCTACTGAGCTAGATTTTACGATTGAAGCGTCGAATGCTGATCGGGTTCGACGAATGTTTAGCCATTTGAGTTTTCTAAAGGTACTATCTCACGACCTATTTATTCATTTTGTTTTGTATATATGTTATATCAACGGTTAACCAAAGTGCCGTCATGGACTTCGGAAACTCATCAAGTTCCTTTAAGAGGGCTGCGAAATCAAAACCTATTCTCATAATAATATTCTTATATCCTTAAGAGTTTAAGGATTTGATTTTTAATTAAATATTAATTTTTTTGGAATTTTTAATCGTATATGGGAATATAAAGAGTGCCTAAGCGCAAAAGATTTGAAAACTATGTGTTATATCATCATTTGATTTTCTCTGTAAATTATATATCATTCCAGTGTGAATCATTTTTCAGATACCAAAAATCTTCTATGACTACACAACTGATCGTGTACTCACGATGGAATATTGTGAAGGTGCGCAAGTTAATGATCTCAATTATTTTATCAAGAATAATATCGACCGTCATGATGTATATTATTCATCTTTTCACTTTTGATGTTTCAATTTCGTGGAGTTGAATTTTATTAATTTTGACTAAAACATTCCACTTTTCAATAAAACAGAAGGGTATTCGATAAATCGGAAAGTAAAAGGAAATCGCTTACAGTAGCCACAAACTTTTTTTAAGTAGATTTTCTAACGATATATAATTTATTTAATTCCTTTATAAATGCAATTAATCTTTTACGGAAAAAATCAATTTAATGCTTCAGGTCTGTAAAAAACTAGGGACTTTATACAGTGAAATGATATTTGTAAATGGTTATATACACTGTGACCCACATCCGGGTAATGTGTTGATAAATAAAAAAGAAGATGGAAATGTTTCCATTGTTTTACTTGATCATGGTCTTTATCTTGTAAGTTTTTTATAGTTATTCAAATTCAATAGGAAAATAAATTACATCTTATATTTTTTCTTATATTTTTCTTCGATAATTCGTAGTTTTCGGCCATAAAATCTGTTTAATTTTCCATAGCGAGAAAGGGTTCAAATTTTCCGTACATTTAAACCATAATGTGCAGAACTTTTAACAGAAAAGATAATCTTTCAATATTCTTCAAATAAAAAAAAATTTATAGACACTGCGCGACGACTTTCGAGTTAAATATGCGAAATTTTGGCTAGCTTTATTGAAACCTGATCAGGATGAGATTAAGGTAAAGCTGAACTGTGGAAATTTTTTTGAATAATTCGAGCAGTCAGATGGAAGAAAAAAGTTGATGAAATGAATTTATTATTTAAAATAATTTTAAAATAATTATTTAAAATGTTGTTTTATAGAATATCGCACAAGAAATGGGAGTTGGCGATTCATATGGGCTATTTGCCTGCATGGTCACTAGTCGCTCTTGGGAAGCAGTAACAGGAGGAATCAGTAAATCATCCGTGGATGAAGAGGAGGTTTGATTACTTTTACTTTATACTTGGTCAAACCAAACTCTGTGTTTAATAAGTTTTATAAGAATATATGATTTGGTATCGTTTTTTTCGTTTAGAAAGCATATCTCACTTTTATTTCAGCGTAATGAAATCAAAGCATACGCCGCTTCACTGATCCCTCAGATTTCGTTAGTTCTTCATAAAATGCCTCGACCAATGCTACTAATTCTAAAAACAAATGATTTGTTGAGAAGTATCGAATATCGTCTTGGAACTCAAAATAGAATTGATGCTTTTATACAGGTATGTTTGAAAGATATGTGAAAGAATTATATTATAATTATATAAGAATTGAAATATATGGGTGATGTTAATTGTATTTAAGGCAGGAATTTAAAGAAAGAAAGAAAGTTTTAATGATCTATAGTTATTCCTTCATCCGTTTGAATTCTTTTGAATCCATTTTGCGTTAATAATGAAAAAAGAGAGCAGTGTGGTGGATAATGGCCCAGATCATCGTGTTGAGAAGCAAAGGTTTGACTCCCATAGCAGTAAATCTGTCATTAAAAATTCCTAATGGTGTCACTTGTATTTCTGTCACCAAGATTTCCTGGCATAGTTTTATGGTCATACTGACAGCAAGCGAAACTAGTTTGAATAGAGATAGTAAGTGCTTATACTTAATCGCAATAAAAAAAAGCATTGGAATATTTGTATAAGAGGATTATTAAAAAAGAGGTTTAAAGTTTTATCGAACATCTAAGAATTTTCTAATCCTAAGGAAATATGAAATTTTTAATAAAGAATGATGGTTGTCATAATCAATAAGTAATGAGCTCAAATTATGCTAATCTTAATCAATTTTATCGCTGCTTTTAGAAATTTTGTACTACATAAATTTTTTTTATTTACATACATCTCACATATAACACTTTTATACCTCCGTAGTTGTTATATCCATTTAGACAATAATTAACGGAAAAGTTAATAGTATATTTGCAGATGAGTCGTTGTTGTATTCGATCTGTGAATGAATTGGCTTTGCGCAATGAACGACATTTCATACAACGTATTTTTCTATGTTTAAATATGTATTGGACACTGTTTAAGATTTTTATATATGAGAAATATTTAGAATTTTTTAATAAGGGATATATGTAGGTTTTCGTTGTATTATTTTTATTTTTTTTTGTAATTTTGGTTCATTTTTTGTTCGGTTGGGATGTTCTTTATTCGGTTGGAATTTCAATTTCTTTTATCTGTTTGTGAAATTGAAGGTGGTATTTGGTATTTTTTGCCGGTAACTTGCTTCTTATAAGAAAAATTTTAAGTGATTTTATAATATGGCTTCAGTAGACCAATTGAATTTGCTTTCTTTTTTGTGCATTTTCTATTGAAGTTTTCTTTTCTTTTATATAAGTGCGACTATTTGAACCTCGGGTAAATTTTACATTTTTAATTTTTTTATTTTACTTTGCTTTGCATTAAAAGGCTTACTGAATTTGAGCATCGTATAGGAAGCATGATGATGATATTGAAAATGTCATCAAGATTATCGTGACCTATAGAAATTCGACAACTTTACTGCATGCACAAAAATTTGAGATTTAATTTTGAAAAAGTTCATATAGTGAGAATTTAATGTTTTATTATATGTCAATAAATAATAATAAATTAAAAATTAAACATCGGAATGGAGTGTGCAATATGTTTGTGTTTTTGTGTCACTTGTTGTATTATTTTTCAGTGCATTTTAATTTTGCTTTTCGTCTATCGTAATTTACTGATTATTTCTAAGAAAGAAAATTTAAATAATAAATCATTTTTTTATTAATAAATTGTCAACAACTAAATCGTATGTAATTAGAATATAATTAGAATACAGCAAAACACCTGGGGCCGGGATGGAAGGCCGGCGTCGTTTTTTTGGAAGCCTGGCTTATTGCCAAAGATATTGATTTTTACATTTCATTTTCAGTTGGCGTTTTAGTTGTTAATAAACTGGCAAAAGTATTTTTATCAAATTGTTTAATTTAAGAAAAAGAAATTTTTAAAACGTTTAGGAAGGTTTTTTCATTGCTGAATTGATTACAGCTGGGAAAAAATAAAAATTTTCGTTTTTTTTATTTTTTGATTTAATTCGAGTTAAGTTTTTTTTTTCTAAGACCGCTCACCCTTTCTCACTACGCTGACTTCTTAGAGAGTCACTTGGCAATAGAAGTACGGCCGAGTCGCGAACATCGCTGCGATTTTTGGAAAACGGCTGAATCGCGAGAATTATCGCGATTTTTGAAAGACGGCTGAATCGCGAGAATTATCGCGATTTTTGAAAGACGGCTGAATCGCGAGAATTATCGCGATTTTTGAAAGGCGAGTTTACTCGGGTCGAGAATTGAAGCTCAGCGAGGCGCTCCGAAATAAGAACAATTGCTTGTTGAATTCTTTGATTGCATACTTTTAAATTATTTATCAAGTTTTTTTATACTATACAAATATTTATTTCGATTATTTTTATTGGAGTAGACAATTTTTTTTGGAGTAGATTTATGTCCAATGTTTGTAGTGCTTTGTGCTTGCATGCATGCATTCAGCGCTATTAATAGCAATAAATATAATAGAAGAATGAGATATAAAGAAGTATATTTTATTTTTGCAGTGCATTGTGCGTGCATGCATGCTTTCGATATTATTGTTAGTAATAAATATAATAAAGGAATGAGGATGAGGTATAAAGAAATATATTTTCACTAATACGTTTATGATTGTTTCAGAAATATTTATGATTAAAATCTTTATAAATTTTCTTAAATTTTCGACATAAACAGTTTCATTAAGAAGTTTTTTTCAGCTTTCAAAATACTACCATCAAAGCAAAAATTATTGGAATCTATAAGTCTATTTTCAAGGCGCTTAAATTTTAAATACTTTTAGAGAATCTAATTTATAGTTTATTTATTTAAAAAGTTGTGCATAAAAAACGGAAAAAATATCGTTAATTGGCTATTCTTGTAGCTAATTTTAATTTAAGATTTCTTTTTTTTTAGATATTTTATAATTTCTTCAATTTTGACAATTTGTGAAAATTTTTGGGAATTTTCGAGGTTTTTATGAAAATGTTGCATGATTTGAATCAAATGATGGCTGCATCTGTAGCCAACGCAAATCAAATGGCAAATGTTATCTCGCAAAGTGGTATACAATCGATACCTACTACACTCGCTAGTAATTTCTTTTTCATTATAATTCACTTATTGAATAAATTGTAAATTGTTCTAAATTATTTAGGATTATTTCATATTGGTGCTTTTCGATCAAGTACTTAATAGAATCGCAAAAATAACAAATATAAACACATACAAATAACATAGAAGATCGTCGAAGTGAAGGTAAATGGGGAAATCGAAAAACTAAAGGGGATAATAATAGAGTAGTACAAGGAGGTGCTTCCGAGCTATTTTCCGAGCTATTTTTTTCATGCAGTTACTTTCAAATAAAATTTTTCTTATTGTAAATTCGAAATAAAGGAAAAATTAAAAATTAGTCGGATTTTCTATAAGAAATTTTAATTTTCTTTCATTTTTTTAAAAATCTGTTTATAATATTTTGAGATGCCTCATTGGAATCGAATTTATCTCGTCCACCAGTTCCAAGAAGCATTGAAAATCTCCCTCCACCAACTCCAAATGCTGCACCCCCAGCCCCTGCTCCACCAAAACGTCGAGAAATCTATCGCTATACCGCCAGTCGTCCGTTATTTGCTTGTGCATGGTCGTGTAAGACACATCCTGAAAAGCGTTGGCGGCTTGCTGTTGGTAGTATTGTGGAAGATAAGGGTGGACATAATCGAGTAAGTTTTTTCTTAGTTTAATGTTATTTTTCGATTTTTTTTCACGTTTAGATTTAGTTCTTGTTATTTTTCTGCTTCAATAAATCAAATTTTAAATCAGGTTGCAATAGTTCAATTAGATGAACAGCATGGTGACTTAATTGAACGATTCTCATTTGAACATACTTTTCCACCGAATTGTATCGAATGGATACCTGATCTGGTAAATATTCATCAGCACTTTTTTGTTATTTCATCACTGCTTAATTAAATGAAATGAAAAACGTAACTGTTAAATAAAAATGTTGTTTGTCTTATTTGCCTTAAATAGAACGATTGTTAATATAAAATTTTAAAATTTTTATAGAATAACGCTTTTCCCGACTTAATTGCGACTAGTAGTGATTGTCTTCGAATTTATCGTGTTGAAAATAATAATACAGCTACTGTGGAATGTGTTTTAAATAATGTAAGCTTTTTTTCTATTCGTTGAAATTAATTATAACGAGATATGAAACTCTTTTGTCGTTAAAATGCGTTATTCAGAAACAAGCGTCAAATTACTCCGGTCCTTTAACTAATTTTGATTGGAATGATGTCGATCCAACTTTAATAGGAACGTCCTCAATCGATATGAGTTGCACGATTTGGCAAATAGAGGTAAAGATTTCACGACACTTCGGTAAATACTTTCATTCAGTAAATACTTTTAGAAAAAGAATGTTTCCCTTATATATGCTAAAGAAATTTATTTGTCATCTGTTAACAAAAACTAACCTGTTCTCATTTTCTGTTCTGTTCGTTCTTTCCCATTTAATTTTTTCCATTTAAGCGGCTAGTTTGTAAAAAATTTTAACTATCTTTTGATTAATGAGAGAAGAACAATAATTATTGAGGGATATAATTTTTCAGACAGGGCAAAGTTTATCTCAGACTAAAAAAGTTACTGGAAATGTGAAGACACAACTAATAGCTCATGACAAACCGGTTCATGATATTTCCTTTTCGAAGATGGGTAATGGACGCGATAATTTCGCAACTGTCGGTAAAAAATTTATAATTTATTGGATTAAATTTTTATTTCTCATTTTTACTTGTTTTTGCCCGAAATTTTATTTAATATCAAAACAAACTTGATAGTAATTGTCCGACGTTTTTTAAATAACTTTGAATGGTTTTCAATTTTAGGTGCCGATGGAAGTGCGCGATTATTCGATTTGCGTAATTTGCAGCATTCTACTATAGTCTATGAAGATCCGCTTCGCACGCCTTTAATGCGTTTAGCTTGGAACAAACAGGATAGCCATTATTTGGCAACATTCGCTCAAGATTCCGCAGAGGTTTCTTTTATTGTTGATGCCGTTGTGATGTATGAGGCACTTTTTTTGTCATTATTATCTATTTAAAATCATCTATTTAAAAAAAACGAAGCAATGAGGGAAGCTAGAGCTGCATGAAGGTTGAAGTCCATTTCGAAGTCTTTTGTTTTACAGTACTTTCCAGGTTATTGTCATTGATGTTCGCATGCCGTGCAGTCCTGTTGCTAGGCTACACAACCATCGTGGTTGTGTCAATGGTCTTGCTTGGGCTCCCCATTCTTCTTGTCATATTTGTACGGCAGGTCTGACTTTAGCGGTTAATTTTTGGTTTAATAATGAACATTAGAGTAATGAACATTATTACCGAAGTTCATTAATAGTCAAATGAGTTTCAATCAAAAAATGTGTATATTATTCTATACTTTTAATATTAGGTGATGACCATCAAGCATTGATTTGGGATGTATCTTCAATGCCTCGACCAGTCGAAGACCCAATTTTAGCTTACCAGGCTGGAGGAGAAGTGAGACCTTTTTATTTCAATTTTTCAGCCTATCATACATTTTTTTCTTATATTTCTTAAAAGTTGATTTCTGTGGTTTTGTTGTTTATTGCGCCAAATGATTTTACGGATTATCTGCAAAATTTTTTGGATAACGTTTTGTTGCTTACCACTGAAGTTTATGAATGCCCAAGAGTTTTTCCCAATGATTGACCAAGGCCAACAAAATGCGATTAAAAGTACTATAAAGTGAAGTAAAGAACCTTTTTAAGATGTTTTTATTCGTAGGTTTGGTTTTCCTATAGAAGATATTTATTTACTGGCTGCTAATTAATATTCGCGATTTATAATTTGCAGTTTTTGCTGAAAATTAAATTCAAGATTTGTTTAAATGCTTGGCATTTAAATTTTGACTATTTTATTAATTGCAGGTTAATCAAGTTCATTGGTCTGCAGCACATATCGACTGGATTTGTATTTGTTTTGGTAGAAGCATGGAAATACTTCGAGTTTAATGGATTGTAATTTAAGTATTTCTATTATTTTCTGCTATTTAATTCCTATGAAAGAATCCCATATCTAAAATTTCTTGAATTTAATTTGAATGAATGAATACTGGATGCCTCTTTATAAATTTGGTCAGTATAGCAGCTATTTACTGATGAAAATTAGTGAGTTAAGTTATTCTTACTCTTTATGACGTTAATTTGTTTATTAAATTGTTTTTTCAATTGTGTATGTTGGTGGTAGAATTTTTCGAGACAAAATTTAGCCGAGTGGTTGCTCATCACCGAACGTTAGAGTTCTGGTATTGTCTCATCCAATAAAACCTGTTGGTGAAAAATTCAAGCGGTGTTGGCGGTTTATTTATATTTCTGTCGCCAAGTGATTCCCTGGAAAAAGTAATTTCCCATCTTTATAGTATTCGGTAGAACTAGCTTAGCTAGAAAAAGTGAATGAGTAATGAAAAATATGAAATAAATTCTTCATTTTATATGTTCTTCAAAATCATAATTGATTTCTTGTATTTTGTATTATTCTATTATTTTATTTATATATTTGTATTTATCTGTTATTTCTTAAAGATTGTTTCTTTTTTGAAATTTAAATTTAAGATATTTTTATTCTCTATTTCCAATTTTTTATTTTTATTTATTTATTTATTTCTTATTTTTCATAGATTGTTTTCATATTCGAGAGTAATAGTTTTTTTACATCTTTGTCAATTTTTTGTATTTTATTTATTTATTTCTTATTCATTAAAGAATATTTATTTTTAAATCGTGAATAACAGTTTTATCATGGTCCATTCCAGTGGTTAATTATGGTTAGCAAATATAAAATTTTTGGGATTTATGAAATAAATATTCGAATTTTTTATGAATTTTCTCTTCAGCCTGGTTGTAGCGTGGTAAAAGATTTTAAGCGTTCATCTATAATAATATGGAGCATTTTTGATTTAATCGGTATTGATGATCGTTCTTGCTTGCTTGCAGTGCTTTTATAAAAATAATTTTATCGTCCCTCAATAATTTAACTCATTTTATATTGCATTAGTAGTAGTTATCGATTAAGATTGTAGTAAAATTCTATGTATTAAGTTCACGATCATCGATAGAAGATGATATTTAATATTCGGTTAGCTTAGAGGCGATGCTTCTATCTCCAAATAGCTTTCTTCTCTTCTTATCGAGAATAATAAGAGGACTGGAGTAAACCAAAAGTGTTACGCGCTGTAAAGTGTCGTAAGGTGTTGGTACCAAAATTGGAATCAATTATTATTATTATTTGTTGAATTTCAACAAGATTAAATAGTATTTAATCGATTTAGGGGTAATTCTTTTTTTTTTATAATTTAGTAGTATTTCTTACTTTCGTACTTTGAAAATGAAGTAACTGTCTTGAAATTCGATGAGTTTGTTTGTTTTATTTTAGATTAATTTGTTTCTATTGCTGAATCTGGATGATTGATGACTGCGCAAATCAGGTCGGGCAGAGTGCTGGTAAGATCTCGTCAATATCATTTTTCATGATTTGCAATCAATTAATAGTTAAGTTTGTAAAAATTGTTCTGAGACATTAATAACGATTGGCAGATTTAATAGATTTGTTGAGTTCAGTTCACGGTCATTTAAGGCCAAAACGATGATATTTAATATTTTAATATTTAATATTCTTTTTTAACTAATTGATCTCAATGCTGTTAGTGGCGCTGTTAAATAATCTTCATCGCCTAACGAGTTAGAGTTGGAGGTGAATTCATAGATGATCCACCTAAAGTCTTCTAAATTTTGCTATGACTGACAGGATTACTTACGTTTAGGGATTAGAGAAGCCATGTGGTATTTAATATTTCAATTTTCTAAAAGATGGCTCATTCTGACATCTTAAATATCTTAATTGATAGATGCTATGGATTCAGTGTTTCGAAAGCGTAAGGAAATATATAAATATGAAGCACTTTATGCGTTATTCGCAATGGGATGGTCAGTGCATCCTGAAAAATCAAAAAAATTTCGAGTTGCTGTGGCTAGTTTTATCGAAGAGTATGCAAATAAAGTAATGCCTACTATTTTCATTTAATCTTTAATATTTAATATATTCCAACTTCAAATGTGAAATTATTGTCGTTTTAGATTTCGGTAATACAACTCGATGATGAGGCATGTGAACTAATTCATCGAGGAACTTTTGATCATCCTTATCCACCAACTAAAGTCATGTGGATTCCCGACCATGTTCGTAATTTCCTTTAATTTTTTTTTTTTTTTTGTAGTCACTGTCGAAGAATTTGCGAAGTGGATAATCTATAATAAGCAAAACAATAAAAATTTAGATGGAATATTGCAGAAAGGAGTGTATCCAGATTTACTTGCAACCACCGGTGATTATTTACGTCTTTGGCGACTGGACGGTGAAAACGGTGCTAAACTTGAAGTTAGGCTTAACAATGTTGGTTTTTAAGTAAACTATTGGTTTTCTTAAATTACATTATATATAATCAGTTATTTTCAGTGGTTTTCATTCTTGGCTTGTTCCAAGCGATTGTTCTTAAAAATTCTATCATTTTTTCAGAAAAAAAAACGAAACATGCAAGCGAAATGTTCTTTTGTTAACAGCCGTCCAATATTTTCTCTTTATTTTTTTTATATTTTTTAATTATATAAATTTTATCTACTGTAGTTATCATGTGATAATGATTTCTCGTATTTTTTTATAATCCAAAATATTTTTTTTACTTAATAAGAAATTTATTCCTAGAAAGAATGGTATTCTCTTATTTTAAGAACAAAAGCAGTCAGTATTGTGCACCTTTAACCTCATGTGATTGGAATGAAATTGATCTTTCAATTATCGCAGTCTCAAGCATCGATACAACATGTACAATTTGGCAAATTGAGGTTTGAAAAAATAAAAAAAATGAAATTAAATGAAAATAAAAAAATGAAGTTTAAAGTTATAAATTCTTTATCTATTTCTTTAAAATTATACTTGATTCTGTAATTTTTTTATAGACTGGACAAGCGATTGGAACTACAGCTGCTGTTACAAATGGTATAGTGAAAACACAGTTGATAGCTCATGAAAAAGAGGTGTGCGATGTCGAGTTTACCCGCATTGGTAGCGGTCGTGAAGTATTCGCCAGTGCTGGTACTGTATTCTTGAAAGCTTTTTTAGTAAATATTTAGTATCATATGCTAACTTTGTTAGAAAGAATTTCTAAGAATTTCTCTTTATTGTAGCTTGTAGCATTTTGTCTTCTTAATTGTACTTAACATTACTGGTAGTTTTCATATTCTGAAGCACATCATTCCATTGATAGCTTTTTTACCGCCATACTGCTGTTGTTTACACTTTCGAAACGTTCAACAGTTAAGATCTCCTGACATGTGGATTTGATATTCTCGTGCGATTGAGCTGCTTCTTCCAAGGCCTATTCTGCTGATTTACGAGCGGAGTGGAGTGAGTGTATTTAGTCTTTAAGAAAGAAACTTTTTATGAGGATAAGGACTTATTGGCCATTTTCGATAGGAATCTTTGAGTAACTTGTCTTGAAGTAACAAAATATAACAGAAAATGGACTAAAAGAAATATTAAAAGCACTAATGAAAATATAAGAGAAAATAAAATATAATGAAAATATATATATATATATAAGAAAATTATGAAATTCCCATAAGTTTGATTATAACTAAAATAAGAGAAAGGTACACATACAATGTGTATATATATTTTGGTTAAGGTACAAATGAGCTCAAAAAATTGTTCTTAGTTCTTGTTTTTTTTTACTTCTCTATTTTTTTTCATATTTTCCTCTAAAGCGAAAATTTAATTTCAGGAGCTGATGGAAGTATACGTATTTTCGACATGCGTCATTTAGAGCATTCAACGATAATTTATGAAGAACCTTCAAGAACTCCACTTCTTCGTCTCGCTTGCAATAAGCAAGATTCAAATTATATTGCCTTTATTGCACAAGGTTCTAATGAGGTTTATTTTTTTATTATGAAATTTAAATTTTTTAGGTAACCATTTTTAAATATTTTAAAAATTCTTATTGGAGTAGACAAATTTAGGTGCCACTTATCGATGTCCGAATACCAAACAAAGCTATAGCTAAATTACGCAACCATCATGCAACAGTTAACGGAATCGCATGGTCACCATATACTCCTTATCATGTTTGTACTGCCGGTAAATTTTTTAAAAAAGTCCATCATATATTGTTTTACTTCTCTACTTTGTATTATATTATAGTATTCATTGCATTTCCTTATTTTATCAATAATATTCCATTAGCTGAAATTTTTCAACGTATAAGATTATCATTATGATTGATTTGTAAATAAATTTTTATTTATTCAGTTGATAAAATGCGATTCTATTTTATAGTTTTAATTTTTGGATTGGATTTGATTTCTATTTTTGAGGCCATTTTTGTACTTTTTTTATTTTTTCATAATAATTATTTAAATTTTCTCGTTCAGGTGATGATAATCAAGCTTTAATTTGGGATATGCATTATATAATGCGTCCTGTTGAAGATCCCATATTAGCATATCAAGCTGACGGCGAGGTATTCATTTAATCATTCATTATTATCATCTTTTGCTTGATTCAGAGAGCATGTTTGATTTATCAATTGTTCAAATTTATATTTTGAATCCAATTAATCACCCAAAATCGTTGACATTTTTTCCTATATTTTGTAAAGAAAGATTTTATTTTTTTTTTAATATTCTTTTTTAATTGATACTATTATAGATAAATCAGGTGCATTGGTCAGCTGCTTTTCCCGAGTGGATCGCAATTTGTTATGATAAATATTTAGAAATCCTTAAAGTATAGAACAATGGGGTTGCTATTGGTATTCCGTGGCTTTTTCTATTTTTCAGCTCACATTGTTTCTTTTTATTGCCTTATATCTTATCTCTTGTTGTTTTCCGCTCAAAAATATACTTCAAAATCTCATCATAAATGCGACTTCTTTGAATCTGTTAGCTATTCTTTATGAAAATTATTTATTTTCTTTTTTTTTTTATTATTTTCAGCTTATATTTTATAATTTCATACAACATAATTTATTTTGTATTTTATTTCATGCATTTATATTTCATTTTTATTAGCTTATTTAGTTGCACTGTGAAAATTTACGAATACCAGTGAATGCATAAATAATACGTTGTTAATTTTTTATAATAAATTTAAGGCATTGCTAGTTTTTAGATTAAAAATTTTTTTTATATATTTTATATTGACTTTCTTTTTCGAAACTATTGTTAATTCAATTGTTTTTTTCAGGTTATTCATATTATTTTTATTTTTATTTGTAAAAAAAACAAAAGTTTGTGTTTTTTACACGGTGAAATAAAAAAACTTCGGTTTTTTCCTTTAATTAATTTATTAGGCGTTATGGTACCTTATAAATTAGTGCATTTGTGGTGCCGATTTGTTTATTTGAGCATCGTTATTGTAATTTTTTTTAAAAAAAAACCATTATTAAAGGCTTAAGTCTATTAAAGGTTTAACTTTTAAATAATAAATAATATATCTAATTTTAAATCAAAATAAATGATTATGGCTTTCCGAGTTTGGACATTTATTTCAATGAACAACGATGTTCTGAAATAGTTTGCGATATGCATAGCTTCATCGTGATAACTGCCTGGGGAGGAGTATCCACGTTTCTGCATCAAGGGCAGGAATGATTCGGCGATATGACTCGTGTGCAAACTCGTTTGTATCATCCAGATACCACTCTTTTGTCTGGAATCGTAGACTTTTTGACATAGCAGCTAGGCCGAAATTATGTTCAGCTGATACACATACAATATACCTGTAAAATATGGATCATTCGCGATGATCATTTAACTTTATAGACATATTATTTTATGTAATATAGTCTTTCTTTGATAAATTTGCCTATACATTAGCCAAAGAATATGAAATGGAAAAGGAAAGGCTTGTATTAAACTTCCTAAGAGATCTGGACCCGCTGATAAGATCAAGGTGGCCGGCCAAATTTTGTTAAAACGTTTTTGAACAAATATTTTTAATCTATTATTTACAAGGTACAGTTCCCATATTTTATTTCATCATGTCTTTCTAAACGATTTAAAGTGGTATTTTAGCTGTAGGTAGAATTTTATTAAGTTCACTGGGATTGAACATGAGTTCGATCTTTGCTTCTTGACAGGAATAGACTCATTATTAAAAATCGTGTCCAGGTGGTACTGAGGATCCATGTGTATTTCTATCTGCAAGTGTTTTTCTTGCAAAAGGTAGAAAGTAGAGCAAGGCCCTAAGACAAAAATAGTGATTGTTGATAGAAGCTTATATATTTATTTATGCTTTAAATTTCTGTATTTATTTAATCTTTCAGTTAAATTTCTTCTTTTTTATTTCTTCCTCTTTCCTCTTCCTCTTTCTTTCAGTTAAATATTATGAGATTTATTCTTCAATGACATTAGGTTTGTGACACGAAACTTTTCCAGTGTTTTGGTCCGAAAAATATTTTTTGATGAAAATTATAATTTTATGCTTTTGAAGCTGTTTATTTTCTGAATGCGTTAAAAAAATGACTATAATAAAATACCTTGTATTAGGCATTAGACCGGTGATAGTATAAGTTTTTGAGCTGCCACATTTGTATCGTTGCCAAAAATGAAAGGGAGGAGCTGGCTCTTGACTAAATTGAATCACATAACTTTCTGGACCATTGTTTTTTCTCGGTGCCCTCCAAGAAAAAGTTGCAGTTTCACTGCTAAAGGCAGTTAAGCGGAGTAATTGTGGAACGGTACATGGTTCTGCAAGATTTTCATATTCATCTTTTTCATTAGTACGATTCATCTATTCATTATTACAATATAATAAAACAATAAAACAATTTCTTTTAAAGAATACCCGTATATTCCTGGCATCTCACTGGTTTACTGCTACCAAATCTCGTTGTGGTTACAACTGTAAATTCATATAGGGTGAACGATTTTAAATTTCGTACTTCATATCGATCTGAATTGATAAAATCGATCATAGTTATTGGATTGTCCAATATTTGAGGAGTTCTAAAATAATAAATATATTTTCAACGAATAGAGATTACGAAATTAAAAAACGATTTTCATTTGGCCACATACTTCCTTAAATACTCGAAAAATATTAATAAAATCAGTGCAAATTTATGAACATGGTGGTAAATCGAATTACTTCGATTTCGATTTGCAATAGTTCCTGATTACCTAAAAGCCTGTCAAATTCTCTTAACAATCTTTCAACCAGCGATATTTCTTCGCGCTCAGTTTTGATGCTACCATTTTTGTAATTTCTTAATTGACACCTGAGGTAATGGCAAAAATGCACTGCAAATTTCCACAGGACTACAAGGGAATAAAATGGATTGTTGAAGGGAATAAGGTTAAGAGGATAAAGTTAAGTTTGCTTGATTCCAAGCGATAGAAAGAGGTTTAAAATTATGTCTCCTATAAATTATGGCAAATGAATGAACAAGACTTTTAAGAAGGTCAAAGGAATATTTGGAGTCTTGATTTTTTACAAAAATGATAGGGATATCAAACAATTCCGATGGACTAAAATAATACTCATGTTTAGCATAGTTTTGAGCAGGTATTAGTCGGTTACAGCAAAATGGCACAACTTTATTTGGTATCATTTTAGAATATTACAGTAGAGTTAACAATGGAGTTTAAAGAATGAAGTCATATGCTTTAATCTGGTGTTAAAGGTGATTGAAGAAGTTGCGTCTTTTTTTGGGCAGTAGAGAGAAATTCTGAAGAATAGAGCCATAATAGTATCTAAGGGATTAAGACAATATAAACAGGTTTGTTGAAATAGTGATAAGATACGACAGAATAATACAACTAGATTTAATGAAACATTAAAGGAACTTAATAAAGTTATAAGAGGGATTAACAGCATAACAGGCTCACAGAACACGGTTTGAAAGAGTTATATATAACCTAAAAGGAAGGATTAAGTGGTATTTTTGCTATTTTTGCTATGAAGAGAGTTCTAGAGGGACATAACCAGATTTAAGGAATAGATCATGCTATTTAACATACAGAATTTTGTTTTTTTCGATGCATATAAATACAAGCACTAACGTAGTAAAATATATATAAATATCATATAAATATATAAATATATATAAATACCTCGTTTTGTAAGTAATTGTAAACCAATATTTTACTGCCTCATTTAGATGGAGTGGCCTTTTCCAATGAAGCATAACTGATTGTGCAGTCGAATTATATGCGATCAAATCTTGTGGAGGATCTGGCTGACCTAAGAAATTTTTTATTGCAATTCTACAAATTTTTCGATTCATCAAACGAATTTTCTGTCTTTTTGCCCTATGCTCATTTTTTGAATTTTTATCTTTAGATGTACCTCATCCTACTTACTTTATATGAGCCTGCTTGTCCCCTTCTCACCTAATAGGACAGGAAGGCAATACAATATCGCACGGTTGTGGGCAATAAATAAATAGTTTATTTATTGTTTTGGAATTTACGGTTTTAGAACGAAGAATAAATGATAAATCAAAGTTTTCACGGTCAAAAGAGAACCATTAATATAAAAAATTAAGTGAATGTAAACTAAATAAGAAACTGAATCGAAATTAAGTCAAATCCAATAGGACCTCGACGAGATCCAGGAGGACCCTATGTTTGGTCTCGGCAAAACTGACTTGAAACGAAGCTCTATCATTTACGATTTATGTTATGAAGTGGTTTAAGTTTTTGAATAGGTAAATTTCATTGGTATTTAATTCATATAAATTCGTCGTCAATTTGATTACAGAAACTTACAGCGATTTCCATCAAAATTCGCTTCCGTTCTATTTGACTGTGCACACTGAATGTCTAAAAAATTACAATTACAAGTTACAAGTGATCGTAATAAAAAAGAAATTGCAGTGGATTTCAAAAAAATTTCATTTTAAGAAATAAATTTTTTTTAAAATAACCAACTTAATGCATTGTCTTCAGAAAAAATAAAAAATATTATATTTATTACGCATCAATAAACAATAAAATTGGTAAATCGGTAAAAAAAATAAGAAAAATTATGAAAATTATATAAAGAAAATCTTACTGCCAAGACGAAGATGTTGTAAAGCAGTAACGGTTTCAAATAATTTTCGCATCGCTTCTCGTTTCATAACATCGATCCTTTTTTGTTGAACAGCTTTAAGCCATGAAAGTGGATCCTGAAATTTTTCCACGATCCTCTTATTTACCTATTTAAATTAACTTTTATTTTTTTTATTTAAAATTGTCTTTTTAAAATTGAAAATTATAATTAATTAATGTTTTACTTCACGATCAACACGACGACCAAAGAAATGTAAGCGATTTATATAATAGGCACCAGCGACATCGATACAAGTTGTTGCAAGAATTAATCCAGCAATTATTAAAATTAACGTGAATAATGCAAATTTTTGATTTCGAGGCACTAAATCTGCAATTTTTTTTTTTAAAGAGTCTTCACCATTACTGGTTAAACTCTTTCCGCTGGATTATCACATTGGAAAAATATGCCAGAATCCCTTTGGCGATAGAATACAGGTGAATCACCAACATCACCTGGATTTTTGGACAGGTTTTTGGATTCCTGCGCGAATAAAATACCAGCATCAGCGTTTCAAACTGAGCAACAACCCACTGAGCCATTCTATCCCTCTCTGTGATAGATATGTATATCGCCTAATAATATAGCAGAAGATCATTTGGGGCATAGAATGATTCAGTGGGTTATTACTCAATTCGAAGCGCCGATGCAAATGTACTCTCGGCAGAAGTAAACCTGTCCAGAAATTCTAGTGATGCTGGTGACTCACCTGTACTTCTATCGCTAAAGATTAGTATATTTTCCTAGTGTGATAAGTCAGCAGAGCGAGTATAATCAGTAATGATAAGGGCTCTTTAAAAAAAAGTGAATCAACTAGCGATAAAAATACAGGTCACAGTACTAATCGAATTTTTCAATAACAGGCTATTGAGAAAACGAGTCGATCGACTCAATAATCTTAATCAATATTCATTCGCTTATCCTATCCCTCATATACGAAATAATTTGCTTATTTCTTGACTATTGCGATAAATCCATAAGTTCATTTTTTTTCTCTTAGATATCAAAGCAAAGAAGAAAAATCCCTATGAAATTTTTTTATAATAAAGGTTATAAAAATATTATGCCGTATAAAGATTATTTACCTCCAAATCCAACGGTTAGAATTGACATCATAAGAAAATAAAAACCATCGTAAATATTCCATCCTTCGATTTTTGATATAATAAGACTAGCAATAATTGCATAAATTAATAGTAATACATAAACCAGCATAAAAGGTAATTCAACGAATTGGGCATTCTCGAGATGTGTCCATAAGAATTCAGCAATCTTCAACAGAATTCCATACAGTCTATTGTTTTTTTAATGAATTAAAATTTAAAAAAAGAATAATAAAAAAAAAAAAAAAGAAAAAAAAATAAAATAAAAAATAAAAAAATAAATAAAATTAAAAAATATTTAAATAAAAAAACTTCATCTTCGCCTCCGGCAATAATTATATCGAGTATTTCAATAATACTCTGGCGACGACGATGATCGGTTCGCCAACGACGATATTTTAGAAAAAAATTAAATTTTTGCTTAAGTAATTCTGTATATGATCTAACCAAGAATTCAGTACAAAATTTTGCCTGTAATAATAATTTTTTTTTAGATATTAAAAAATTGTTTTTAATTATTATAAATTGTTTTAATTATTTTTATTAAATTATTACTTTTAATTAATTATGTAATTATAATTATATAATAATCATAATTATATAATTATTTTTAGATTATTTTAATTATTTAAGTTTTCTCAAAAAATTATTACTTTTATTTTGATATTAAAAAAATCTGGACTTTTACGAATTCATTTGGATTACATTGTATTCTGTATTGAGTTGGTTGTAATGCTGATTACTAAGGTAAGACTTGCCACTTGAAGGATAAGAGTACAAATATAGGCCTCAAGCACTACCAAGATTACTTTACTTTTAATAGTCGGTTTACAGTTATCAAAGAAGAGGTCGAACTTGACTGGTGAAGCATCTTCAAAGCAAGATATCACTCGATCATCCCATGAGACATTTCGTTTTTTTTTTTAAGAGTCCTCATCATTACTGGTTAAACTCACTCCGCTGGTTTGTTGCATTAGACAGATATGCCAGGAAGTCCCATAGCGATAGAAGTACAAATGAGTACAAATGAGTCGCCAGCATTATCCGAATTTTTAAACAGGTTCACTCCTTGTGAAATCAGACCTCACCACCAAAGTGTGTATAATGAGACATTTCGTAGAAAGTTCTTATCACAGAGTTCTTATCACTTGATTTTATAATAGGAAATATAATTATTTAAAATCAAAATTTAGAATTTAAAATTATAATTTAAAAAAAAATCTCATCAAAAAGACGAAAAAAAAATTGAAATTGCTCATATTTAAAAGACGAACCAAATCTGCAAGTGTGATTAAATAGAGCGGTATGCCAATAAGAATGTAAAAAATAATGAATATTCGGCCAGCAACTGAATCCGGCGTATTTGTTCCATAGCCTTTAAATTTTTAAATATGTTAAAAATTAAATAATATTAATTAAGTAATATTTGATAAATTTACTAAATTATGAATAGCCTAATTTCAGTTGAACTTCAATTATTCATTAATGAATACTTAAAATTATTTAAAAAAAAAAAAAAAAGAAATATTTTTATGCTATTTCGCTCATTTACGCTAAAAAAAAAGAACTATAAAAAGCGAAAAAAATAGCGATTCTTATAGTAAATTTTCCATCTTTATTCAAAATCTTTTTAAGTCAACACAACTATACATTATTTAATGCAATAATTTATTCGTTATTTATTTATCAATAATTTAATAATTAGTTTATATATAGTTTGTTTGATGAAATCAACGAAATTATTTTAAATGAATTACATATTTTCGAGATAAATTAGTTCAAATTCTTGAGAATTTTATTCTATCAATAAAAAAAAAATTAAATGATAAATCGCGCATTTTTAACAAATCTTTTTATATCGCAGGCCTCCGTGATTCTTAAATATTGCATTCGATGCAACAATCGAGAACGCCTTCCTCGCTTTGCAAAGGAACGTGGACTTTTTGATACCATAAAGGTACATTTAAAGGTATTTAATATTTTTTGCTATTTCTTTTTTTAAACCATTTCCATCTTTTATAAAAATAATTAAATTGTTTCATTTGCACATTTTTTTCTTTTTTTCATTATAAATAATAAGAAGGCTAATATTTAATTAATCTATAGATGATTAGATTATTTATTAAAGATATGATAAAGACGATTCAGAAGGGATCACCGATTGAAGTCAAAGTGGTTGCTGTGAAAAATAAATTTCGAGTGATATTCGACAAAAGTGATCCACTTAACTGAAATTAAGAAATTAATGTAAGTCAACAAAGAAAACAACTAGTATAACTAATAAAGCCTCATCATTTATCACGTCCGAATTTGTCTTATCAGAGCCTTATCAGCCCTAGATTTATCGTATTATGCAAATTTTAAGGTATTAACAATAATACTGCGAAAAAAAAGGCAAAAAATTTATTATAGAAGGTTTTAAATGAAGGAGATAAAAATCTGATAAGATTAAAAATTCTTTTTATTCAGTAGATTTTCAATATTTTTACAAAATTTATTTTCTACATTTCATTAAAATAATAAAAAAATACAAAGAAAAATAAAAATTTAATTTTTTAAAATAAAAATTTAAATAAAATAATTTTAAATAGTTTTAAAATCGAATTTTAAATTCAACCTCGCTCGATACAATTTCTTTTTGAATTGCCAATTTGGGATGTTGAGAAAAAATCTCATAAATTTGCTTATCAAAACGTTTTAAAAAATAATCAATTTGATAATTTGAACCAGAATGAAAACGAATTTTGAGAATTTTATTCATAAATTCTTTCTTAATCCTGAAAAATAAAAATAAATAAATAAATAAAAATAAAATAAAAATAATTGATGCCAATTGAAAAAAATATATTATAAAAAAAAGAACGCAAGAGTTAGGAATTCGAAATTAACATACCCTTCAATTTCTTGCATAATGGAACTTTCACTACTCATATAACCTAAAGCTGTTAAGCAAAAACTGCCTAATATTGCATAACTTATTGCTGCAAATAGAAGAGTAATATGTGGAAGAGCAATTCGTAAAACCTGAAATCATTTTCAAGAAAATTCCTTCTAATCATTCGTTTCAAAAAACAAGAGATAGGGGTAACTGTATTGTTAGTGGCTTAGATTATTTATTGAAAATCAACAAATTCTTTTCCTGCTTCAGACAAAAATAAACTTATCATCAAGAAATCGAGATGACGTTGGTGACTTGTCTATGTTTCTAAAGCCAATTGGCTTCCTGATTACGAAAATTTCTAAAAAATTTCTAACCGCATAAATAATCAGCGAAGAGAACTCAGAAATGGTGATAGCTAATCACCCACTATCTCTATATTTATCTCAAAAAGAAAAATTGATAAACACCACTCTATTTTAATCAAATAAAATCTTATTGAATATAGCTTAAAAGAGGAAAAAAAAATTTCTTGCAATTCTTATTTCATTGAAATATTAAATTAATTTATGAAATATGAAATGCAATTAATCAGAAATACTATTATACGGGCATCATCATTACGATTAGGCTGACTCCGCTGGCTAAGACGCCTTCAAGTTGCTCGGTCCGACGCCATCGCTAGTATTAATAGAAACCATTCTTTTTTCCATCGTCTAAGTCCACATATCGCTGGTCCCCCTATACATTGAAAATTTTTCATGAATGTATCAGTCCAGGTCTTGATAGGTCCTCCTCGCTTTTAACGTTAACCATCACAGGGTTTAGCAAGTAACGAAATATGCGTCAGTTCCTGAGGTGAACGACGGAGAATGTGCCCTAACCAGCGAAGGCGACGCTTTGTGACTCTCAGGCTAGTTTAGTCGAATGCACAAAATATACAAAATATACATCTTTTGTCATCTAAGCGAGTGGAGCAAGCCTAACCAGAAATGATAAGTGCAAAGTATTATTTATCATTATTATCATTATTATGATTGGATTTGTATTTCATGAATTGAATCTTACCAATTGTTTGGTAATCCCAAGTTGACCAGCTTTTAATTCAGTAAATTTGCAGATTCCACTTTTGGTTAAACCGCACATGGTCATTTTGTAGAGATCTGTAGAAATTGGCATGAAATTATTCAAAAAATCTAAATCCATAAGTGATTTGAATGAAAAATGAAATAAAAATATGAAAAATATAAATAATTTTTAGAATTTTTATAATTCATCGAAATTATTTAAAAATAAATTTTAATCGCTGATTATTAATTTCAAAAAATGTTTTTTTTTTTAAATTTTTAATAAATATTCTCGAATATTTTAAAATATTTATGAAAATTTATTTAATATTTATAATTAATATTTTTATTTCCAAAAAAAAAAATCAAAATTTTAAAAAAATTGCACAAAATATTTTTTAGAAAATTTTCTTAAAAAGTCAAAATTTTAGAAAATTTATTTTTTCTTTCTAAGCAAAAATATAAATTAGCAACTTTAGCTGGAAAGATCAGAATTATTTGCGAGCGTAGCCATTAAACTCAATTTATTATAACTGTGATGAAAATTAATTGACATCATATTCCCTGTGGTGTCGGTGCTAACGATTTAGCCTAGGCTAGCCAACTCAAACATCGCTATTTCTCGCCAATTAATCAAATTTTTTTTTTTCCTTTTAAATTATATTTTCTTAGATAAATCATATATTTAGTTGAAATGTTAAAATTTTCTTTAGCGTTTTTTGTCATTATCATTTTATCACTAGTTTTTTATCATCGAAAAATATAAAATTTAAATAATTATGGAATATAAAATTTCGATATTTATGGAATATATTCAAATTCAATAACGACATGCGATACAAGTTGTTCAATCATTTGTCTTGAAAATCTTTTATCAAACTTAAAAATAATAATCTCGAAAATCATTTTAATTTCCAAAAAAAAACTTAACTGATAAAAGCGATTTAAAATAATCATATCAGAATTTTATCAAAATTAATGCTTTTTCGTAATTTAAAATTTATTATTTCAATATATATTTGAAAAATTGAAATTAAAATTTCGAATAATTCTAGTTGAAAAGGAAAAAAAATTTACAAACAAAACTACTGAGAATATTCATAAAAGAGATCGACTTTCATTATTTCATTTGCAGTTCTTTCATTGCTTTCATAGCTTTTATGAAAAATTTCTTCATAATCGAAACATTTCCCTTGATAGAAATAAAACTATCGTTAAAAATAAAATCGGTAATTCACCTTTATATTTTATTTAAATTAGCGAAAATATTAGTGTTTTAAGTTAGTAGTTAAAGCAGTAAAACAAATTAGAATTGATGCGAATTGCTCAGAAGAAGAAATTTTTCGTTCCAATAAAAATTTTATATCACTAAAAAACAAGAAAATTTCAGTTAACAATAAATAAAACAATAATTGAAGAAAGTTTTATGAGCTAAAAAAAAAAAAAAAACTGAATCAAGCCATGGATAATTGCGTTTTTTCATTTGCATGAAATAATGTTCCATGCAAAGTTTTTTTTTTAATCGATAAATATTACAAAACTGGGTAAAATATTTTAAAAAATTACAAGCTATAAAAGCATATGCATGAATATATATTAATGCATGTTTATTTGAAAAAAAACTCACTTATTTCCTTGAAAACCTGCCAAATTTGTCACAACCCTTCTCAATGCCCATCGAGTACTACCTTAATAACTCTTAAAGCCTATAAAGTTCACTACTACTAAAGTTTCACTTTACCCAGATCTATTACTAAAATTCTCCTGCATCGAACTAATATAGCAGCATCTTTTATCATAACTTTCTTTGAGCGCGCATGATATATAAAATATTATAAAATATTAACAAATTTATTAAATCCTCTTAGCGCACCTCTGAAACTTCGTTATATTCGCTCAAACCACTCTTTACACTTTTATCATGTTTCATGGCAG